>CM041780.1:156979416-157439851 GCA_023374045.1 Limonium bicolor
TGAATGGGGTTCAAAAACCGGCCATGAAGAGCCAAGGAAGAAGCTTGGAAGGTCACTTAGTTATTAGAAAGCAAAAGAAGAGAATCTAGATCTACTTTTTGCTTTTAAGCATTTTGTTTGTATCTAGCTCACATGGCCTTATTCCTAAGCATTATTTCGACAGCTCTCTGGTCCATTAAGACCTACATACTTTGACATTAAGTAATATAAACATGGGATGATGAGTCATCATGTTCTAAGCCTTTTATAAATTTTTAAAGCAAATTTTATACTAGTTTTTGCCCTTAAAATCGCCCCTATAGAGAGCCTTGTTGACTAGTCACACCAACTGATTTAGAAGGTAATTTTACCCTTTTTAAGATTACCAATTCGTGGCATGTCAAAAACTATAAGGTAATTGCGTAAAACGCTTTTCGTGACACCCGAAGGTGTGTTTTTGTGCTCTAAGGAAATTTTGGGAAACCATTGTTCTTATGAGTTCCAAGTGTTTGTAAACACTTATTATAGTAATAAACATATACTAAGATGTTACATTGAGTATATGGGTTATATCAACCCGTGACATAATTTACGGGCCATCGGGACACTCCCGGGCCAAAAAGGAGCGCTAAGAAATCCTCCTTTGGTTTTTGCTGAATTTTGAGAAACCACTTCGTGGGTTCTCTTTAGAATGATAAATAATGATGTTAGGAACTCTAGTAATTAATTTTATAGGAGTTCGTGCCACCTCGGCACTCCTCCGGACTTTTCGTGCTTTAAGGAGCGGGTGTGAGCACTCCCGAGCATTTTGCGTATTTGACTGAATATAGCTTAGGGAATATATTTGTATATTCATATAATAATTGTATGACCATTTAGTTTGAATATTAGAGGGTCATACAAGGTCATGTTTGACCATATGCTTCTAAGGTGTTTTAGCGTTTATGGTGAAACGACTGTTTTTACGTAACGTTTTCATGCATGGGTTTGCATGCGTACGTGAAATGATTTATATTTGGATTATATTCCAATAAATAATGATTAATAATATTATTTAGATTTGGGGTATTTCAACAGCACTTGAGAGGATGAGCAGCATGCAACTTGAGAGAGAGAAACATAGAAAAGAAGAGCGGCGAGGAGAGCGTCTTCGCGTTTCAGAACTGAACGGAAATAGGTGAGTGGATATGAACGTGATTAGGAAGTGGGTATTACTGATTAAAAGGGTTAAGGGAATTAATTAAGAGGAAGGAAATAATTCTAATATGGGAGTCCTCTCACCAGAAATAGAACGGATGGGGAAAAGACCTCTTCGCCCCCGGCTTCTTTAATAAGGACTTCCATGTCCTAAACGACAATAAACTAGCTTAAGGTAACATCAAACGAAATAGAACACAACGAAATTTATGGGTTATAACATCACCTCCCCCTTAAAAGAATTTTTTCCTCGAAATTAAAACATACCTACTGCTCGAGGGGCGGGAAACTTGGAACGCACATCGCTTTCGACCTCCCAGGTCGCCTCTCCCTCTGACTGACCCGACCACTACACCTTCACCAAAGGCATGGTTTACTCCTGAGCTTGCGGACATCCCGCGCTAAAATCCTCGAAGGAACTGCCTCGAACGTGAAGTCCTCCCTCAACTGAAGCGGACTGAAGTCAATCACATGCATGGGTCCGGAATATACTTCCTCAGCATAGACACATGGAAGACACTGTGAACTCCAGCCAACGACGGTGGCAAAGCTAAACGATAGGCAACCGGTCCGATCCTCTCCAGGATCTCAAAAGGACCCACAAAGCGAGGGCTAAGCTTGCCTCTCTTCCCAAACCGAACAACTCCTCGAACTGGAGAAACCTTTAGATACACATGGTCGCCCACCTCAACTCTAGAGGTCGTCTCCTCTGATCGGCGTAACTCTTCTGACGACTCTGAGCCACAAGCAAGCGCTCTCTGATAGACTGAATCTTAGCTACAGCTGTGAGCCTCGATTTTAAACCCTATCCTATGTTGATTAAAGTTGATTAGGATCTAAACGGGTTTTAGGTCCACTTATAACCTAAGATTAATAACTATGTCGTATAACAATAATTATTAAAACCTAAGCTAGCTCACTGGAACCTATTATGAGTCGCCACCTAATTTTGACCTAGATTAAATTAGGAAAGGAGAGTTCGGGCTGGGGGCTTGATATTCGACTTAATTAGGGTTCAATTACTTTCATTACCCTTCCTAGGTCGTTTTTCCTCTACTTGGTTTATTTACGGCTTATTACGAGTCGTTTTAACCTAAGTGCGCGAGCTTCTGTTTTTTTGTGTTTTTAGCATTTTTTGACAGAAAATTAAAGTGGAAATTAAAAAAAAACCTAAACTAGGGTTTCGGAGGCAGAATTAGGTCAAATTTTTGTTTCCGTCCGTAGCCACGGACCTAATGTCCGAAACCACGGACCCCACCCCAGTTAACCTATACAGAAAATAAAAGTTGAATTAAACAGAAAATTGCAAAGTCCGGGGCCACGGACAGGCTGTCCGTGGGCCCGGACTTATTAGAAAACCTAAATTTTTAAAATTTTAAAATCCCGCCGCCGTCCGTGGGCGTCCGGGCTTACGGACAGTGAGTCCGGGACCCCGGACATGACGTCTGTGGGTGCGGACAGCCCTCGGACGGCGGCGTTAGGGCTGTTCCCGAAGGTGTTTTTGACTCAAATTTTATGGGTGCGTAGCCTGAAAGATGTACAGGACGTTAGTGATTGAAAGTTTTCAATTTGAGTTCGAATTAAACACGAAACTTAGTAAACAAGTTATTGGACAGAAGCTTAAACAAATAACAATACAGGAGCGTACGAAGGTTAGTTTGAGCCCAAAATTTGACAGGGGTTAATAAAGTCGTGGGGAATTAGAAAAGTAGAGTGGTAACCTGTTTTACCTTCGAATTCAAGATGATTCTTCACGCCGGGATTCGTCGAGTGCCTCGTTGATGGCAGACCCGAAAGGATTTCGAACCAAGCTTCTGGTTGTTGGTTGTTCTTGATGTTCTTCACGTTTTGGTGGTGTTTTTGTGGAGTTTTGATGACTATTGGTGCTTTGGGGATTGGAAAACGTGTTTAGATGGTGATTTCGGGGGATTTTCGGTATGATTTGGGTGGCCGGGTGTTGGAAAACGTGAGAGAGAGAGGAGGCTGCCTTTTTTACTCTCTAGGGTTCTTGAGCATGTGAGGTTTCTGATTTTATCCAAAAACCTATCCCCTTATATAGACTTTCTTAAAGATAAAGAAATCTAGTAAAAGTAAGATTTTTCGATATTTTAGTTAAGTGACTTCCCAAAGGAATTTTGCTGTGAAATTTTAACCAGTGTCAAGGATGGAAATTATGAATTTTCTGAAGTGGAATCGGATTTTTTAAATGTTGGAATATTTTTAAATTGAATTTCTTGTCAGATTCAGTCAGAAATTTCTAAAATTATTGGAAACTCGAAAAATCAAAATTCCAACGCCATTATGCTTAGAATGTCATCCTCTATCATGGGTTAAAATATCAAAGCATTTCAAGCTGATTTGGGCATCCTTTGAAGGAGAGAGAAAGCTTATAGGAGGTCTTAGGAGCCTTTAAAGATTACCAAAACGCCCTTGAAAGTGACGAAGCTGCTCCCATGCCATGGAACACGCCGATTGAGCCGGAATCCCTCATTACTTGATTAAATGCCCCTCACAACACCAGGACCTCGTAGACCCTAACCGGGGGTCAAAATTTTGGGTATAATAGATTGCCCCCCGTCAACTAGACTTTGAATGAAAGTGAGAAGGCTAGTTGATGCTTGAGTGATACCCCAAAATTTCAAATGTTTCCAAGACCCTGCATGTTATCGAAAACTGATAAATTGTGTCGAGCTATTCTAAGGCGCTAACTACCTATAAGTAAAATGAAATGAAGCAATGTCAAGCGATTCTAAGGCGTTGACAACCTAAAATGTGATAACTGGCGGTATGCAAATGCAAGAATGCTGAAATGTGATGATGCTAATGATGCTGATGATAATGCTGATGATGCTGATGATAATGCTGATGATGCTGATGATGCTCGGATGCTTCTGGGGACCGAAACCCTGCCAATGCTCCTGGCTGGACCCAATGTGGACTTATTGCCATCGCCCCCCAAGCCGGTGTGCAGGGATAACTCCTGGTAAAACCTTGGGGACTTATTGCCTTCGCCCACCATTCGTTGATCCCGAAAATAAGTTGACATCGCAAAAGGAGGATTTATTGCCATCACCTCCCAACTTTTCTGTCGCCAGGTCTTGTGACGCGCCTGGATAATGCAACTGGTCTTATGACAAGCCTATATGAATGTGATGAATGCAATGTGTTTGATAAGAGCGGGTAAGCTAAAGGGTAACGCTAGGTCTTACTACGAGCCTAAGGGAATGCAACTAGGTCTTACCACGAGCCTAAAGGAAGGATCTAGGTCTTATGGCGAGCCTAAAAATGGTTCTAGGTCCTATGGCGAGCCTAAAGGACGAATCTAGGTCTTATGACGAGCCTAAGGGAATGCAACTAGGTCTTATGGCGAGCCTAAAAATGGTTCTAGGTCTTATGGCGAGCCTAAAGGACGGATCTAGGTCTTATGACGAGCCTAAGGGAATGCAACTAGGTCTTATGGCGAGCCTAAAAATGGTTCTAGGTCTTATGGCGAGCCTAAAGGACGGATCTAGGTCTTATGACGAGCCTAAGGGAATGCAACTAGGTCTTATGGCGAGCCTAAAAATGGTTCTAGGTCTTATGGCGAGCCTAAAGGACGGATCTAGGTCTTATGACGAGCCTAAGGGAATGCAACTAGGTCTTATGGCGAGCCTAAAAATGGTTCTAGGTCTTATGGCGAGCCTAAAGGACGGATCTAGGTCTTATGACGAGCCTAAGGGAATGCAACTAGGTCTTATGGCGAGCCTAAAAATGGTTCTAGGTCTTATGGCGAGCCTAAAGGACGGATCTAGGTCTTATGACGAGCCTATGGATGGATCTAAGTGAAAGTGAGTCAAGTGTATGATGGGTCCAAAAGAATGTAAAAGGATTAGGGCTCAAGACGGGCCTGTGGGTGTTTGAATGTGGAGGTAGGGCTTAGGACGGGCCTGAGGAAATTTGATGTGGAGGTAGGGCTTAGGACGGGCCTGAGGTGTTTGATGTGGATGTAAGGGCTTACGCCTGTGGTGGGATGGTGGTGCTCAAGCTTTAGGTTTCAATTGGTGTTGTCATGGCAATTGTTGGAACCAACAATTGCCCCCAGTATTTTTCCTTAGGACAATCTGAGTTCTTTAGGATTTTTGGCAATCGATCGTTCCGATCGATTGCCCCCAGTATTTTCTTTGACTAATGGCGCATAACAAGTCTCATTCTCACAAGGTCAGGGTTTATCTTGATGTGGTACTTTCTATCCTACACTCAAAGTGTTTAATGCTTGCACTCATACTCTCCTTTTGGACAAAACATCTCGGCCATTGAATTTGACATTTGTTAGATTTACGCATTCAACCTGTTACTTTCACGTGATTGGATACACAACTACTAGGTCGGAAGTCTTTTAAGCTTATATCGTGGCTATGGGCTGTGATGAATGATAACAGGACAATGGAGGAATGTTTAGGATATGTGGAGCTATAAGGGTGACCAAAGCTGCAACTTGCACCGTCTCTCGGACTTGTCTCTTTGCCTTGAAGTCGTTCGGCTACTTCGTGATGATTTCGCATGTGAGTTTGGAACTTGGGACTTTTGGGTTGTTCCTTGCACCTTCTATCTTCTTTCCGATTTTGGATTTCTTCGAGGCTTTTCAGGTTTGCCTTTCTTTGAATTTTCCTTTCCTTCGGGGTTCTTGTGTTTCCCGGCTTTGAACTTTGAGAGCTATTTTTGATGTTAGCTCATTTGGATCCTGTGTCACTTTGGGACCATTTGCGGATCGTTTCATCATGCTGGTAGCAGTTTTGCTTCTTTGGACTTGTGAAGTTGCTGTTCGGAAGTCGGGCTCCTTGCTTCCTTTGGTCACCGGGTCGGTTATTCATCATTGGTTGGCTTGTTTGTGGAGTTTGTAGTGTTGTAAAAGGGGAACGTATACGAAAAGCTCAGCGGGGGTGCCTAGGGTGTAATGTCAGGGTTCACAAGCTTTTGGCTGTGTGGTGCTGTACCTAGGTGCTTCGTCATCCCTAATAGTTGTGTATCCGTTCTTTGTTACTTTTCACAGGTTTAAGCGTAAATTTACAAAGTGTCTCCTTCGGTCGGAGTTATGCCGTTTACCTTACCTTTGAATGTGATCTCTCTAGAGTCACGTAAAAATGACATGCTCTTTCACTCATGGTTTTACCGCTCAAGGCACTCTCGCGAAATGTTCACTCAGAGACTTGTTCACGCGCTTTAAACCAATGAAATAAACATTATCGACCCTTAACTCAGATTGCCCCCAGTATTATTGTGGGTTTTTTTGACAAGCCTTTTGAATACCCAAGTTATTTGTTGGAGGTGGCTGTATGTGTGGTGGTACGTGGTGATGAAGTCTTGCTGTTTTGGTGGAGTGATGTAGTGATGAAAGTAAAACATGGTAGTGGGATGCTTTCAGTGTACGGTGAAACTTTCTATTGAGAGGTGACAAGTGGTGGAAGCCGACAAGGTGGTGAGATATTCCCTGCGCAAGAATGAGTTTCATGTGGAGAGGGGAGTGTGGTGAGACACATGGGATGTATGTGTTCAAGGTAGTGGATGTGGGTGAAATGACGTGATGACTTATTTATTTTTTTGGTGTTCTCAAATGCACAAAAATTATGAAAATGGAACTATGCTCTAATTCATGAATGGAAAGACAACATCAAAAATTGAAATCTTAAGAAAACTACCTAATATGATAAAGGAAGCTAGCTACCATAAAAGCTGGAAGAACGAAAAAGAAAACTACCAAATCGAGAAAACTTCTAAAATAGTGATGTTGGGCTGTCTGATGCCAACATACTGAAGACTCGAGCTTTGGGCCGTCGGGACGCCATTGAGATGACCGTGATTGTCTTCCTTCCAAACTTCGAGTAGGCCCTGTAAAATGTTTGAACTAGGAATGCCTATGGGTTATGTAGGAAGTAACTGGGCCTGAGTCTTCTCCAAACTGAGAGTGGAGTGCACAGATTATAGTGATTCCTAGACTAGAACGGACATGTAGGCCTGAATCCCTTAATCTAGGAACCGAGCAAACAAGCTGAAGGAAGTCACATGGACCGTGAATGGGCCACTGGGTCGAGAGATAAGCCTTGAAGTCTAAGATTCGTTTGATGTTCTTGTTGGGCCTTGAAGCCGGAAACTGGAATGAATGAATTATGCAAACTATCTTGGATTCAGATGTTTTATGGGCCGAAATTCTGGATTGAGAGCGAAGCTCATGGGCCAAAACTATGAATTGGTCTATGGGCCTAGATGAGATGAGTCATGAGTGTGGTACTTGGGCCAGAATGACTGCTCAATATGTGAGCTGGAATTTGGGCCGAGTGATTTTGGTTGGGCCTAAAAGATGACACCTAGATCTAGGGTTTTGGGTTAGGGTCATGATAAGAAGTCTACCTGGACTAGAGTGAGCCCTTGGGCCAGAATGTGTTTGGGCCTGAAGTAAAGCACATGAGCCAGAATGCTCCCTAAATCACAAATGGGCCTAACTTTCATCGGGCCAGAGAAGATAGCTGCTAAGCCGAAAAAGTTTTTATTTTCAGGACTTGTGAGTTATTTCAGGTGGATTTTTTTATGGGCCTAGAACTAATTGGATAATTCAAATTGGGCCAGGAGAGAAATCACCTAAGTCTAGGCTTTTGGGCCGAAACCCGAACGACTCACATGTTAAACCAAACAGGGCCTCTGGGCCGCAAACAAATAGAGCTGCCAATTCGGGTTGGGCTAGGTTGATGTAGGAGAAATTCCTATCAGTTTCTAGGCTGGGTAGTGGGCCGATCACACAAGCAAACAAGGCCCACACAGATTCAACATGTCCTCACTAGATGTTTAAATCAAACCAGGTATGGATCGATCCGGAGAGGTGCTTGGGGGCGGGCCCAGGTCACCACAAAGGAATAGGGCTTGCACGCTATTCTCTTTGGGCTTCCCCACTTTTTCCACATCACCTGAAGGTGTGCGTCTACGGTCGGGTCTTTGACTGACCAAACAAAGGGCTAGGTAAGGGTACCAGGAAAATGCTTGGGGCTAAGGCCCAGGTATTAAGGGGGTGTGGTTAGACGACCCTCCTCTTTTCCCCGCTTATTCACATCACCTAAAAGGTGTGAGTCCCTGACAGGGGACCCTAGATGGGTCCCGGGGTGAAACTGGTTTGTGTGGACCCTCGCTCTCATATGATGCAAGGTGCAAAAATTAAAGTGCGCACAATAGTAAACAAACAAAGTAATAAAGCCATAATAAACAATTTTTCGAGTTAAGCCTCTTTCTTAAAATTAAACAAGTTAAAATTAAGAATTTATCCCAGCAGAGTCGCCAGTCTGTGAGCCTCGATTTTAAACCCTATCCTATGTTGATTAAAGTTGATTAGGATCTAACGGGTTTTAGGTCCATTATAACCTAAGATTAATAACTATGTCGTATAACAATAATTATTAAAACCTAAGCTAGCTCACTGGAACCTATTATGAGTCGCCACCTAATTTTGACCTAGATTAAATTAGGAAAGGAGAGTTCGGGCTCAGGGGCTTGATATTCGACTTAATTAGGGTTCAATTACTTTCATTACCCTTCCTAGGTCGTTTTTCCTCTACTTGGTTTATTTACGGCTTATTACGAGTCGTTTTAACCTAAGTGCACGAGCTTCTGTTTTTTGTGTTTTTTAGCATTTTTTGACAGAAAATTAAAGTGGAAATTAAAAAAAACCTAAACTAGGGTTTCGGAGGCAGAATTAGGTCAAATTTTGTTTCCGTCCGTAGCCACGGACCTAATGTCCGAAACCACGGACCCCAGTTAACCTATACAGAAAATAAAAGTCGAATTAAACAGAAAGCAGAAAATTGCAAAGTCCGGGGCCACGGACAGGCTGTCCGTGGGCCCGGACATTATTAGAAAACCTAAATTTTTAAAATTTTAAAATCCCGCCGCCGTCCGTGGGCGTCCGGGCTTACGGACAGTGAGTCCGGGACCCCGGACATGACGTCCGTGGGTGCGGACAGCCCTCGGACGGCGGCGTTAGGGCTGTTCCCGAAGGTTTTTTTTGGCTCAAATTTTATGGGTGCGTAGCCTGAAAGATGTACAAGACGTTAGTGATTGAAAGTTTTCAATTTGAGTTCGAATTAAACACGAAACTTAGTAAACAAGTTATTGGACAGAAGCTTAAACAAATAGCAATACAGGAGCGTACGAAGGTTAGTTTGAGCCCAAAATTTGACAGAGGGTTAATAAAGTCGTGGGGAATTAGAAAAGTAGAGTGGTAACCTGTTTTACCTTCGAATTCAAGATGATTCTTCACGTCGGGATTCGTCGAGTGCCTCGTTGATGGCGGACCCGAAAGGATTTCGAACCAAGCTTCTGGTTGTTGGTTGTTCTTGCTGTTCTTCACGTTTTGGTGGTGTTTTTGTGGAGTTTTGATGACTATTGGTGCTTTGGGGATTGGAAAACGTGTTTAGATGGTGATTTCGGGGGATTTTCGGTATGATTTGGGTGGCCGGGTGTTGGAAAACGTGAGAGAGAGGAGGCTGCCTTTTTTGACTCTCTAGGGTTCTTGAGCATGTGAGGTTCTGATTTATCCAAAAACCTATCCCCTTATATAGACTTTCTTAAAGATAAAGAAATCTAGTAAAAGTAAGATTTTTCGATATTTTAGTTAAGTGACTTCCCAAAGGAATTTTTGCTGTGAAATTTTAACCACGTGTCAAGGATGGAAATTATGAATTTTCTGAAGTGGAATCGGATTTTTTAAATGTTGGAATATTTTTAAATTGAATTTCTTGTCAGATTCAGTCAGAAATTTCTAGAAAATTATTGGAAACTCGAAAAATCAAAATTCCAACGCCATTATGCTTAGAATGTCATCCTCTATCATGGGTTAAAATATCAAAGCATTTCAAGCTGATTTGGGCATCCTTTGGAGGAGAGAGAAAGCTTATAGGAGGTCTTAGGAGCCTTTAAAGATTACCAAAACGCCCTTGAAAGTGACGAAGCTGCTCCCCATGCCATGGAACGCGCCGATTGAGCCGGAATCCCTCATTACTTGATTAAAATGCCCCTCACAACACCAGGACCTCGTAGACCCTAACCAGGGGGGTCAAAATTTTGGGTATAACAACAGCATCTTCAACCAAATCCGGCCCAACAACTGCCCTCTCCTTCAGATCATCCCAACAGATGGGTGATCTGCACCTCCTGCCATACAAAGCCTCAAACGGGGCCATCCCGATACTAGTCTGGAAGCTGTTATTATACGCAAACTCTATCAGCGCCACGTGCTGATCCCAGCTGCCCCCAAAGTCAAGTACACATGCTCTGAGCATGTCCTCAGGACCTGATTCGTCCTCTCTGTCTGACCATCTGACTGAGGATGATACGCTGAACTGAAAGACAACTTCGTCCCCATAGCCTGATGCAAACTCTGCCAGAATCTGGATACGAAGCGCGGGTCTCTGTCAGACACAATAGAAGCAGGAACTCCATGAAGGCGCACTATCTCATCCACATACAACTGCACCAGGCGATGCAAACTGAAAGTCTTCCTGACAGGCAAGAAATGAGCACTCTTCGTGAGTCTGTCCACTATCACCCAAACTGCATCAAAACCCCTCGGAGTCTTAGGCAGTCCCATAACAAAGTCCATACCGACGCTCTCCCACTTTCACTCCGGAATGGGAAGAGGCTGAAGCAAACCAGCTGGTCTCTGATGCTCGGCTTTGACCTGCTGACAGGTCCGACATCTGGATACAAAGTCAGAAATATCCCTCTTCATGTTGCTCCACCAGAATGTCTCCCGAAGGTCCCGGTACATCTTCACACCACCTAGGTGTACCGAGTACGGGGCTCCATGAGCCTCCTGCATGATCTCACGTCTCAAAGCGTCGTCTGCCGGCACACAAACACGGTCTCTGAACCTCAAGCAGCCATCCTCTGAAGCTCTGAACTTAGACTCCTGACCGGAAGAGATACTCTCTCTGATCTTACACAAACCGACATCGAGCTCCTGACTGGCCTTGATCCGGTCGATCAAGGTAGGCTGAATCTGCAACGCTGCTAACATCCCAGATCTCTCTGGACGGACGACCCAGATACCCATACGCTGCAACTCGAGAGCAGACCTCTGCACCCCAGACAAAGCACAAACGGCCCCAGACGGACCCCTCCTACTGAGCGCATCAGCAACCACATTCGCCCTACCCGGATGGTAGAGGATCTCCAAATCATAATCGTGTAGCAACTCTAGCCACCTCCTCTGTCTCAAGTTCAACTCCTTCTGAGTGAACAGATACTTGAGGCTCTTGTGGTCTGTATACACCTTGCACACCGCTCCATACAGGTAGTGCCTCCAAATCTTTAACGCAAAGACCACACAGCCAGCTCCAGGTCGTGGGTCGGATAGTTCTTCTCATATGGCTTCAACTGAAGAGCCATATGCTACTACCTTCCCATGCTGCATCAGAACACACCCAAGTCCCTTATGGGACGCATCGCAGAAAACCTCTAGTCCGTCATTACCCTCTGGAAGGGTCAGAATCGGCGCAGACGTCAACCTCTTCTTCAGCTCCTGAAAGCACTGCTCACAGGCCTCGCTCCACTCAAACTTCACATCCTTCTACAGCAGACGAGTCAAAGGAATCACGAGCTTGGAGAAGCCCTCCACAAACTTACGATAGTAGCCCGCTAGTCCAAGGAAGCTACGAATCTCTCCAACATTAGTAGGCCTGGCCCACTCAGTAATAGCTCTAATCTTCTCCGGATCTACGGAGATACCATCCTTGGAGACAACGTGTCCCAAGAATACCACCTGATCCAACCAGAACTCGCACTTCTTCAGCTTCGCATACAGCTCCTTCTCCCTCAGAGTCTGGAGAACAGTCCTCAAATGCTCCTCGTGCTCCTCAGCACTCTTGGAATACACCAAGATATCATCTATAAACACCACGATGAACTGGTCTAGAAAGGGCTTGAACACCCGGTTCATCATGTCCATAAACACAGAAGGCGCATTCGTCAAACCGAATGGCATCACTAGGAACTCGTAATGTCCATAACGAGTCCTGAAGGCGGACTTAGGCACGTCGTCTGCCTTAATCCTCAGCTGATGATAACCAGACCTCAGATCGATCTTCGAAAACACCTTAGCTCCTGCTAACTGGTCGAACAAATCATCTATGCGCGGGAGAGGTACCTATTCTTAATGGTAACCTTGTTGAGCTCCTTGTAGTCAATGCACAAGCGCATGCTACCGTCCTTCTTCTTAACAAATAACACTGGCGCTCCCCAAGGCGACACACTAGGGCGAATGAAGCCCTTGTCCAACAACTCCTGCAACTGAACCTTCAATTCCTTGAGCTCAGCAGGCGCCATGCGGTATGGGGCCTTAGAAATGGGCTGAGTCTCAGGTGCGAGCTCGATCGAGAACTCCACCTCTCTGACAGGGGGAAGCCCAGGTACGTCATCCTGGAACACATCTGGGAAGTCTCTGACCACTGGAATCTCCTCCAACTTCGCATCCTTGCGAACCTCAGGGATGTAACACAGATATCCCTGGCATCCCTTCCTCAGAAATCGAAACGCCTGCATAGCTGATATGACTGGCGGTGAGCACGGGAGTCCATTCCCTGCTACAACTAGGCGGGGCTGACCCGGCTCCTCAAAAGTGACTCTCGAAGCAGCACAATCAATGTGGGCATGGTGCGCAGCAAGCCAATCCATGCCCAGAATCACATCAAAATTTGTCATCTCCATCGGAATGAGGTTAGCACACAGAGTCCTATCTCTGACTAACACAGGACTATCTTTACAAACAGAATTCAAAAGCATAGAAGAGTCCCTAACCAATGGACTATGCACACATAACTCAACACCCAGAGGCACAACAGGCAAACCGAGCTCACCCACTAACTCAGCAGAAATAAAAGAGTGGGTGGCTCCAGAGTCAAACAAACAGAAGACAGAACAAGAAGACATTTGGAGAATACCTGTAACAACTCTGTCAGTCGATCGGTCTCTCTCCAGCCATCGCGTACACTCTGGCCTGGCCCTGGGGCTTCTTCTGCTCAGCCCGGTCTCGATCTCTAGACCCAGATGCAGATCCTCCAGCTCCACCTCCAGTGCTACCCCTGCTCCTCTCAGCCCGTGGGCAGTCAGCTATCCTATGCTCCAAGGACCCACACTTGAAGCAGGCTCCGGACTTCCTGTAGCAGTCCTGGCCTCGGTGAAACTTGCCACAGACCTGGCACTTCGGAGCGGGAGTTGACGAAGACGAACCCCCTCTATCTCTCGAACGGTCCCCAGAGCGGTCTCCAGCTCGGTCTCCAGTCGACTGCTTCTTCTGAGAAGCAGGCTGATCCCTCCTATCACTCTGTCGGACCTCTGCTTCCTCTTCTGGTCCTTCCCGCCAGACTGGCGGCCCCTCAAATCAGCCTCTACCAACAGGGCGACATCAGCAACGTCCCTGAAGGTCTTGTGACGCAGCGGCGTCACAGCAGAGCGAATGTCTGGCCTCAGACCGCTCTCAAACTTCCTGGCCTTCCTATGCTCGTCCGGCTCAGGTGCAAACTTCGACAGACTGATAAACTTCCTGACATACTCCTCCACACTCATATCGCGCCCCTGGCGAAGCCTATTATACTCCAAGATGCGCTGGTCCTTATAGACGTCGGGGTAGAACTGCTTGTTGAACTCCCCGGTAAACTGGTCCCACGTCCAAGGCTGTGGGAACTTCCCATCACAGACCTCCACCACTCCTTGGCTTCGGCCTTGAAAAGAAAGGTGGCGAAGTCCACCTTCTGCTCCTCCTCAGAGCCCATAACACGCAGCAAGTCCTCCACCTCTGACAGCCAATGACTGGCCTCCTGGGGGTCTCTTGCCCCATCGAACGACGGCGGCTTCAGCTTCATGAACTCCTGAAGCGCCCTTACGTTCCTTCCTCCAGCGTCTGCCCCAGCTGGGCCTGCTCCGCCAGCTGGTCCTCCTCCAGCTGGTCCACCCCCTCTAGCCATGGTCTGCATGAGCTGCGTCATAAACTGCTGAACAGCATCAGCAACATTTCCTGGAGCCCTTCTTGGCGGCATTCTGAAAGTCCAACAGCAAGCAGTTAGACTCAGACACTAGCACTGACGTTTCTGACTGACTGGCTAACCTAAAATCCCAGCAGATTAGAACCTGAGCTCTGATACCACTAAATGTAACACCCCCAAACACTGGCCTAGGAGTTAGGGGTATTACACGCCGCGTATTATTACATAATAACGCAAGGCTCTAATAAATGAACTTAAACAGATAATCAAACAAGGCCCAAAACGAATACTTGAATAAAGGTATATCAAAGAGATGTTGAAACATCCCAAAAGTCATTACAGAACCCACCAAACGAATATCAAAAGCGGAAGCTAACTGAAGAGGCCCAAAGGCTCAAAGTCAAATACAAATGTCTCAAAAGAATTCAAATAACGAAACAAACTAAGCTCCAGAGCTGAGCAAGTGACCTTCGCCGATCAATCTGCAATGTTATATAGAGTAGGGGAATGAGCAAACAACTATGCCCAGTAGATGACCAACTTCATCAACCAGCATGCTCAAAACATTTTAAGAATATTAACAAAACAGAAGGAGTCGCAAGGAGTCCATAATCATGTCAAAAATAGAAGCAGAAGTCCACTCAATAAAGGACCAAACAGAGTCAGAAGCAGACGGAATCAGAAAACAGAGCGGGACACTAGTTGATCACGGCATACAGACAGAACGAGCAACCAGCTCGTGAACAGAACGAGGAAACCTCACTCGTAAACAGAACAGATGAAACACCTGTGAACAGAACGGGGAACATCACCCGTGAACAGAAGGATCCTACATAGCGCGCTACGAGACAGCGAGACCAGCCATCCAAAGGTTCAGACAAGAGATAACTAGGTCCCAAAACAGAAGCTTAAAACAATTAAGCATATGTGCACCAAAGGCACCAGAAAGCACATAAGTAGCTTGGAAATCAGAAGGGGAATCCCATCCCAAACGGAAGTCAAAACGGAGCTCAAACGAGCAAGTTATGGTCAAAACAGAAGCCCGTTCGAACTTGTGTCCGGACATCAATGTTCGGACACAAGTCGAACCTTAAAACAGAAAACAGAAACAGAGGTGTCCGAACATCAAAGCTCGGACTGATGTTCGGACGCTTTTCGGAAATCAATACGTGTAAAGCCCGAGCTTGTGTCCGGACATCAATGTTCGGACACAAGTCGAAGTAAATCAGAAGAATGAGAACAGTGTGTCTGAACTTCTTTCCGGACTTAAAAGTTCGGATACCATTCGAGACTTGTAAGTCGGACTCGTCCTCACACCCCGTCCGAACATCGAAGCTCGGACGGAAGTTCGGACACGTCAAAAAGTTCAGAACTTCAAAGCGCAGAAGGGCATGTCCGAACTTCCAAGGTCGGACAGAAGTTCGGACGCGCCGAAAAACTCAGAAAACAGAGGCGATTTTTCACACCAACAGAGGCACCAAAACAATGTCAAAACATTATGAGTTTGTAGAAAACAACCTTGGGGGTTTGTACAATATTAAAAAACACTTAAACAGACGAATTCACAAACCCAGAGCAGAGACAGAACACATTCAATTCCAGAATTTAGTTTCCCAAGGCTGAACACACTAATCGAATCCATCAGCCACCTACCTCGATAACCAGCAGACGAAATTCCAAAATCTGAAGCAGCAGAACCAACCAAAGAACAGAATTCCTGAACGCAGAACGACAATACACCCCGAACAACGCAACTGAAGAACAAACCAAAATCAGAACCAAATTTCCCAAATCAGAAACTGCCATCACAAACTAAATCACAATCCGTACGTGAATCTAACAGCAAAGGAACCACAGAGGATAGTCCGAACACAGCCACGCAGAAGGTCGACAATTCTGACAATCAGATTACAGAAACCCAAATCAAAAGAGAAAGTTCCCCAATCGTAGAATCGAACTAGAATTAACCACGCTCTTACCTTGTACTGAAACCGGCACCACAATGAGGTATACTCCACAGAATTCCAAGAAACCACAATCCCATCACTTGAGAGGATGAGCAGCATGCAACTTGAGAGAGAGAAACAGAGAAAAGAAGAGCGGCGAGGAGAGCGTCTTCACTTTTCAGAACTGAACGGAAATAGGTGAGTGGATATGAACGTGATTAGGAAGTGGGTATTACTGATTAAAAGGGTTAAGGGAATTAATTAAGAGGAAGGAAAAATTCTAATATGGGAGTCCTCTCACCAGAAAATAGAAAGGATGGGGAAAAGACCTCTTCGCCCCCGACTTCTTTAATAAGGACTTCCATGTCCTAAACGACAATAAACCAGCTTAAGGTAACATCAAACGAAATAGAACGCAACGAAATTTATGGGTTATAACATAAATGAGTTTATATAAAAATTATAAGATTATATAAAGTTTTGGGGTTAAATGGTAATTTCTAAAAAGATTGGGCATAAACCGTAATTTGTGGAGATTAATGGTCAAGGAAATATTAGGTTGTCAACCTTGACCATATGGTAGGTTTTGACCAAATTAAATAAGTTAGATAACTTATTTAAGGTTATATAATAAGATAAGTATTTTATTGTAACAATTTTATAACATATGTGGTATATATGTTATTACCAAAAATAAAGGGTGTATAATGGTATTATAAACACCCATGGGCTATTAGGAATTTTAGGAATTTATTGGGTTGATTTTGGAATTAAAATAAACTATATATGTATAATATATAGTTATTATGTCATAATGATACTTTGGAGAAATATAAGTGGTGGTATAGCAAATACCGAAAGTATATGGGTTAATAAGGGTAATTATAACCTTTTGGTAAATTTGGTGATTTTTAGAATTATTAAGAGTATTTAATAAGATATATGTATAATATATAGTTTTATTTTATAAAACTATATGTTATAAATTGGGCCAAATGGCAATTATAGGAATTTGGTGGGTCTGTTCGGAATTTACGAAAATATAACCATAGGTTATACCATTTATAAGTTAAAAATGTTATATTATATGATATATATATGGTATAAATATGGGGTGATTTTGTAAATAAGGAACTATGGATTATGGAAAAGAATAAGGTTTTCATATGGTGCCAATGCAACAATATATAATAGTTTTGTATAAAAACTATAGGTTATAAATTAAAGGAAATAAAAATATCATATTAAATGATATTAGTATATGGTATAACATTACATAATGTTATGTGGTCAAATGGAATTTAAATAAAATTCAAGGGCTGTACCGAATTATATAAGGTTGGAAAATGAATTTTAGACTAAGGTCTATAATGTTATAAATGTTATAACAATTATATGGTATTAAGGTGGTTTAAATGGAATTAATAAGTAAGGATATTCACATTAAATAATGTGACAAACTATAAATAAATAAGATTTATAAACTAAGGTATTTATTGATTAAACCTTAGGAGTTGTAATTATACAACATAAAATGTTACATAATATTAGGATAATAATCTTAATAAAGGTTGTATAATATAGTACAACTAATGGGAATAATCATCTAAAAGAAGATGATAAAATGTAACATATACTATAAGAGTTTAATAACTCATGAAACTTACCTACGTGGTAAATATATACATATACAGGAAAATGTATATAAGGATGGTTTATATATTATGGTTGGAAACCATATAATATAATGGTGGTGGTTATTACATAAAAATAGTTACAAACTATAAGTTATAAGTTTTTGGATGCAAATATTATTTGCTAAAGATAATGGAGTATATAATACAATGTATTATAATGGATGGTGGGAAAATAATACAATATAATATAATAATGCATGCATACATGCAACTATAGGTTATGTACCTAATTAATGGTGGATAAGATTAAAGGAAAATAATGAATTAAACTTAACAGTTGAAATATTTTGACATACGAGTTTTTAAGTAACAAAGCCGACCGGTTTAGAGAAACCCGTAACAGATAACTGTAGAAATCTGGGGATGTACTGTCGGGGTTACTTGTTATTCGGAGATACCGGATGTAGTTAGTCATGGAGACTGACTTATAGTTTTAATACCGTTTAGATCATACTTCAGACAAGGACGCTTGACGAGCTAGTGGACTACACTGCGCATCCTAGGTCTTGGTGAACGGTATGTAAAGGGGTTTGATCCGAGTTGTCCTAAGGAAACTCCTTGGGCTCGGATTTGGTTGATATCACTTGTGTGTTAAGTGTTTTGGATACATGTATGTGATTGTGTGCTACTGCATTAATTATTTATGCACGAGCGTCCTAAGGGACTAACACTACGTCGACTATAGATCGACTTATATAAACATACATATACGTTAATGTGATAACATGACGGTTACTTAATATAATACCAAAGTATTAATATTAAGTATATGGTAACCTAAGTAAAATACTTAGGTATGAGTCACGACATTGTCGGTCTCTAGAGCATGGATCTCGAACATGAATATAACCTAGATTACTTCTAGGTATGCGTGAGACCCATTGGCAGCTAATATAATTATTCTCCATAAGACTAAGAGCATATCTTAAACATTATGAGAGAGAGATGGTATGAGTTGAGGTGAGGAATCCCGGTAGTTTACGAACTACTTGGTTGCGCAGTTGTGATCACTGAGGGGTACCCGATCGGGTTCTGCTCCAGGTTATACCCATACGAGCCCTATTTGGATCGTGGGTCAGGTAGCTATGGCTTTTATATGGACATCTTACGAGACATAAGTGAATAGTCAGGGGCCTCCGGACCTCTGACGAAATGAGCACCTTTGTGTGTACGGGAGGACAACTGTCCATGGTGAGGTTATAGGGTTGTCTTAAGATGACGCCCAACTGGTATTAATTAAACATGGTTGGATGGGGCCTTAAAGGCCAATGTAAATTAACTATGGTAACTGTACGCTACGGTGATTGTACATTGTACATATGGTTGGGGCCTTGAAGGCCAAATTAAATTAAATTAACAATGGATGGTGAACGCTACGGCGATTGTACATTGTACATTATACTGTTATTATTTGATATACAATTGTTGTTGTGATATTTTATGAATGTTGAGTTGGATGGATGGTTAAGTGTTTATGAATGTTTGGATGGATAATTATGTATATTATACATATAGATATTGCAGTACTGATTATAACTGTAAAATGGTTAAAGCATGAAACCAATCTAATAATAAGATGGTTAAAATGACTAAGTGACCAATAGGGTCTAGGCCCGGCATACTCAGCGGCTATCGCTGATACTACACCATATGCAGGTTGTTGACTATCACCGAAGCCGAAGTGCGGGAACAGGGTAATTAGAGTTTATTTTAATTACCGCACATGGAGTTGTAATATGGTACGGTTATGTATTTTCAGGTTTGGGTAGACGCTCACTTGTTGATGTTTATGAGTATGGACTTAGTATGATGTATAGGAGTTTTCTCGTTATCACGGCGGTTAGCAGTTTGTTTATGTTGGAAGTTGGATGTAGTTTGGCTTCGTTGCTCGCATGGGCGAGTAATGGCCGGTGACACCCGAGTGAGTATTGTTATTGTTATTTATTCTTCCGCTGTAAGATGTTTTATTTATTGCTACGTGAGAGATTATTACGTGATTATGGAGCGGGGTGTTACACCCTAGGCCTGTTTCAAATTAATTTCCAACCCTCCAACTTTCCATATTCACTAAATAACCCCATTTTATAACATATAGTTTCTAATGTCATTAAAACTATATATTATACATATATCTTAATAAAACCTTATATACAACTCCAAAAATTACCAAACTATACCAAAAGGTTATAAATATCATTCCTAACCTTATACTTTCCATATTTACGGTTTCTACCACAAATGTTACCCATATGTGACAATGATATAAAATATCATATATTATACTTATATAATCCATATTAACTCCAAATTTAACTAAATAAATTCCTAAAAATTCCTAATAACCCATAGGTGTATAAAATATCATTTAATACCCAAAACTTTCGGTAATCACACATATACCCATATGTTATGTAATTTTTACATTTTAATACATAACTTAGTATAATTTGATAATTAAAAATAAATCATCAAATCTGGTCAAAGTCTTTTGCTTGGTCAATGTTTGACTTCCAAATATCATTTTGACCCCACTTTCTCGGTAATTACATGGATTACCCTAAACTTTCCAATATTTGCAATTTCACCCCAAAACTAAAATCTTATAATTTTTATTTAAATACATTTTAAATCCCAATTTTCGGCTATATTCACCTACAACCCTCTAATGTTTAATTATTTATGGCTTTGACCCCTTACTTAATACTAAGCGCATAAAATAAATTATTTAAGCTTTTAAACTTAAATAAAATGGCCTAATGACATGGCCTTATTACAACTTTGCTTTATAACATAAAATTACACATAAATAGCTCAAAATATAATATAAGCTCTCGGCCTTACTATAGTTTATTTATTTTTCCACATATGTCACAATTTGACCATTATGTTAATTAAATCACTTAAATGACTAGCTTAATTTATCTTAGTCATTTTTTCCATACTTAGGTTAAATCACCCATATAAATACCTCCACTCTCGGCACATAATTTATATATGCTAATAAATCATAAAATCATAAGTTTAAGGTGTTTATACATTGATTTATGTACTTAATGCCCTTATACCCATTCGGCAGCTTGGAGGAAAAATCACCACAGCACTCACACATGTTTAATACACCAAAATAAGATATGGTTACACTCCAAGCATGAGCTTAACCATAAAGAACAATTAATGTAAGATTTAAGGCAAAAATCACCTTAAAAATGCAAGGTAATCTCCAATGGGTTTTGGCCTGAATTAAACACACCACATGGTGTTAAATTCACCATATAAACATAGGGAATAGCTAGACAGCAACAAGCTGCTATGGTAATAGGTTTTACCTTGGCAAAATGCCTTAAAGAATGATTTCCTTTGATTTTCGGCCACCCTTGCTCCAAATGGTTAACCAACTGAATAAACATGTAAATATGAAGATTATGAGTGAATAAACTCATAGCAATCAGAAGAAGCAAACTGGATGGAGAATAGAAATGCTTAAGGTATGTTTTTACCTTATAATGTCAATTTTGGGAACCTTGGTCCCAAAACTTGCTTCAGCTGAGAATGGACATTGTTCAAGGTTTAAAATGCTAAGAATGAGCCATGGAAAGTGATAGATCATGAGATCCAAGTGTAGGTAATGAAGAGATGAAGAAAAAGAGCTAAAATAAGCCTTAAATCATTACCTTAGGTGCAAATGGGATTGATGTGCCTTGAACACTCAAGAACACAGCTTGAGAGGGTTTGGA
Organism: Limonium bicolor; assembly: GCA_023374045.1. NCBI lineage: Eukaryota > Viridiplantae > Streptophyta > Magnoliopsida > Caryophyllales > Plumbaginaceae > Limonium > Limonium bicolor. The sequence goes on from CM041780.1 coordinate 157,000,968, forward strand.
ACTGCCTATGTCTCTGCTGGAATGGGACAAGAGGAAAGAGAAAGAAAGAAAATGTGTTTTAATGAAAGAAAAGTAAGAAATGGAATAGTAAATGGTGATTCACCAAATTAGCTAGATATTTTGTATTAAAGTGAGATGTGCTGTCCTCCTTGCTCCATGCTGCCAACCTCATATGGGTAATAATGAGTCATTACTTGACCATTGACTATACTTAGTCAATTTTGCTTAAAAATGAACTATTTGGATTACTATTCACAAATGAGTGTCATATTTCTGATTGTTTTTTTTGAAATCTTGGATTGAGACCTTCTAATGTGGTACATTATAGTACATTAGTATAACAAGGCCTAATCCAATGCCTAACACCACTCAAAACCCTCTCAGAAAGTCAATCTTCTCAAAAACGTGCTTTAAGGAATTTTAAAGCACATTTTGTGTTAGAACATGTTTTAGAGCTTGGTTTCCTTTGAGAATGTTTCTATAATGTTCATTACTTCATTTTAATACTTAGGAATCCACTTTGGATCTTATTTGAGGTCATACAATCTCTATGGTGTCTTAAAGCACATTTTTGGCTTTACCGATCTTAAGGCATGTTTTTCCTTATTGAGATCTTTAGATTGTTCCTCAATGATATTTAGATGTTTATTAACCATCTTAGAGCATTAGTAGATCATTTAATTATGTTTTTAAGGTTAGGGGTATTTCATTTTCGCTGTGTCCGAACTTTCGTCCGAGCTTTGAAGTTCGGACACGCCCTTCTGCATTCTCTGATTTTGCTTCGACTTGTGTCCAAACTTTGTCGTTCGGACACATGTTCGGACATTACGCGTAGTTGGTTTCCGAGAGTGTCCGAACATCCGTCCGAGCTTTGATGTTCGGACACCCGTTTGATTTTGATTTCTAAAGTCTCGACTTGTGTCCGAACATTGATGTCCGGACACAAGCTCGGACATGGTACTGTTTTGACCGCAACTTGCTCGTTTGAGCTCCGTTTTGACTTCCGTTTGTGGGGTTGGATTCCCATTCTGATTTCCAAGTTATATATGTGGTTTCTGGTGCCATTGGTGCACATATGCTTACGTGTTTTAAGCTTCTGTTTTGGGACCTAGTTATCTCTGTGTCTGAACCTTTGGATGGCTGGTCTCGCTGTCTCGTAGCACGCTATGTAGGATCCTTCTGTTTCACGGGTGATGTTCCCCATTCTGTTCACAGGTGTTCCACCTGTTCTGTTTACGAGTGAGGTTTCCTCGTCCTGTTCACGAGCTGGTTGCTCGTTCTGTCTGTATGCTGTGATCAACTAGTGTCCCGCTCTATTTTCTGATTCTGTCTGCCAGTGACTCTGTATAGTCCTTTACTGTATGGACTTCTGCTTCTGTTTTCTGACATGTTTATGGATGCCTTTCGACTCCTTCTGATTTGTTAACATTCTATAAATATTTTGAGCATACTGGTTGATGAAGTTGGTCATCTACTGGACATAGTTGTTTGCTCATTCCCCTACTCTATCTAACTTTGCAGATTGATCATTGAGGGTCACTTTGCTCAGCTCTGGAGTTTAGTTTGTTTTGTTATTTCGATTCTTTTGAGATATTTGTATTTGACTTTGAGCCTTTGGGCCTCTTCAGTTTGCTCCGCTTTTGTTATTCGTTTGGTGGGTTTTGTATTAACTTTTGGGATGTTCGACATCACTTGGATTATGCTTTTATACAAGTATTCATTTTGGGCCTTGTTTGATTATTTGTTTAAGTTCGTTTATTAGAGCCATGCGTCATTATGTAATAATACGCAGCGTGTAATACCCCTAACTCCTAGGCCAGTGTTCGGGGGTGTTACATTTAGTGGTATTAGAGCTCTGGGTTCTAATCTGTTGGGATTTTAAGTTAGCCAGTCAGTCAGAAACGTCAGTGCTAATGTCTGAGTCTAATTGCCTGCTGTTGGACTTTCAGAATGCCGCCAAGAAGAGCTACAGGAAATGTTGTTGATGCTGTTCAGTAGTATATGACGTAGCTCATGCAGACGATGGCTGCAGGAGGGGGACCAGCTGGAGGAACAGCTGGTGGTGCAGCCGGAGCTGGGGCTGCCGATGCTGGAGGCCGGAATGTGAAGGCGCTTCAGGAGTTTATGAAGCTGAAGCCGCCGTCGTTCGATGGGGCAGGAGACCCCCAGGAGGCCAGTCACTGGCTGTCAGAGGTGGAGGACTTACTGCGAGTCATGGGCTCCGAGGAGGAGCAGAAGGTCGACTTTTCCACCTTCCTTTTCAGGGCTGAGGCTAAGGAGTGGTGGAGGTCCGTGATGGGGAGGTTCCCACAGCCCTGGACGTGGGAGCAGTTCACTGGGGAGTTCAACAAGCAGTTCTACCCCGATGTGTATAAGGACCAACGCATCTTGGAGTATAATAAGCTTCACCAGGGGCGCGATATGAGTGTGGAGGAGTATGTTCATAAGTTCATCAGCCTGTCGAAGTTCGCACCTGAGCCAGACGAGCATTGGAAGGCCAGGAAGTTTGAGAGCGGCTTGAGGCCGGATATTCACTCTGCTGTGATGCCGCTGTGCCACAAGACTTTCAGGGACGTTGCTGACGTTGCCCTTTTGGTGGAGGCTGACTTGAGAGGTCGCCAGTCTGGAGGGAAGGACCGGAAGAGGAAGCAGAGGTCCGACGAGAGCGACAGGAGGGATTAGTCTGCTGCTCAAAAGAAGCAGTCTACTGGAGACCGAGCTGGGGACCACCAGGGTTCGAGAGATAGAGGTGGTTTGTCTTCGTCAGCTCCCGCTCCGAAGTGCCGGGTCTGCGGAAAGTTTCATCGAGGCCAGGATTGCTACAGGAAGTCTGGAGCCTGCTTCAAGTGTGGATCCTTGGAGCATAGGATAGCTGATTGCCCTCAGGCCGAGAGGGGCAGGGGTAGCTCTGGAGGTAGAGCTGGTGAGTCCGCCTCAGGGTCTAGAGATCGAGACCGAGCTGAGCAGAAGAAGCCCCAAGGCCAGGCAGAGTGTACGTGATGGCTGGAGAGAGAGACCGATCGATTGACAGAGTTGTCACAGGTATTCTCCAGCTGTCTTCTCATTCCGTTTTCTGTCTGTTTGACTCTGGAGCCACCCACTCTTTTATTTCTGCTGAGTTGGTGGGTGCGCTCGGTTTGCCTGTTGTGCCTCTAGGAGTTGAGTTATGTGTACATAGTCCATTAGTTAGGGACTCTTCTATGATTCTGAACTCTGTTTGTAAAGATAGTCCTGTGTTAGTCAGAGATATGACTCTGTGTGCTAACCTCATCCCGATGGAGATGACAAATTTTGATGTGATTCTGGGTATGGATTGGCTTACTGCGCACCATGCCCACATTGATTGTGCTGCTTCGAGAGTCACTTTTGAGGAGCCGGGTCAGCCCCGCCTAGTTGTAGCAGGGAATGGACTTCTATGCTCGCCGCCAGTTATATCAGCTATGCAGGCGTTTCGCTATTTGAGGAAAGGATGTCAGGGATATCTGTGCTACATCCCTGAGGCTCGCAAGGATGCGAAGTTGGAGGACATACCAGTGGTCAGAGACTTCCCAGATGTGTTCCAGGATGACGTACCTGGGCTTCCCCATGTCAAAGAGGTGGATTTCTCGATCGAGCTCGCACCTGAGACTCAACCCATTTCTAAGGCCCCATACCGCGTGGCGCCTGCTGAGCTCATGGAATTAAAGGTTCAGCTGCAGGAGTTACTGGATAAGGGCTTCATTCGCCCTAGTGTGTCGTCTTGGGGAGCGCCAGTATTATTTGTTAAGAAGAAGGATGGTAGTATGCGTTTGTGCATTGACTACAGGGAGCTCAATAAGGTTACCATTAAGTATAGGTATCCTCTCCCGTGCATTGATGACTTGTTCGACCAGTTAGCAGGAGCTAAGGTGTTCTCGAAGATCGATTTGAGGTCAGGCTACCATCAGCTGAGGATTAAGGTAGACGACGTGCCTAAGTCCGCCTTCAGGACTCGTTATGGACATTACGAGTTCCTAGTGATGCCATTCGGGTTGACGAATGCGCCTTCTGTGTTTATGGATATGATGAACCGAGTGTTCAAGCCCTTTTTAGACCAGTTCGTCGTGGTGTTTATTGATGACATCTTGGTGTATTCCAAGAGTGTTGAGGAGCATGAGGAGCATTTGAGGACTGTTCTCCGGACTCTGAGGGAGAAGGATCTGTACGCGAAGCTGAAGAAGTGTGAGTTCTGGCTGGATCAGGTGGTGTTCTTGGGACATGTCGTCTCCAAGGACGGTATCTTCGTGGACCCGGAGAAGATTAGAGCTATTACTGGGTGGGCCAGGCCTACTAATGTTGGAGAGATCCGTAGCTTCCTTGGACTAGAGGGCTACTATCGTAAGTTTGTGAAGGGCTTCTCTAAGCTGGTGATTCCATTGACTCGCCTACTGCAGAAGGATGTGAAGTTCGAGTGGAGTGAGGCCTGTGAGCTGTGTTTGCAGGAGTTGAATAAGAGGTTGACGTCCGCACCGATCTTGACCCTTCCTGAGGGGACCGAGGGTCTTGAGGTATTCTGTGATGCGTCCCATAAGGGACTTGGGTGTGTTCTGATGCAGCACGGGAAGGTAGTAGCGTATGGCTCTCGTCAGTTGAAGCTATACGAGAAGAACTATCCGACCCACGACCTGGAGTTAGCTGCAGTGGTGTTTGCGTTGAAAATTTGGAGGCACTACCTGTAAGGAGCAGCGTGCAAGGTGTATACGGACCACAAGAGCCTCAAGTACCTGTTCACTCAGAAGGAGTTGAACTTGAGGCAGAGGAGGTGGCTGGAGTTGCTACACGATTATGATTTAGAGATCCTCTACCATCCTGGTAGGGCGAACGTGGTTGCTGATGCGCTCAGTAGGAGGGGTCCGTCAAGAGCCGTTTGTGTTGTCTGGTGTGCAGAGGTCTGCTCTTGAGTTACAGCGTATGGGTATCTGGGTCGTTCGTCCAGAGAGGTCAGGGATGTTGGCAGCGTTGTAGATTCAGCCTACCTTGATCGACCGGATCAAGGCCAGTCAGGAGCTCGACGCCGAGTTGAGTAAGATCAGAGAGGGGTTAGCTACCGGTCAGGAGTCAGAGTTTCGTGTTTCAGAGGACAGCTGTCTGAGATTCAGAGACCATGTCTGTGTGCCTGCAGATGATGCCTTGAGGCAAGAGATCATGCAGGAGGCTCATGGAGCTCCGTACTCGGTACACCTAGGAGGTGTGAAGATGTACCGAGACCTTCGAGAGACATTCTGGTGAAGCAATATGAAGAGGGACATTTCTGATTTTGTATCCAGATGTTGGACCTGTCAGTAGGTCAAAGTCGAGTATTAGAGACCAGCTGGTTTGCTTCAGCCTCTACCCGTTTCGGAGTGGAAGTGGGAGAGCGTCGGTATGGACTTCGTTATGGGACTGCCTAAAACTCCGAGGGGTTTTGATGCAGTTTGGGTTATTGTGGACCGGCTCACGAAGAGCGCTCACTTCTTGCCTGTCAAGAAGACTTTCAGTTTGCATCGCCTAGCGCAATTGTATATGGATGAGATAGTGCGTCTGCATGGAGTTCCTGCATCTATTGTGTCTGACAGTGACCCGCGTTTTGTATCCAGATTCTAGCAGAGTTTGCATCAGGCTTTGGGGACGAAGTTGTCGTTCAGCTCAGCGTATCATCCTCAGTCAGACGGGCAGACAGAGAGGACGAATCAGGTCCTTGAGGACATGCTAAGAGCATGCGTGCTTGATTTTGGAGGCAGCTGGGACCAGTACGTTGCCTTGATCGAATTTGCGTATAATAACAGCTTCCAGACTAGCATCGGGATGGCCCCGTTCGAGGCTTTGTATGGCAGGAGATGCAGATCACCCATCTGTTGGGATGATCTGAAGGAGAGAGCAGTTGTTGGTCCGGACTTGGTTGAAGATGCTGTAGCTAAGATTCAGTCTATCAGAGAGCGCTTGATTGTGGCTCAGAGTCATCAGAAGAGCTACGCCGATCAGAGGAGACGACCTCTAGAGTTTGAGGTGGGTGACCATGTGTATCTCAAAGTTTCTCCGGTTCGAGGAGTTATTCGGTTTGGGAAGAGAGGCAAGCTTAGCCCTCGCTTTGTGGGTCCTTTTGAGATCCTGTAAAGGATCGGACCGGTTTCCTACCATTTAGCTTTTCCACCGTCGTTGGCAAGTGTTCACAGTGTGTTCTATGTGTCTATGCTGAGGAAGTATATTCCGGACCCGTCGCATGTGATTGACTTTAGTCCGCTTCAGTTGAGGGAGGACTTCACTTATGAAGCAGTGCCTCTGAAGGTTTTAGCCCGAGATGTCCGTAAACTCAGGAGTAAGACCATGCCCTTGGTGAAGGTGTAGTGGTCGGGTCAGTTGGAGGAAGACGCGACCTGGGAGGTCGAAAGCGAAGTGCGTTCTAAGTTTCCCGCCCTCTTCAAGCAGTAGGTACGTTTTAATTTCGAGGACGAAATTCTATTAAGGGGGAGGTGATGTTATAACCCAAAGTTTCATCGCATTTTATTTCGTTTAATGATCTTAAGCTGGCTTATGTTACTTAGGACATGGAAGTCCTTATTAAGGAAGTTGGGGACGAGGGGGTCTTTTTCCCATCCGTTCTATTTTCTGGTGAGAATAATACCTGTGAGCCTCGATTTTAAACCCTATCCTATGTTGATTAAAGTTGATTAGGATCTAACCGGGTTTTAGGTCCACTTATAGTCTAAGATTAATAACTATGTCATATAACAAAAATTATTAAAACCTAAGCTAGCTCACTGGAACCTATTATGAGTCGCCACCTAATTTTAACCTAGATCAAATTAGGAAAGGAGAGTTCGGGTTTGGGGCTCGATATTCGACTTAATTAGGGTTCAATTACTTTCATTACCCTTCCTAGGTCGTTTTTCCTCTACTTGGTTTATTTACGGCTTATTACGAGTCGTTTTAACCTAAGTGCGCGAGCTTCTGTTTTTTTGTGTTTTTTAGCATTTTTTGACGGAAAACTAAAGTGGAAATTTAAATTACCTAAACTAGGGTTTAGGAGGCAGAATTAGGTCAAATTTTGTTTCCGTCCGTGGCCACGGACCTAATGTCCAGACCACGGACCCTGGTTAACCTATATGAAAATAAAGTCGATTAAATAGAAAACAGAAAATTGTAAAGTCCGGGGCCACGGACAGGCCGTCCGTGGGCCCGGACATTATTAGAAAAACCTAAATTTTTAAAATTAAAAAAAAAACTCGCCGCCGTCCGTGGGCGTCCGGTCTTACGGACAAGGAGTCCGGGACCCCGGACATGACGTCCGTGGGTGCGGACCGCCCTCGGACGGCGGCGTTAAGGCTGTTCCCGAAGGTGTTTTTGGCCTAAATTTTATGGGTGTGTAGCCTGAAAGATGTACAATGCATTAGTGATCGAAAGTTCTCAATTTGAATTCGAATTATGCACGAAACTTGGTAAACAAGTTATTGGACAGAAGCTTGAATAAACAGCAATACAGAAGCGTACGAAGGTTAGTTTGAGCCCAAATTTTGAGGCAAGACAGATAACACCGTGGAGAATTAGGGAAGTGGAGTTTCTACCTGTTTTACCTTCGGATTCACAACGTTTCTTCACACCGGATTCGTCGAGTGCTCCGTTGATGGCAGACCTGAGAGGATTTCGACCCAAGCTTCTGGTTGTTGGTTGTCCTTGCTGTTCTTCACGTTTTGGTGGTGTTTTTGTGGGGTTTTGATGACTATTGATGCTTTGGGGATTGGAAAACGTGTTTAAATGGTGATTTCGGGGGATTCTCGGTATGATTTGGGTGGCCGGGTGTTGGAAAATGTGAGAGAGAGTGGGGAGGCTGTGTTTTCTGACTCTCTAGGGTTCTTGAGCATATGAGGTTCTCCTTTTATCCAAAAACCTATCCCCTTATATAGACTTTCTTAAAGATAAAGAAAATCTAGTAAAAGTAAGATTTTTTGATATTTTAGTTAAGTGACTTCCCAAATGAATTTTGCTGTGAAATTTTAACCACATGTCAAGGATGGATATTATGAATTTTCTGAGGTGGAAACGAATTTTTTTAAATGCTGGAACATTTTTAAATTGAATTTCTCGTCAGATTCAGTCAGAAATTGCTAGAAAAGTATTGGAAATTCGAAAAATCAAAATTCCAACGCCATCATGCTTAGAATGTCATCCTATATCATGGGTTAAAATCAAAGCATTTTAAGCTGATTTGGGCATCCTTTGGAAGAGAGAGAAGCTTATAGGGGGTCTTAGGAGCCTTTAAAGATTACCAAAACACCCCTGAAAGTGACGAAGCTGCTCCCCATGCCATGGAACGCGCGATCGAGCCGGGATGCCTCTCACAACACCAGTACCTCGCAGACCCTAACCAGGGGGTCAAAATTTTGGGTATAACAGATTGCCCCCCGTCAACTAGACTTTGTAATGAAAGTGAGAAGGCTAGTTGATGCCTTGATACCCCTAAATTTCAAATGTTTCCAAGACCCTGCATGTTATCAGAAAACTGATAAGTTGTGTCGAGCTATTCTAAGGCGCTGACTACCTACAATGAATGAGATGATGTCAAGCGGTTCTGAGACGCTGACTACCTACAATGAATGAGATGTTGTCAAGCGGTTCTAAGGCGTTGACTACCTATAATGAATGTGATGATGTCAAGCGATTCTAAGGCGTTGACTACCTATAAGTAAAGTGAAATGAAGTAATGTCAAGTGATTCTAAGGCGTTGACAACCTAAAATGTGGAAATGAGATAATGTCAAGCGATTCTAAGGCGTTGGCAACCTAAAATGTGATAACCGGGTGGTATGCAAATGCAAGAATGCTGAAATGTTGATGATGCTAATGATGCTGATGATGCTGATGATGCTCGGATGCTTCTGGGACCGAAACCCGTGCCAATGCTCCTGGCTGGACCCAATGTGGACTTATTGCCATCGCCCCCCAAGCCGGTGTGCAGGGATAACTCCTGGTAAAAACCTTGGGGACTTATTGCCTTTGCCCACCATTCGTTGATCCCGAAAATAAGTTGACATCGCAAAAGGAGGATTCATTGCCATCACCTCGCAACTTTTCTGTCGCCAGGTCTTGTGACGCGCCTGGATAATGCAACTAGGTCTTACGACGAGCCTATATGAATGAGATGAATGCAATGTGTTTGATAAGAGTGGGTACGCTAAAGGGTAACGCTAGGTCTTACTACGAGCCTAAGGGAATGCAGCTAGGTCTTATGGCGAGCCTAAAAATGGTTCTAGGTCTTATGGCGAGCCTAAAATGGTTCTCGGTCTTATGAAGAGCCTAAAAATGGTTCTAGGTCTTATGACGAGCCTAAGGGATGCAACTAGGTCTTACTACGAGCCTAAGGGAATGTGACTAGGTCTTATGGCGAGCCTAAAAATGGTTCTAGGTCTTACGGCGAGCCTAAGGATGGATGCAACTAGGTCTTACTATGAGCCTAAGGGAATGTGACTAGGTCTTATGGCGAGCCTAAAAATGGTTTTAGGTCTTATGGCGAGCCTAAGGATGGATCTAGGTCTTACTACGAGCCTAAGGGAATGTAACTAGGTCTTATGGCGAGCCTAAAAATGGTTCTAGGTCTTATGGCGAGCCTAAGGATGGATCTAGGTCTTATGACGAGCCTAAGGAAATGTGACTAGGTCTTATGGCGAGCCTAAAAATGGTTCTAGGTCTTATGGCGAGCCTAAGGATGGATCTAGGTCTTATGACGAGCCTAAGGATGGATCTAGGTCTTATGACGAGCCTAAGGATGGATCTAGGTCTTATGACGAGCCTAAGGATGGATCTAGGTCTTATGACGAGCCTAAGGATGGATCTAGGTCTTATGACGAGCCTAAGGGTTGTTCTAAGTGAAAGTGAGTAAAATGTATGATGGGTCTAAATGGATGTAGAAGGATTAGGGTTTATGTCAAATCTGGAGATGGTGGGGCTCATGATGGGCCTATGAATGTTTGAGTGTGAAGATAGGGCTTAGGACGGGCCTGAAGGTGTTTGAATGTGGAGATAGGGCTTAGGTCGGGCCTACGGGTATTTGATGTGGGAAGGGCTTAGGACGGGCCTGAGAATGTTTGACGTGGATGCAAGGGTTTATGCCTGTGGTGGGATGGTGGTGCTCAAGCTTTAGGTTTCAATTGGTGTTGTCATGGCAATTGTTGGAACCAACAATTGCCCCCAGTATTTTTCCTTAGGACGATCTGAGTTAGAGCTCATGGCAATTGATCGGAACGATCAATTGCCCCCAGTATTTTCTTTTATTAAACGCGCGAACAAGTCTCATCCTCACAGGGTCGAGACTTATGCTTTGATGTGGTGCTTCCTAACCTACACTCGGCGTGTTTGGTGTTTGCACTCGTTTCTCACTTACAGTCACAACTTCTCAACCATTGAATTTGACATTTGTTAGATTTACGTGTTCAACCTGTTACTTTCACATGATCGGATACACAACTACTAAGTCGGAAGTCTTTTGGGCTTATAACGTGGCTATGGGGTGATGAATGACAATAGGACAATGGAGGAATGTTTAGGATATGTGGAGCTATAAGGGTGACCAAAGCTGCAACTTGCACCGTCTCTCGGACTTGTCTTCTTTGCCTTGAAGACGTTTGGCTACTTCATGATGACTTCGCTTATGAACTTGGGACTTGGAACTTTGGATTGTTCCTTGCATCTTTCCTCTTTCTTCCAATTTTGGATCACTTCGAGGCTTTCCAGATTTGCCTTTCTTTGAATCTCTTTTACCTCGGGGTTCTTGTGTTTCCCGGTTTTGATCTTTGAGAGCTGTTTTTTGATGTTAGCTCATTTTGGATCCTGTGTTACTTTGGGACCATTTGCGGATCGCTTCGTCATGCTGGTAACGGTTTTGCTTCTTTGTGAAGTTGTAGTTCGGGAGTCGGGCTCCTTGCTTCCTTTGGTCACCGGGTCGGTTATTCATCATTGGCTGGCTTGTTTGTAGAGCTTGTAATATGTGTGAAAGAGGTCATATATGAAAAGCTCAGCTGGGGTGCCTAGGGTTTAATGTCTGGGTTCACAGGCTTTTGGCTGTGTGGTGCTGTACCTAGGTGCTTCGTCATCCCTGGTAGTGTGTATCTGTTCTTTGTTACTTTTCATAGGTTTAAGCGTAAATTTACAAATTATCTCCTTCAGTCGGAGTCATGCCGTTTACCTTACCTTTAAATGTGGCCTCTCTGGAGTCGTGTAAAAATGACACGCTCTTTCGCTCTTGGTTTTACCGCTCAAGGCACTCTCGCGAAGTGTACACTCGGAGACTTGCTTGCACATTTAAACAAAAGAAATAAACAAATGTTATCGTTCCTTAACTCAGATTGCCCCCAGTATTGATTTGGGGTTTATGACAAGCCTTTGAATACCCAAGTTATTTGTGGAAAGTGGTTGTGTGGAATAACAATGGTGAGTGGTGATGGGGTGATCTTGTGGAGCAAATTTTTGGTTTTATGTATTCGGTGAAATGTTGAGAATGTGGAGTGGTGAGACACATGAGGTGTAATGATGAAGGTGGTATTTGTACGAGGAGTTGTAGTGAGTATGGACGGAGCGATGAGGTTGCCTTTTTTTGTTTTGATTGGAAAATGCTTTGCATGGAAATTGTGAAAATGGAACCATGTATTATTCAATGTAAAAATAACGTTGGAAACTACAAACTCGGGAGAGCTACCAAGAATAGTAAAGAGGACTAACTACTATGAAAGCCAAAAGGTGACTAATAAAAAGAAATCTACCTAATTGAAAAGCAAAACAGTACTTAAAGACTACAAACTCTAATAAGACTCGGGCATGGATGCCCTGCCTACACCCCCATGTCCTTGAAATTGATGCCCTTGATCGATGAGATCTTGGATTGCGTGTCTCAAAGCCTTGCAAGCATTGGTATCATGGCCGGGTAATTGGTGGTACCAACAGAACTGACTTAGATTCCTTCCTTTTTGAGGGTCCCAGGTCGGGGAGTGAGAGGCTGTAGCATGTTTCGTTCCTAGAGCATTGCAAATGTCTGGCTTAAGTGGTTGGCCAATGTCTGAAATTCTCTCTGACGGTAGCTCTGTCGGGGTGTTCAACTGCTCCAATGATCCAACCTGGTTCTCTTTGACCGGCATTCGCCTCTTGCTGCCTAGACCTTTTCTGGGTGCAAACTTTGGATGCAAGCTGTTGTCTCATTGTCCGGTTCTATCTTCTCAATTGTCGTTCTGAGTTCTGCGGCAATCTCCTCGACTTCCCTTGCAATCCTTGGGCTCCACAGGAGCCGATTTTAATGTGGTCATGAAGGAGCCAAGAAGCCTACCCACTAGTGCATCCTGAATGACGTCTGGCCTCCAGGGAGGAAGGGCCTTTGCCTTTATTTCCTCGATTGCTGCGACGTAGTTCGACCCCATGGCATCCTGACAGCACCACATGTCTCCGTTCCATAGCAGCCATCATGGCCTCTAGTTCAGCTCGACCATTCTCTCTTGAATTAGCGGCTCCATGAAAGTCCGCATCCCGAGAGTTGATCCTGTTTCTCAACTCTTCTACGGCTTCCCCATGGCTTTAGCCTAAGCTCTATCTCTGCCATTCTATCCTCCGTTGTAAACTGGCCTTCCTTTTCCCTCCATGCTTGTGATGACAGTTTACCTGTTTTCAAAATACCGTCTGTCAGAAAATAAAAGAGGAACGGACTGAAGTCTGGGCCGGAGGAGGATACTTGGTAAGATGGCGTTCTAATTTAGAGCTTGTTTGGGTCAAGTATTCTGATTAGGCCTAAAAGATGACACCTAAACCAAGAAAATTGGGCCAAAGCCCGAGTTAAAAGCTTTCCTACACCAGAATGGGCCTTGAAACGAAGAGGCCTGATGGAATTTCATGGAATGCTTTAGGTGGATTTATTTTTCATGGGCCTAGAACTAAATTGATAATTCAAGTTGGGCCGAAAGAAAATCACCTAAGTCTAGGCTTTGGGCCAAGCCCAAACGACTCACAAATTAAACTAAACGGGGCCTCTAGGCCGCAAACACATAGTGCTGCCGATTCGGGTTGGGCTAGGTTGACGTAGGAGAAGCTCCTATCAATCTCTAGCTGGGAAGTGGGCCGATCATACAAGCAAACAAGGCCCACACAAATTCAACATGTCCTCACTTGGCGTTTAAATCAAACTGGGTATGGATCGATCCGGAGAGGTGCTTGGGGCTTGGGCCCAGGTCACCACAAAGGAATAGGGCTTGCACGCTATTCTCTTTGGGCTCCCCCACTTTTTCACATCACCTGAAGGTGTGCGTCTACGGCCGGGTCTTTGACTGACCAAACAATGGGCTTGGTAAGGACACTGCCAGGAAAACGCTTGGGGCTAAGGCCCAGGTATTAAGGGGATGTGGTTAGACGACATCTCCTCTTTTTCCCCTCTTATTCACATCACCTAAAAGGTGTGAGTCCCTGACAGGGGACCCTCAATGGGTCCCGGGGTGAAATTGTTTGGTTTGTGTGGACCCTCGCTCTCGTATGATGCCAAGGTGCGGAAAATTAAAGTGCGCACGAAAGTAAACAAACAGAGTAATAAAGCCATAAATAAACATTTTCGAGTTAAGCCCTCTTTCTTAAAATTAAAACAAGTTAAAATTAAGAAGTATGTCCCCAGCAGAGTCGCCAGTCTGTGAGCCTCGATTTTAAACCCTATCCTATGTTGATTAAAGTTGATTAGGATCTAACCGGGTTTTAGGTCCACTTATAGTCTAAGATTAATAACTATGTCATATAACAAAAATTATTAAAACCTAAGCTAGCTCACTGGAACCTATTATGAGTCGCCACCTAATTTTAACCTAGATCAAATTAGGAAAGGAGAGTTCGGGTTCGGGGGCTCGATATTCGACTTAACTAGGGTTCAATTACTTTCATTACCCTTCCTAGGTCGTTTTTCATCTACTTGGTTTATTTACGGCTTATTACGAGTCGTTTTAACCTAAGTGCGCGAGCTTCTGTTTTTTGTGTTTTTAGCATTTTTTGACGGAAACTAAAGTGGAAATTTAAATTACCTAAACTAGGGTTTCGGAGGCAGAATTAGGTCAAATTTTGTTTCCGTCCGTGGCCACGGACCTAATGTCCGAGACCACGGACCCTGGTTAACCTATATGAAAATAAAAGTCGAATTAAACAGAAAACAAAAATTGTAAAGTCCGGGGCCACGGACAGGCCGTCCGTGGGCCCGGACATTATTAGAAAAACCTAAATTTTTAAAATTAAAAAAAAACTCGCCGCCGTCCGTGGGCGTCCGGTCTTACGGACAAGGAGTCCGGGACCCCGGACATGACGTCCGTGGGTGCGGACCGCCCTCGGACGGCGGCGTTAAGGCTGTTCCCGAAGGTGTTTTTGGCCTAAATTTTATGGGTGTGTAGCCTGAAAGATGTACAATGCATTAGTGATCGAAAATTCTCAATTTGAATTCGAATTATGCACGAAACTTGGTAAACAAGTTATTGGACAGAAGCTTGAATAAACAGCAATACAGAAGCGTACGAAGGTTAGTTTGAGCCCAAATTTTGAGGCAAGACAGATAACACCGTGGAGAATTAGGGAAGTGGAGTTTCTACCTGTTTTACCTTCGGATTCACAACGTTTCTTCACCCGGGATTCGTCGAGTGCTTCGTTGATGGCAGACCTGAGAGGATTTCGACCCAAGCTTCTGGTTGTTGGTTGTCCTTGCTGTTCTTCACGTTTTGGTGGTGTTTTGTGGGGTTTGATGACTATTGATGCTTTGGGGATTGGAAAACGTGTTTAGATGGTGATTTCGGGGGATTCTCGGTATGATTTGGGTGGCCGGGTGTTGGAAAATGTGAGAGAGAGTGGGGAGGCTGTGTTTTCTGACTCTCTAGGGTTCTTCAGTATGTGAGGTTCTTCTTTTATCCAAAAACCTATCCCCTTATATAGACTTTCTTAAAGATAAAGAAAATCTAGTAAAAGTAAGATTTTTTGATATTTTAGTTAAGTGACTTCCCAAATGAATTTTGCTGTGAAATTTTAACCACATGTCAAGGATGGATATTATGAATTTTCTGAGGTGGAAACGAATTTTTTTAAATGCTGGAACATTTTTAAATTGAATTTCTCGTCAGATTCAGTCAGAAATTGCTAGAAAATTATTGGAAATTCGAAAAATCAAAATTCCAACGCCATCATGCTTAGAATGTCATCCTCTATCATGGGTTAAAATATCAAAGCATTTTAAGCTGATTTGGGCATCCTTTGGAAGAGAGAGAAGCTTATAGGGGGTCTTAGGAGCCTTTAAAGATTACCAAACGCCCCTGAAAGTGACGAAGCTGCTCCCCATGCCATGGAACGCGCCGATCGAGCCGGGATGCCTCTCACAACACCAGTACCTCGCAGACCCTAACCAGGGGGGTCAAAATTTTGGGTATAACAATACCCTTAACCTATTTTATTCCTATATCCTCCTAATTACTATTTTCTAATCACGTTCTCACGACTCGCCAGTACCCCTCTCTCTTCATTGTTCTCTCTCTCCTCTCTCTCAACGTCGCTCCTTTTCTCGATCAGTCAAGACTCATTTGATTCTGCGGTCAAAATTCAACTGTGGATTGCTCCGCCATCGCGAATTGTTGGTTCTTCGAGGTAGGGTTGTCAGATTACTCTGTTCGTTAATTCTTCGGTTCTTGAGTTCTCCTCTTTCTGATTTCCTCTACAATCTGATTGTGATCCAGCGTTGGTTCTTGTGCTCTATCAATTCTCTTCTACTGTTGACTTCGTCTGCGAATCCACTGTCTGATTCAGGTGAGAGTTGTGTTGCAGTCTACGGTTTGCAGTTCAGATTTGATAGTCTTGTTCAGTTCTGATTGAGGGTTTCCTCTGCGTTGTTTTAGAATTCAGTGGCTGTTTGGGACTGTGTGTTTGGTGTGCATTTCGGATTCTACAGTGGGTTGGACTCTGCTGTTCAGATTGGGATTTCAACTCTGCTGTTAATCGAGGTAGGTGGCTTATGGATTCGGCTAGTGTGTTCGGCCTTGGGGCGTTTCAGATTCTAGTTTCCAATGTGTGAATTGTCTCTGTGTTGTGTTTATGAATCTGTCGTGTTGCGTTGTTTTGATAACTACAAACCCCCAAGGTTGTTTTCTGTAAACTACTTCTGTTTTGTTGTTTTAAACCTCTGTTTGTTGTGCAATTCGTTTCTGGAAACTGTACTTTTTGGTATGTCCAAACGTCTGTCCGAGCTTTGACGTTCGGACATGCCCGGTTGTGTTTTGGATTTTCTGAAGTTTTCGCTGTGTCCAAACTTCCATCCGAGCTTTGAAGTTCGGACACGCCCTTCTGCATTCTCTGATTTTGCTTCGACTTGTGTCCGAACTTTGTCGTTCGGACACATGTTCGGACATTACGTGTAGTTGGTTTCCGAAAGCGTCCGAACATCCGTCCGAGCTTTGATGTTTGGACACCCGTCTGATTTTGATTTCTAAAGTCTCGACTTGTGTCCGGAAATTGATGTCCAGACACAAGCTCGGACATGGTACTGTTTTGACCACAACTTGCTCATTTGAGCTCCGTTTTGACTTCCGTTTGTGGGGTTGGATTCCCATTCTGATTTCCAAGTTATCTATGTGCTTTCTGGTGCCGTTGATGCACATATGCTTAAGTGTTTTAAGCTTCTGTTTTGGGACCTAGTTATCTGTGTCTGAACCTTTGGATGGCTGGTCTCACTGTCTCGTAGCGCACTATGTAGGATCCTTCTGTTTCACGGGTGATGTTCCCCGTTCTGTTTACAGGTGTTCCACATGTTCTGTTTACGAGTGAGGTTTCCTCGTTCTGTTCACGAGCTGGTTGCTCGTTCTGTCTGTATGCTGTGATCAACTAGTGTCCCGCTCTGTTTTCTGATTCTGTCTGCCTCTGACTCTGTTTAGTCCTTTACTGTATGGACTTCTGCTTCTGTTTTCTGACATGTTTATGGATGCCTTTCGACTCCTTCTAATTTGTTTACATTCTATAAATGTTTTGAGCATGCTGGTTGATGAAGTTGGTCAACTACTGGGCATAGTTGTTTGCTCATTCCCCTACTCTATCTAACACTGCAGATTGGTCAGCGAGGGTCACTTTGCTCAGCTCTGGTGTTTAGTTTGTTTTGTTATTTCGATTCTTTTGAGATATTTGTATTTTACTTTTAGCCTTTGGGCCTCTTCAGTTAGCTCAGCTTTTGTTATTCGTTTGGTGGGTTTTGTAATAACTTTCGGGATGTTCGACATCACTTGGATTATGCTTTTATTCAAGTATTTGTTTTGGGCCTTGCTTGATTATTTGTTTAAGTTCGTTTATTAGAGCCTTGCGTCATTATGTAATAATACGCGGCGTGTAATACCCCGAACTCCTAGGCCAGTGTTGCAATTACCGAAAGTGTGCGGGTTGATTTGGGAATGATTAATATGTGGACAAAATATATAATAAGGTTGGGATGGTATAAATTGACATTACGTTAAAGTATAAGAGGGTATATATATTATAAGGAAGTTATGAAGGAATGAAAATGCATTGTATATTGAAATGGTAAGGATCTCGTACGTAGACTGGAGTTGTAAGGAGAATGTCAAGCGATGTATTGATAAAAAGCCCGCCTGGTTACATAGCTTATGACTCTTATTTATAGGCCTCCCTATAGAGTATAACTGTCTCTGTGGGCCTGTACTATTCTAGAATATTCATCAATATACAAGGTTTTCCTATAATTTATCCCTTTTGCCAATATTGTTACCCCCAGTCTTTCGGAGAGGACCTTGCTTCGCTTAAGAGGTGGGGAAGATCATACGGCCTATCGTTCTTCCGTAGTCTGCCTGAAGAATGACTCTCTGGACGCAAGGGTCCAATCGTTGGGGGTCGGAAGGGGACTTGGTCAGAAGGAGGCCCTTCGGTTGTCTCCGCAGGCAGCATGTGTCCTCCGCTGGTCACTTGGTTGTTACGCGTGGTGGAACCCCACTTCATCAGTCCCACAAGATCTTTTCTTGTTCCGCAAGGAAAGATCTTTTCATTGTTGCTTTCTCTTCGTTTTTTTAAAATTTTGGTGTTGCTCCACTCCTCCTAGTCCCACAAGACCTCTTTTTTTTTAAGAGAAAAGGAAAGAGGTCTAGGAGTTGTTCCCTTTTGTTTGGATTTCCTACCGTTGGAGATTTACCGGAGGCTCAGCAACGTGCCTTGCTTCAACTGTCGCCTCCTCGTCTTCTGAAGCTACCTTCCCTGACACGCTTGCAGTAGTAGGCGATGAGTACTTTTTGGTAGAGCGTGCCCAATTTCTGCCTATTTAAGCCCATTCTCCTCCTTTCTTCTCTTCCCTCTACTTTTTCAAACTTTCGAACTTCTCTGAGCTTTCTCGCGTTCTTTCTTCTCTTCTTCCTTTGTTCCCCAATTCCCTGTTTTTCGTTCGCTTGAATCTTTCGACTTTCTCTGTTCGTAATGGACTTGTCAAACCCAAGCTCTCCGTCCCGGCGCCGGCGGGATCGACACTTTTTACTGACGGGGAAAACTGCGTTTTTGAAGATTCTGCTATCGCTTCCGAAGATATCGGCGGGGACTACCCTCGCCAGGGCACCGGCTCCAGCCTTTCCGAAAGATTTGAAAAAACTCATGAAAGGTGTGCAAGTCCCACTGGGGTTGAAGATTCGCGTGCCGGAGCCGACGCGCATCCTTTTAACTACTTTGGGGATGGTTTCGTGGTGTATCGGGAGCATCTGCACGTGGCCTGCGCTTTCCCCCACACCCTTTTGTTCTCGGTTTCCTTTCGCGTCGGCGATGTACTCTTGCCCACCTGAATCCCAACGCCTTAGGTTGTTTGCACGCCTTCCTCACCGTTGTGCGGAGAACGACATTACTCCCGATGCGCGGGAGTTTGTAAATTTCTTTACAACCAGGGTGAACACCACTACTACGGAGGAGGACATCTCCGTCTTGGCCGTGTCCGGGTATTTTTCAAGCGTGTGAGCCTGGAGAGCGGCTGGTCCTCCAACTGGTTTGTTTTTTATCCGCCGAGGGGGACTTTTATCGGAGTCTCCCACATCGGAGACATAGCTAAGGGGCAGCTTGCCGCTCCGCTACCTTCTTCCGCAAATTCGTCTCCAATTGGAGACATACTTAAGAAGCTGAGTTCATCAGCGCTCCATCCCATCACCTTCTTCCTCTCCGAAGAGAAGTTGAACAAAACTCGGACGAAGATTGACCGAACGTGTTTTTCCTGTGTGCCTTCTTTCTTTGTTTTTTTCGGATGTTTTCCTTACTTCTTCCTTGTACCGCAGCTTTTGTTATATCGGGCGGGAAATTCTCCCTCCGGTAAAACTGGGAGCTTGTTGACTACAGGGCCACCGAAGAGAAAAAAGGAGCCCTCCCTGCTCCTTCCGGTGGAAAAGTCCGAAGTCCCTCCGGTAGCAAAACTACTGGTATTAAAAGGAAAGCCCCCGAGGGGCCCAGAAAAGTTGATCAGTCAAAAATAAAATTAGTGCGAAAGGAAAAGCATGTTACCGAAACTGGTTCCACCGGTCCCCTTGCTGCTGTCCCTCCGGAAACAGGTACTCCCGTATCTACTCCTACCTGCAGTCTGGGCAGAGTTAAAAAAGATGTGGATTTAACTCCCATATCGTCCCTCTTCCCTGATCTGCATGGCTTTTTTTGCGTAGACGAAGCTTTAACTCAAAATACCGATTCCATTTTTTCCACTGGTATACCTTTCCGCAGCCTTTTTTCCTTTTGCTTTTATCTTTGAACTTGTTTGATTACTTATGATTTTGCCTCTCGCAGCCGCTGTTCCGTCCTCCGTAGACCCTGAGCCTGAACGGGCGCGCCGACCCGTGCGTGGCGTTACAATAAGAGAAGGTGGAGCCCGGAGGGAAAAAAGCTCATGAAATCCCGCCCGGTAAAGGCAAATGTATTGCCGAGGATCGTGCAGAGGGAAGTTCTTCTTCGGAGTCGTCCGACGTTCCTTCCCAAGGGGCCCCTCAGTCCGGAGTCAGGAGCAAGCATGGGGCGACAGATCCTCTCCTCCTCGCGAGCCGATCCCTCGGTCTGCGGTCCTTCTTCAAAACTGGACTGGGGCTATCACCGAGGAAACCCAATTCCTCGTATTCCGTACGTTCGGAATGGGGTACAAGACCCTCTGGTCTACCGCTGCGGAGACAGCCCAAAATGATAATGGCATTTTTGCCCCAGCTTCTCATCCGATCCCTTAAAACAAAAACTCCGGATTGGGGAGGGTAGTTCTGACGCCATTGTCCGCCACTCTCTTCCGGAGAGAGAGGCTTTTGAGCGCCTCTGGAGTGCTTTAATTCAGGTTTGACTTCTTTGTATATATTTATCTTGTAAAACCTTCTGTTTTTATTCTGACACCCTTGCCCTTTAGGCCATGGCGATGGCCCAATGCGTTGAGACCCAGTCTCAATACTCTTCCCAAGCCCTCCGCTCCCATGGGGCCCGAGCGGAGAGATACAAGAAGGCTGTCGATGAAGAAAAGGCCAAGGCTCAAGAAATCCTTGCACGAGCGGAGGCTCAATTTGAAGCCGAAAAGGCCCCTCCGGGAGGAACTCCAAGAAGCTGCATCCATCGACCAAGAGGATGCTATCAACAAGCTGCAGGCTTCTTTTGACGACCAGAAGCGGGTGTTGGAAGAGGAAGTTGGAGACGTTCGGAAGGTTGCTGAAGAGATCCAGAAATCTACCGAGGATCTTCGGTCTTCCCTTGAGTCAGAGTTGGAAAAAAGGAACCAACTCTTGCAAGCGGCTGAGGCCAAACAAAATGATCTCCAAGCCAGCCTTGAAACGGAGAGGCAAAAGCTCGCGGAGGCCGCTTTTCGAATTAAAGAGCTTGAAGCTCAGAAAAAAAAGGCTTCCGGTAATCTTCATATCATCGAAAGCTTCCTTTTTTTTCCTTTTTTTATGTTATTCTTGCTAATCCTTTGTATTTTATGCAGAAAATCCAAGTCCTTCGTCGGAGACTGCCAGAAGTTCCGACTTTTGGCTTAAAAAAGTGTCTAGCCTTAAAGCTTCATTAATCACTTTGGAGTCGGAGAGGGAACGATACTGGAGTCTTACCTTGTCCTATGAGAGCCAGGTTGCGAAGTTGAAGGGGGCTCTTAAAGAGACGCAGTCGGAACTCCAAACGAAGGACCGTACTGTTTCAGGTCTTAAAGAGACACTCTCTTCTCAATGCCGCAAACTTGCTGGGGAGGGCCAACGTATTGTATCGGAGTTCTTCTCCGAGAAGCAACAATCCGTGGACGAAGCCCTTTACGAAAGTTTAGAGTTTGAGTCTCTTGCTCGCTCCACCGGATATCACGAAGAGCTGGCGAGGTTCTCACGACCCCAGGGAACACGTGCTTTGCCCCGTTTTATGGGATCAGCCATTGTACGGGGCCGAAGTGATGCCGCTCTTACTCCGGTAGGTGAGCACAAGGAAGACTCCGGAGGAAGCACCTCAACCCTTCAGAAGCGGTCACAAGAATCTGAGAAGCTTGCGGAAGATCCTGTAGGGCCTGCATCATAAACTATTTTTTTGTTTCAGTTTTTGTTACAGTCATTATATACTTTGTTCCGGGTACTTTTGCTTTGTAAATCGCATCCCTCTTTTTAAGTAGATCTACCTAGATCTTTCGGGCATGACCGGAGCGACCGGTCTCCCGAAAGTCGGAGACTTTTGTTAATGTGGAACCTTTAAACTGCTTTTCACTTTTGCGAAGATTTTTTTCGGTAACCTATTAGTTACACTTTCACACTCTACCACCGTACACATGGTGAGATCGTCGATTTAACACTCTACCGACTTTGAGACGGTGAGATCGTCGGTTTAACACTCTACTGGCAGTAAGGCAGCGAGATCGTTGGATGAAATACACTACCATCGTTGATGGTAGATCGTCGGATACAAAACACTCTACCATTGCTCATGGTGAGATCGTCGGTTACATTCTTTGTCTTTCTTTTCTTTTCTTAAAACTCTTTGCTCCTTGTCTTTGAGTAAGGGAAAAATTGTTTTTGCAACGTTTTGTTTTTGTCTGAAAACCTTATACACCATTACCGGTGAGTAAAACGTTTTGAAAACAAGACAACTGAGACCGTCAAGTAAAACGCTTCATTGCTACTGCTTGTGAGATCTTCGGTCATCCATATGAGATTATTCCTGTGCTTTTTAACAAACAATTCATTAACCTGTAGCCGAAAAAAGATATTATACATAGAACTTCTTGAGGCATTCAGCGTGCCAGGAATGTGGCAGATCACTTCCGTCCATATTTCGGAGCCTATAAGATGCTCGGTCTGTCTTAGCTTGAACGATATATGGGCCTTCCCACTGAGGTTGTAATTTCGCTGGTTGTTTTACCTCCCGAAGTACCAAGTCACCTGCGGAAAAAGACCGTTCCCTTACCCTCTTATTGAAATGACGTTCAATTCTCAACTTGTCATTTTGATTTTTTAAATCAGCGATCATTCGTTTTTCATCCAAGACATCCAACTCATCTCGGATGCCTTCGTCGTTCTCTTCTTCTTCGTACCCTTCAATCCTTTTTGATGGTATCATAATTTCCGCGGGTACCACCGCTTCCAGACCGTACGTCAATCTGTAAGGGGTTTCTCCAGTTGGCCCCATGACAGTCGTCTCGTTGGCCCATAGGACTTGCGGTAGTACCTCTGCCCACCTTCCTCTTTTACCTTCCAACTTTCTTTTCAGAGCTTTTACAATTTGTCCATTAGTATTTTCAACCTGGCCATTTGCTTGTGGATGAGCTACAGACGCGAATCTCAAGTCAATCTTCCATTCTTCGCAAAACTCCCTAAAGTTTTTGCAATTGAACTGTGTGCCGTTGTCCGTTATGTACCCTCGGTATGCCAAACCGACACACGACGTTCTTCCAAACAAATTCCTCTGTCTTTCGTGCAGTTATACTTACTACCGGAAGAGCCTCTACCCATTTGGTGAAGTAGTCTACCGCCACATACAAGTATCTATACCTTCCGAGAGAAGCCTCTGGAAATGGTCCGACGATATCCAATCCCCATTTCGTAAAAGGGACCGGAGAGGTGATAGATTTCATCTCCGCAGGTGGGTTTCCAACCCTTGGACCGTGTAACTGGCACTGCGCACATTTCTTAACATAGTCTTCGCACATTTTTTGGATTGCCGGCCAAAAGTAACCCATCCTTAAAATTTTATGCATTACCGCCCTTCCTCCTTGGTGGTTGCCGCACACCCCGTCGTGGACTTCGCTGACAAGCTCTAGTCCTTGACTTTCTGTTAAACACTTCAGTGATGGTCTGCCAAAAGATCGCTTGTACAGCTGGCCATTTTCGAAAAAGAACGATGTTGCCCTTCTTTTTATTGTTTTGGCCTCTTTTTCTTCCTCCGGTAGTGTCCCTTGCTGGATGTACCGGAATCGGGGTCATCCATGATTCACTCAAATCGGCTATCTCAACTGTCATTGTCTCCATCTTACCTATACTCGAGTATTCCTTTAATTGTAGCTGGACTTCCGCCGGTATTCCTTCCGCTATACTCGCTAGTTTAGCCAGTACATCGGCCTCCGAGTTTTGGTCTCTGGGTATATGTCGGAGATTGCATTTCGAAAATCTTGCCCTTAGATCTTGTACCTTTATCAAGTAAAGTTTCAATTTTTCCTCCTTTGTTTCGAAGATGTTCTCACTTTGCCTTGCTACAAGCAAGGAATCAGATTGTATTTCCAGCTGTCACCCCCAGAGCACAGGCTATTTCCAGTCCCTGTATCAACGCCTCGTATTCTGCTTCATTGTTTGTTACCTCAAATTCCAACCTTACCGCATGATTCATTTTCCTTCCATCGGGAGTTTGGATCACAACCCCAACCCCCGCACCGGTTTTACACCTAGCTCCGTCCACCCACATCTTGTACGGGACTTCCCGCTCTTCTTGACAGAAGAAACTTGTCTCGGTGATAAAATCAACCAGGGCCTGGGCTCTTATTGCTGTCCGAGGAACATAATGGATTTCAAATTGAGTAAGCTCCACCGTCCAAGTAATCATCCTTCCGGAGGCGTTCGGGTTATTGGTGATTTGTCTTAGGGGCCAATTAGTTCGGACGGTGATTCGGTGCGACTGGAAGTATGGTTTAATTTCCTGGATGCGATTACAAGAGCAAACAAAACTTTTTCGATATTAGAATATCTTGTCTCCGCGGCGGTTAAGATCTTTCCGGTAAAATAGACAGGGATTTCCTTCTTTTCCTCCTCCATGACTAAGACCGCTGCCACCGCCCATTCCGAGACTGATAGGTATAAGAATAGATCCTGGCCTGGTGACGGAACGCCAAGCTTCGGAAGCTCCTGAAGCATTTTCTTGATTTGTTCGAAGGCGTCTATACACTCCGTATCCCACTGGAATTTTTATTTTTCCGGAGGACATTAAAAAATGGGATAGATTTTTCTTGGAGCTTGGAGCAAAATCTACTTAAAGCAGTGAGCCTTCCATTCAGGGCTTGTACGTCCTTAATGTTTCTTGGCTGCGGAAGGTTGAGAACTGCTTGAGTTTTTTCCGGATCAACCTCAATTCCTCTCTGTCCGACTATAAACCCCAAAAACTTTCCTTGGTGACCCCGAAGACGCATTTTTCAGGATTTAGCTTGATTTTGTATTTATCCAGGGTATTGAAGGTTTCCTCAAGGTCTTCCATGTGCTGGGCTATAGAATCACTCCTTACTACTATATCATCCACATATGCCTCTACATTTCGGGACAACTGTTCCCGGAATCCTCGTCAATCATTCACTGAAAGGTTGCTCCTGCATTTTTTAATCCAAACGGCATGACCTTGTAGCAAAAAATACCGGTCGAGGTGACAAAAGATGTTTTCTCTTGGTCATTTTTGTTCATCATTATTTGGTTATACCCAGAGAACGCATCTAAAAAGCTCATCACGCTACTCTGCGCTGTTGCCGCTACGAGCTTATCTATGGAAGGTAAAGGGTAGAAATCTTTCGGACAAGCTTTATTCAAATCTGTGAAATCCACACACATCCTCCATTTTCCGTTTGCCTTTTTAACCAAAACTACATTCGATAGCCATTTTGGATAAAAAACTTTTCTAATAAAGCCGGCTTCCAGCAACCTTTCGACCTCCGTCCGGGCAGCTTCGTCCCTTTCTCTTCCTACAATCCTCTTCCTCTGTCGGATGGCGGGAGCCTTCGGATCGACGTTCAAGTTATGCTGGATAACGCTGGCGTCCACTCCGGGCATGTCCTTTGGACTCCAAGCGAATGTCTTTCTTCTTTTTTCCAAAAATCTCATTAAGCGAATCTGCTCATCATGGTGAAAAGCATTCCCAATTTTGAAAAATTTAGAAGGATCGGCGTTTAGGGGTACCTCTTTTGGTTGCTCCGCCGGCATCACTACCTTCTCTGAGGTTTCTCCGGGCATGTGTGCTCTGGCCTCTCCCTCTCCGTATTCTCGACTGGAGCCGACCTCTTTGACTACGTCCTCTTCCGGAAAGTCCTCGGTGATCCGCACCTCGCACACCCTTGCTGTTTTCTGGCTCCCGGGGATGGATACCAACCTTCCACCCCTTGTCAAGTATTTGAGCTTGAGGTAATAGGTGCTACAAACAGCTCCGAAAGCATTGATCCCGGGTCGCCCCAAGTAGATGTTGTACCGGACAGGTCTCGCATGATGTACAAAGTTATTTTTTCTGTCCTCCGGTCATCCTTTTGGCCTAACGTCATTGTGACATCGACACTCCCGTTGGCCTGAGCTGTGATTCCTCCGATGAACCCCCCGAAAGTAGCAGTAAATGGTTTGACCTTTTCGTCCGGGATTTCCAGTTTCCGGAACGCCGCTAAGGAGATCACATTTGCTCCCGCTCCGCTGTCGACAAGGATGTTTCCTACCATCCTATCATTGATTTGAGCTCGAATGACGAGGGGGTCATTATGGGGGTAGTAGACTCCCACCTCATCTTCCTCCGTGAAGTAGATAGGCGGTAAGGGTTCCCTTTTTTGGATCTTCTTCTCTGGTAGCTTCTCATGGACCTCGTGCACATGTCTTTTCTTTTCTTTTGCCGTGAATGGCCCCTTTTCTGAGAACAAACCAGTTATGACCCCAAAATCGAAAGATTTGCTATGGTCTAACTCGGGGTGATCCTCATTCCTCATGCCACCTCCGTTATGCCCGTAACGAGATCGGTTTTGGTAGTCGTTGTTATTCTTTTGCTGTTTGGAAGCTTCCTGTCTCTGCTTTTCTTGTTTCCTCTTTTGCTCATCGATTTTGTTCAGTTCTCTTGACAATGTCACACAATTGGTCGTCCTGTGGTTGAAGTGCCGCGGTATTCACAATACGCCAATGTGTTCTCTCCTGAGGCAGGCTTCTTAGGGGGCGGAAGATAGCCTTCCCTTACCGCGGCTGCGTACCTCCCTGGAGCGATAGTAATAACTTTTGCTCCATACGTCGTCTTGCCTCCAGTATGGGAAGTCGTGACTGGATCTTTCCCATACGGCCTGTACCTTGCTCCCAAGGTTTCGAAGCAGACGTCTCCCCATAACTCGCGCCAACAGACAGCGCTCCTCCTTGCTTCTTCTCGTGTGCCAGCCTGAAACTATTGGCCAATTCTTTTGCCTTATTTTCCGCAATCTCCGATTTCAAGAAATCGTGCAGCATTTCTGCTAACTCTCCGTGAGTTTGTGGTGCTTTGGTAGCAATTTTCCCTGCCAATCTTGGATTTGCCAATCCATTCCCGAAAGCTTTTACCAGTATTTTCTCATCCACATCGTCTACTTCAGCCACTTGCTTGTGGAAGCGCTCGCTGTACTCCTTCACCGTCTCTCCCCTTCTCTGCCTGATGTCCATCAGTTCGATCGTATCTTTCTGGATCTTTTTACTCGCCGCAAAGTAAAGTTGAAATTCCTCTGTAAGCTGTTTGAAGCTTGAGATGGATTGCGGTTTCCGAGAGGAGATCCAATTTAGAGCTCTTTTAGCGAGCGTTCCCGGAAACAAATTGCAGAGTGCCTGGGAGCTGATTCCTTGAGTGTTCATCGCGAAGATGAACTTCTTGATGTGTTGAGCGGGATCCCCGGTCCCGTCGTACTTCTCTATTGTCGGAGCGACAAAGAACGGTGGGAGCTTCGCCTTCCGAATATTTTCGGTGAAGGGATACAGCGACATGTCGACGAGGTCCTCCTCTACATCTTTTGGTGGTGACTTCTCTTTCCGGCTTTCTTCACTCTTTGATCCGCTCTTCGCTTTCAGGTTCTCGATTACGCTCGCCATTTCATCTATCTTCTTCTGATGCTCTAGATCTCTATCCGTCAGCTCTTGTTGGAACCGTTCGTTGCTTTCAGCGATCTCTCATTAACTTCCTGCGCAAAACTCCTCATCAGATCGGTGAGGTCTTCCTTTGAGAACGAGCTTTCTCCGATTGCAGCTATTTTTCCCTTCCCTTTGCTTGATCGTGGTGCCATGGTCAAACGAGAGACAAGAAACGTGACTCTGTGGATTGGATCGTGGTTGTCTTACGACGTTCGTTTCCCACAGACGGCGCCAAATGAAATGGTAAGGATCTCGTACTTAGACTGGAGTTGTAAGAGAATGCCAAGCGATGTATTGATAAAAGCCTGCCTGGTTACATAGCTTATGACTCTTATTTATAGGCCTCCCTATAGAGTATAACCGTCTCTGTGGGCCTGTACTATTCTAGAATTTTCTTCAATATACAAGGTTTTCTATAATTTATCCATTTTGCCAATATTGTTACCCCTAGTCTTTCGGAGAGGACCTTGCTTCGCTTCGGAGGTGGGGAAGATCATACGGCCTATCGTTCTTCTGTAGTCTGCCTGAAGAATGACTCTCTGGACGTAAGGGTCCGATCGTTGGGGATCGGAAGGGGACTTGGTCGGAAGGAGGCCCTTCCGTTGTCTCCGCAGGCAGCATGTGTCCTCCGCTGGTCACTTGGTTGTTACGCTGTGGAACCCCCCCACTTCATATATAATTACATTAAAGTGATGGGTAAGTTCTAGAATTTTGAAGTATATTGTATGGTTGGAACTTTATTATGCGAGGAACTTTATAATTCATGTCATGTGAAATTACAACATGGCAAGAGGGTATAATATGGTTAACAAGTTACATACGGGGGGTTATCAGTTACATGTAAGGAACGTAATTATAATGACATAGTGCTATGAGCATATATACAATTGCATAGTACGTTACATGCATGTAGAAAAGGGTTACTAAACCTAATGTATTAGTAATCATAATGTATGCGTACGTAAATATTTATACAATCGCCATACATCCTAGTAATAACAATTACGTAAATATCCCGTACAACGAAATGTTTAACGTCATGCATGCGCGCACGTAACATTAATTCGCGCATGCATGCAACCTGACAATTCGTAAACAAATTGTGAACGAAACTTCAATGTGACAAGTGTTATTATCATAACAATATTTACACACTCGTAAAGTATAGCGCGTAGCCGAAATGTCAATCCCTAAGATTAACGAACTCAAGGTTCAGACAAGGGGCTAGCTACGTGAAGTTAGAGTTTGGTCCATGATGATTAAGCGAGTGCAAATTGTATTATATAATATACTGATATTAGAACAACGTATGTACCAGAGGTACGAGTTGGTAGACACGAGCGTTGTGAGCGCCAGACTACGCGGGGATTATCATGCGAGCTTCGACGGTGTACGGTATGTTCATTGTGTGGTCCGAACCTCTGAGGAAGCCCCGGTTCGGGTATGATTGACTATGTGACAAGAGTGATATGTTTGCTATGCATGATGTGTGGATTATTTATAAGGTTGGTAAGCGATTAAAATTACGCGCAACGTCTTCAGACAATATTACTATGATTGTTTATGCGGTTGGAATACTAATACTTGGGAACTTTATCCCTAACTGACCTAAGTAAAACACTAAGGAACGAGACTCGGGATCCCCAGTCTCTAGATTTGATACTCGAATATGACTATAACCTAGACTATGTCTTGGGAAGTACATAAGACTTCTAATGTAATAATGGTAAAGACTTCTATAAGACCTAAGTATTTACTTGGGGAAGTTGATTAAGGATTAATCATACATTGGAGAGTGTTGGTTATGGTAAATGGTATGGGAATCCAATTAGTTTCGACTAGTTGGTTGAGCATTGGTGATCACCGGAGTATACGTCCGTATCGGACCGACTCCCTCTATATTCCGATGGCCTAGATAGACTGTTGGACCAGGGCCGACTTTGGCACACGGCTTCGGCCATTCACGGATGCCTTTATTAGGCAAGTGGAAGCCCGAAATCGAATGATCCTTGGCAATGAGCACTTCGTGTGTACGGGAGGAGTACTGTCCAGTAAGGTTTTTCCGGGTTGTCCTAACATGACGCCCAACGGTGTTAGAGTAAGACTAAATGGTGATTAACATAATTTAAAGGGAAAAACTACTAACATCTCGATGGAAGTACCTACGCGTTTGTATGAATGTTTATAGCACATGGTATTTGGTATGTTGTGGGTTGTATGTAATGTATGGATTGTCACTTTGATGGATTACTGTATGCTTATGCATGTTATTTGCTGCTGTTTATAAACTATAAAATGAACCAGCATGTAATCAAACTCATGTTTAGACTGCTAATTGACCTAAGTGACCTAAGGGTCTAGGATTACACTTTAGCATACCAGCATATAGTTTGCTGAGCCCTTTTGGGGCTAACACATGTCAGGTTGTGGATCGTGACGTGAAGCCAGAGTGCGGGAATATGGGCAGACGACCTCAACTTTTTTTATCGCATGTTTAATATTAAATCGGTTAGCACATTGAAATTCTGGGAACTCTTTAAATGTTCACTTGTCATAGGTATTGGTTTGTACATAGGATAATGTAATAATACCTCGTTCATCACTGCGGTTAGTTGTTGTTGTTCATTGTTAGATTACGGTTATGCTTCTTTACTCGCATGGGCGAGTAATGGCATGTGACACCCAAGAGGATTAATGTAGTTTAACTTCCGCTGTGAGACGTCTCTAATTATACTTCGTGAGTGATTATATGAGAGTGATTATTACGAGATTAGCGAGTGGGTGTTACAGGGAGAGTGAATGTGTAAGTTGTGAACCTAAGATCACATAAATAAGTTAAGGATAACGGGACAACGGGTTAAGTACGGGTGTATAGAAGTTTACATACCGTAAGATTTTGTTGTTAATAAAACATTTGAAATACTACCAGTTGTTCGAAAACTACCCGGGAGCGTGAGATGATGCGTTGGAGTGAACCCGCTGGGACACGGTAGAGTAACCTATGGTGTAAGGTATGGTTTTCTTGCAACATGTGTCTTATCGGGTTACACCGACTTGTATGCCAATGTTTTTTTTGTATGTTTGCCACCTTGTAAGATTAAATGTAATGGTTTACAATATTCATTTGTGTGGCGTATTTAGTTCCGACACTGCTTAACCTCTAATATGTGTTAACCAAGGCTAACCGACTTTAGGATCACATAAGAGACCGGTGTTCGGACTTAACGTCCCAACCTACGGGAACGTTCTAACTACGGCTATCCGTGTTAGTTGTATATTGTGGTTGTGTGTGTTGTGTGTTGTGTGTTACCCTTGTTAGTGTGTTGTTGTTTATCGGATGCCGTTATCCATGTTTGTCGAATGGGATGTTACCTCCCTTATTGCTTAACCAAGTTAATAACACCATATGATGTATGGATGTGATATGTTCCATAATGGAGCTCTGTACTATATTTATATATTATAATGGGGGGTGATGAATCTGGTCGTTCCGGTCGCTCGTGTTGTTTAGGAGTGCTGTATACAGTTTCTTCAACTCCCTCTCTGTTATGTTATGGTTGTTTTTCCTTCTTGGATTACAACCACCCATAAGCTTAACCAAGGCTTACCTACCTCATTATTATTTGGGGCTAGGGGGAAATGTGTATGGTGTGATCGGGTCTATACTAATGCCGACACATCTAAGTAATGTTATGTGAATTGGTGTGCTCGGGTCTATATTAAGACCGGCACATCTAAGTAAAGTAAATATGTACGTGTGCGGACCTATATTTAATCTGACACACCTTAAGTAAAGTTGGTGTTCTCTAAGAAGAACAGTGATATGTTGTGTACATGTTGTTTTCGGGATGTGTGTGGTGATGTTGTGTACGTTGATAACCAAATCAACCCCTTATTATATGTAAAGTAACTAATTGTAACCCAATCAAATGGGTAGGTGTTGTATAACAAGAACTTAGTTCCACTAAGGTAGAAACCTCAAGGGTCAAGGAACATAGTAATTGGTCTAACAAGCGTGGTGTGTTAACCTCCTGGTTGTATTCTATTCGTTGGTTTTGTGTTCTTATAAGTATGTTATGTGTTTATTTTTCTTGCATGCTTAACGTAAAATTTTGCATGCTCACTCGACAATTAGTTGTGTGGCCCGGTAGCATGTGGGCTGCACGATTACCATACCAGCAAAGGTGCTAACCCCCTTTGGGGGCCCCATTACTTTACAGGTACAATGGAGCTGGCAGTCGTTCGAGAGTAGGACGGGGTAGCTGTATAAACATGGATAGTATTTAGTTGTTGATGTAGTTGTAAGAGTTGTAAGTCCGAAGTTTGATAATCGGTAGCTGAAGGTATAGACTCGGTACAGTTGTAATATAAATGTATGTATTTCGATTTAGAAACGGTTGGTAATGTAAAGTGTAATGCTCGGTAATCTTGTCCATCAGACCGGTACATTGTGTAAGTAATAGCCTGTTAGCCACGTGGGTGGCTAACGGCGTGTAACACCGCCCCCATTGTTTAGTGTTTATGATGTAATTTCCGCCGTGATTAGGCTAAGTGTACAGTTTGTAGTTGGGGTGTTACAAAAGTGGTATTAGAGTGAAGTATCACTCTGATGACTGGAATTACCGAGCTTAGGATGTACCGAGTTAGGAACTACTAAGATTTGGGTAAGGGCTGAGTGATAGCGTTTAATACCCCGGACCTAAAAATGGTGGTTAAATTATTTTAATACGATTATTTAAGGCCTAATGGTGTCTAAAGAGTATTGGTAAAGAAAGAAAACCAAAAGTAAAGAGAAAACGCTTGAAAAGCGAAAAACGCTAAAATGCGCATTAAATGAAAATAAGAGATATATGATCTCGTAAGGGTCCAATGGATTCCTAAGGCTTGGTTAGGCCTAATTAGTATACGGGAATGATCCCCGAAGAAAACGGATCCAAATAATGGATTAAAACGCTAACGGAGTTTTAAAGCACGTTTTTCGAGAAAACCCGAAAACGTGACTTTAAGTGGTCAAACGGACCAGTAAAATTAAAGTTGATTAAATAACTATAATTAAGTATTAATGGAAGCTTAGTAGCCATTAAAAATAAGGAAACGAGAAAAATCCAAAAAACGGGCCCGGTTAGTGAATAGTGCCAAACCGGGTACAATAACGAGCGTTTTCTGTAAAAAAAAACGAAAACGCTCCAGCTCACTAATAATGTGGGACCGGTTTTCTAACTACACACACACACCACCTATAATTAAGTAATTAGCTAGCTTTTATTAAGTCACAAAAGGACAAAGTAATAATGTAAGATGGAATAGTTAAAAAAAAGGGTGTTAGTGCTCTCTCTCACCTTCTTTTCTCCTCACTCACGATTTCCCTCCTCCAAAATGAGCTTCATCTTCTTATTCCTCTGTAAATGCCGATTTCAAAGGAAGCTCACAAGCCCCATCTTCTTCCTCCTCCAACTTGCTCATTTCTTCACCAAATCGCACAAAAATGCTACCGTTAGATTCGTATCGGCAAGGGCTTCGTTTTCCACCCAACAAAATCTTGATTCCTCCACCTTCACTTCCATGGGTGTTGGGCCTTTTGAAGCTTGAGGAGCTGATTTTGACTCTCCTTCACCCCCTTGAAAATTTCCTCCCATTTCAGCCGAGTCTCCATGCTCTTGTGGGGTGTTGGAAACTTCATCAATTGATTGCCAAGCTATCCTTTTGAACATTCTAAGGTAATACCTAAGCTAAGCTTTGAAAACTAGCTCCTTAAAATATTAGGTTGTGTGGGAAAATTGAATTGATTTGTTGTTATGTGTGTGATGGGATATGGTTGTAGCTAGCAATCCATAATCCTTTGTGTGGTGTGGAAACAAGAAGAGAAAGAGGGAACAAGAGAAAGAAGAACAAGAGGAGTGAAAACCGAAAATAAACAAGGTAATGAGCTTAACTTGTGTTGGTTTTATTTGCCTTAGGAAACTTATGTTAGTGTTGTATAAATAACCTTGAACTTGTATAGTCTTGATACTACAATATTGAGTGGGAATGAGAATGTTTTAATGTGGTTTGAGTGTGCAAATAATCTAGAAGCTAAGCTAGTGTATGTGTGTGAACAAGTGGGAATTTAATGTATTGTAGTTGTTGGTGCTTCATTAAACAGGTGTGAAGAAGTGTTGTGAGCATATTTGGTGTGGTGAGAATGCATAGAAAGTAGCCAAGTGCTGTCAAAATTTGTTTAGGAGAGTATGGACTTGAGTGTTTTTATTAAAGGAAGAAGCTAGGTGTGTTAAGAGATTCAAGAGAGTAGTTAATGATTTGAAAACCAAACTATGGAGAAGTGTGTATGAGGAGTAGAAATAATGTCACTTGAAGTGCTGGAAATGGCATTATTTGAATGGCAAGGAGGGAGCTCAAATCTGTCACATAGGAGGAGCTAGAAATGTTTAGTGTGCAAAGTGTTGAAAGAGAATGGAAAATTGTGATTTTGAGTAAGAATTTGGGTAAGGGTTTAACCCATGATTTGAAGAGGTTTAGAGCATGTTTAAAGGTGGTTAAACATGTGGAAAGATTAGGGAAAGATTAAGGGTGGTTTAAGGATTGATTAGGGGCTGAAAATGATGCTTGTACTGGTTGTAGCAGGGTCCGGGACTTGGTCCTTGGACAAAGTCCGGACCACACCTAAATAATGGCCGAGAGTGCAAGTTCAACCTTGGTCCGGGACTATACTCCAGGACAAGGTCCCGGACCACGTGTTGTTTTTTCACCCGAGAGTTAGCTACTGAATTGGTCCGGACTTAGGGTACGGACCAAGTCCCGGACCACCCCCAGAATACTACAGAGAGTGTTTAAAGGGTTTAAATGATGTGGGTTTGAATGTTAATGATGTTAGGCCTTGTTTGGTAACATGTAAAGGCCCTAAGAAGTGTAAGAAAGTGTTATAAGTGATTGAGAAGTGAGAACTCAAATTAACAAGAGTAAAACCGAGATAACGGGATAACGGGGTAAGTACGGGAGTAGCATTTAATTACGTACGGTATGAGCTTAGTATTAATAATAATGTTTGAAACATTATCAGAGAATCGTGCGTGACCCGAGCATGGTGAGATGACACGGTAAAAGTAAAAACCCCGTGAAAGGTATGATTTTCTCATACCCCGCGTACTAACCGAGTTACGTTGATTTGTGTGTTTGTGTGGCGCTATTCAAGACTAAAGAATGAAAATAATCCATTGATTGATTATGTATGCCTTGTTGTATGGTGAATGAGCTAACATACTTGTATGCCGGTGTGGCACTAGTACAAAAAAAGTCTATTTCGGCACCCCTATTTCAGCGGTTGTACTCACAACCGCCGAAATGGGCCCCGAAAATTCTCTGTGTAAAAAAGAGACCTATTTCGGCGGTTCATGGC
Organism: Limonium bicolor; assembly: GCA_023374045.1. Lineage (NCBI taxonomy): Eukaryota > Viridiplantae > Streptophyta > Magnoliopsida > Caryophyllales > Plumbaginaceae > Limonium > Limonium bicolor. The sequence goes on from CM041780.1 coordinate 157,035,647, forward strand.
TAGGAACTGCCAAAATAGGGCCCCGAAAATTCTCTGTGTAAAAAAAACCACTTATTTCGGCGGTTCCTAGCTAGGAACCGCCGAAATAGGGTCGCCCCAAAATACGCGCTTTCAATTTTTCACAATCCCGGTTTTTTTTAGTCTATTTCGGCGGTTCCTAGCTAAGAACGCCAAAATAGATGAAATTTTTTAAAAATCGCACCTGTCTCCGCCTTTTTTCTCACGTTTCTCTCTCTCTCTCTTATTTTCTTCATGTCTGCGCATCCGCTCCCCCTCTATTCTCTTCTTGCGTCTGCTCCTCTGCCTCCCCCCTTCATTCTCTTCTTCTTCTGCTCCTCTGCCTCCCCTTCATTCTCTTCTTGTGCTACATCTCGCTCAACAGATTGATGATGGGGCTGTTATTCATCCCGAACCGGTAATATACTTGAACTTAATTATTAATGCATACATGCTCTGTACGTTTTCATTCTCTTGTTTATGTCTACGAATATATTCATTCTCTTCATTATAGGTAATTTTGCAACTGGAGAACAAGGAAACATGCTCTGCGCCTCATGGTAATTCTGCAACCTGAACTGGCGAAAAAGGAACATGCTCTGCGCCTACAATCTCTTTACTCTTGGTAATTTTGCAACTGAGAACAAGGAACATGCTATGTGTGCCTCCCTTCTCCGTGCCTCTCTAATTTTGCAACTGAAACTGGCGAATGGAACATCTTTGCGCCTCTAAAAATTTGGAACCCTAACTAGCGAGGTTGAAGACGGGGCTACAGTAACAATTTTTTTTTTAAATTACACCTATTTCGGCGGCTGTTAGCTAGGAACCGCCGAAATAGGTGTGTTTTTTTTTGTTCTGAAAACAGGCCTATTTCGGCGGTTGTTAGCTATGAACCGCCGAAATAGGTTCGCACACCTATTTCGGCGGCCTCCATTTCGGCGGTTCTGAACCGCTGAAATAGGCCCTAAACAACCGCCGAAATAGGCCTGTTTTCTACTAGTGTGGTCTAACATAGGGTAAAGACCGACTCATAGTGAGCAACGTTTGGCTAGAGACCCATAGATCGGGTCGATGCGTTTAATAACGTATACGTGCAAACACACACAACTATCGATTAAGTGAAACGATGACGCAAACATATCAACCCACTAGAATGTGAGGAAATGTACGGGTTGAGTAAACACCCAATAACGGCTAGAAAACCATATTTAAACAAACCACGAATTATACAACGTGGAAAGGTAAATGAACCTCCATTTAGGGGATTGTAGAAAGTTCGAGTTATGAACTTGTAAGAAAAGTAAAAGAGATGTAACTCCCTTGTGACATGGTCGACCTCCTATATGAGGATTTTACCCAATATAAGGAAATAACCAAAAGTATGAGTAAATGAGTTGTATGGGTCACTCATAAAGCCTAAGATTAACCAAACTTGAGTATGTTCCCAATGTCATTAGAAACATCGAGAGTGATGCTTCTAGACTAATATACATAACATTATTGTAACTCCGAGAGAGGAGTGTATGGGAATGTGAGTAGTCTGAGAGTAGTCGGACCTATGTAAAAAGAGATAGGAACTAAGAGAGAGTTTCGTGAGCTAGTTGAACCTTCCCACCATGCTAGACCCAGAGTAGGGTCGAAACCGGGGAAGTAAGACTATGCTCGAGAGCCATGAGTTTTGGCCTAAGTATGTATTAAGAGTAACAAGTGTGACGTAGGAGACCTGTAGTGTCTCGAGAATCTACAAGATCTTGAGTATAAATAACCCAAGAGTGTGGGTGAGATAACGAGTATGAATAACCCAAGAGTGTGGGAGAGATAATGAGTATAAGTAACCTGAGAGAATGGGTGAGTATAGAATGAGTAGCCCAAGAGAATGGATGTGTATAAGAATAAGTAACCCGAGAGAGCGGGTGAGCTATTGAATGAGTAACCAAGGCATAGTGAGGTATAACCCTCATGGCCTAAGAGTAAATTGATACAACTAACAACCTTGTTATGTTAGTTAGGGATTATATCCCATGATTGATTGTCGAATCCTTGTGTAGTGCACATATATAATGTATCACTATAGGTATGTTGGTTGAATTAAAATGAACTCCATGTTCTCAACAAAAGTAATCGGCGTACCCCGGTTAGCGCTCGGGGTATGCGAATTTCATATGCAGCTTTAAGCTGAGCCCCTAGTGACTCCGTTTTTATTTTTTAGGTACACCGAAGACGTTACCGTTCGAGAGTAGGACGGGGTCGGTGGATAGCATGGGTAGTTAGATTTAAATTACTTTTGTATTGAATAAGGTGTAAGACCGAATATGTTATCGGCATCCGTATATTGTAAGCTCGGTATAGTAAAGTAATGAGTTGGGTATTGTGTTAGTGTTGAGTACTCGGTTGTTCCAGCCCATCAGACCGTTACTGTATGTGAGTTAGGCCTGGTTAGCCACGAGGGTGGCAAACGGCGTTATATCACCCTCTGTTGTATTAGAGTTCCGCTGCAAGTTTAATGGTAAATTGTAACAGTTTAAGAGGTAATGACGAGATTAGCAGTTGGGGTGTTACATAGCCTGAGAGATACGCCAGTTAAGCCTTCCCCGTGTGTACGGGATACCTACAACATCCTTCCCGCCCTCCGCAACCCCCGTTTTATAACTCGGGAAAGAACGCCAGAGAGATGGGAAGTCCTCTCAGACTCGGGAAAAACCCGATCTGGCTGTTATGAATTATTCCTGTAAGAACCAAAACCTGTCATACGGTAGAATCCAAGAACTGAGAATCCCAGAGACGGATCCTGTTTGAACACCTTTACCCGCACTTAATAGCAGAAGATTAAGAATCCTATCTATAGGAGAATGGAAATTCCGGCAGCATGGGTCGACTTGCTTAGCAGTCGAGAGAACCATGATTGACCATTAAGATGGAACACGTTAACCGTACAATGAAGCAGGAAATGGAGAAGTAATGGAACCCGAGACACAAGTCTGCGGGAACACAATTGTTAAACAATATCGACAATGGTATAGTAACCGACTAAGGGACTAGTCAAGGTTGGATGATTCCAAACCTACAACGCCAAAGAGGCTGTAGTACCCGATTATCATAGTTTAGGCAACTGTGGGAGTATTAGTGAAACATACTTCAATCGGGGTACGAAGTAGTACCTAAGCAAGAATCAAGCCTCAGTAACCACGACAAATGTGTGGGACGAATATTAAGGAAGAACATAGAGTTAAGTGAATGGAGAGTCACCCTAGTTAACGACTACTATGTCAAAACCAATGAGAGTCGCTCGGAAGAGTTATTTTCAAGACTGTAAGATCAAGGAAGAGCCAACAAGGCTACCGAATACGGTAATGATAAAAGTAATACCGCAACCAGTATGTGTTGAACCGATAGCCAGCCTGCATGGCGCAATTGCCATGGCAAGTGCTGCTATAACGGGGCTATTCGGGAGGATTTTAATGACTATGAAGTACTTAAAAGAGTACCGTATTGGTGAATGAAGTAATTATAGAATCACGAATCCAAGAGGTCGAATGAGATTATCATAACCTTGGGAGGGCTTAACAGCCAAACCATGTATTGGAGAATATACCGGTCAGTAGGAAGCTAGACTCGGTTAAGGCAAGAAGACGTTGTAATACCATGAGAATTTTTCTTTCAAACTCAAATTTATTTCAAACTCTCTTTAAACCAAATTTTCTTTCAAACCCATACTTATTTCTAACCTTCTTTTAAGCCCAAATTTCTCACAAACTTCAGATTCTCTTTAAAACGAAACCATAAGACCTGCAACGGCCTCAGCGCCACACAGTAGGTAAGTGACACCTAGTTATATTTGAGCAACCTCAGAACAATCCTACAACCCGAGAGTATTAACCTGAGGGAAGGAATCCAGTTTGTACTTAATACAGACAGTGGATAAATTTCCCTTAATTAAGTTCAGAAAACACCAAGGTGCATTATCATCAGACGAGATAAGGGGAGTTGACAATAGAATACTTCACCTAGGCGTGTGACGGACACTACGAGTATACGAAAATAAACGTGGGACAACCGCACTCCGATAGGAGCTTGCGGGCCTGACAGGCCTACTTAAAGATTAGTCAGGCAAGTAGCAATGTATCAGTAGGGTACCCCACATATGTATACGAGTGGAGTTAGGAACACGGGAAGTAGTAAACTCCATATTACGGTCAGCAGTAAAAGTCAAACAGGAGCAGCTGATTACCACGAATGGTTGAAGTAAAGAAATTCCATTAGTTAATGAGATTAAAGGAAGTAGTTAATCCATTTCAAGGAAATGTTTATGAGTCAAGAAGCGTGGAGTGCACTGACTAGTAAGTAAAGACATCTCATATGTCTCAAGAATCCTGAGGAATAAAACATGATAGCTGGAACAAATACCCAGTCTATACATAGTAAGGCCAATGCCTAATATGAACACGTTAATGTGCAACGAACGGGATGAAACTCCCGGAATGATCACCTAGACTAACAGGGAATATCGATCCTCGCAGAAGGGGATAGCAAACCCAGTAAAGAACGCAAAGTGATGTAGTTAACTAAACGTACCCACAAGTACAAGCCAGATGTAATGGCATAACCTAGTAACACCCAGGAGCTGTCCTGAAGGGTGTTTGGGTCAACAATTGTTGAACGAAATGTCGTGATAGAAAAACAAGAGTTGAAGCTAATACCCTGTTTAAACATAAGTCGACAGGTGGTAACAGACATTCTTTAGGGGCATCCCATATAAGGAAGCGTGATGCAACGACCTTGTCAGGGAGCCCAATACAACCGCCAAACCATGTGATGGTGTACGGAGAAGTAAAATTTATGTGAACTGCCTATAATGAGCAGAGCTCGTGGCAATGAGGCTTATAAGCCACAAACCAAATGTGTTGTGCAAATTAAATTGATTACGAAAGTTTATGTTGTACAATTAAATAGAGCGGAGAACGAACCACTGCTTTAAGAGTGGGGATACCTCTCGATATGGTGAAACCGCGGGAGCGGTAGTTATGTGAACCAAGTTCAAGAAATATGTTAAGGATTGACCATACTATTATTACCCAACAATGATTTGAATAAGAATAATACGAATAGAAGCGTTTGTACCAATTGTGGAGACCGGAAGAGTAGTAAGTTTAATAGCAGCCACCATAGGTGTGTGATGCTAAATGTAGAGTGAACAACGCTCAAGGAGCATAAAGACTTGAAAAATAGTGTATTCAATAGTCATCCAAATAAATGACGAACCATAATACGAATGATGGAAGTACATGTGCGGAAGCTAATATGAAAGTGGATGCCATGTAAGTTAGTGTTGTACAAGAAGTAAGAACATGGTGCGTAACAAGCGACCAATACATGTGAATAAATCACACAATAATATGGAGTTGATGAATAAAGATGGTAGACAGACCGGGCAATAAGGAAATAATGTTCATTCCTATTGCAATCGCATAAGAGATTTACTGCCAAGGGTTTACGCCTCTGCACTCTGTATGACTAAGTGTTTTGGTATTGCACTTGCGCAGTAATGATCGAGTGGGATAGCTAGGAATTTGGGGAAATGTTAATTGTGGTAGAAGTAGAAAGAGACTTATAACGCTATAAGCACCGAGGCATAGGAAATGCAAGGTCGTACAAGTGAAAGAATACTTGTACAGAACCAAGTGTGGAGGCATGATTAGGAATAAGTGACTACAGGAGCACTAAATACCAAATACCGGTATGGAATGTACCTCAAGTGTTGGAAATAACCGAGGGAGCACTACATATTAGGTAGTAGCTCGACCTCAACCGACAGTAAGTCGGAAGAAGCAAAGTGAATAGTCATGAAATACATAGCAGTATACACAGTAAATTGTCAGAAATGTGGATGGAAAGTATAATAACTCACCGAATTCGCACACGGTAAGTGATACCATGCGTTGGTTGAGAAACAGGTATTACCAGGATAAAGATGATGAATGAGAGATGTATAATACAGTAAAAATAACGAATGGGCCAAACTAAGCTCTAAAGTTATCAGGGTCGTGCAGTACAAGCTAGTAGACCCATGATTCAAATGTTGAATGTGCATAGTGAATATGAGTAAATGGCGAATTATTAACGCCTAGAAGCCTCACATGCCAGAACCGAAACCGGTTATGAGTTAAATAAACTCCAATGAGAATTCTTGGTTTAGGGACTAAACCGCCAATATGGTTAAGATCCCCTAACCAGAACACATTGTATAACAAACCGCGTGGAAGTTAAAACACTTTAAACCAATGTTAAGAAATAACATATGGTAGATTACGCGGGCGTAATCCCTTTTAAGGGGGTAGAGCGCAAAAAATCTTAGTGAATGTTTACGTACAAGTGTACGCGAACAATGTTGTGCATAGCACAAAATAATTTGTTATGATATGGTGTATAACATAAAATACCTTGTTCTTGATGATTGGTGCGTATGGTACATGAACATACGAATTCATTCATGGTTTAATTGTGGTAATTGCGCACTGAAGATGTGAATACCATTGTTATAAGTGGTGTGTGAATATAAGTGTATGGGAGTAGAGAAACTCCCGGGGAACTAAAACCCCGATAGTATATGTTTATATGAGACAAATATAATGATGTGTATTGTGATTTTGATAAAAAAAATATACATATATATATAGTATGGTGTATTGTGATGTATGAATCGGTAGGAAACCGACGAAGAACTTAGTGAGAATAGGATTCCCTAGGTAAGTTGACTTGAGACAGGTTGAGGATAATTGATGGATAGAGTTTCATCCCTTGGAGATGTACTACTCTATGATTATGACTAGAAGGATTAAAAAGATAGAAAATGGTAAATGTTTGATTTTGTTGCTTGTTTGAAATTGAAGTGGGAGGTGGAACTTGATTTGCATGCGATCGAGGGAAACTGAACACAAATTGGGGTGGAAAGATAGTCCAACACTGATGCTGATCACATCAGGGTTGGATGACTCTTGAAACTCCCTATAAGTGGTCACAAATAATCACGTTAGGAATAAGTTGCAGTTAGCATAAATTGGACTTGGAGTTGTTTTGTGTTTTCAAAAAGGATTTTAGATTGGTGTTTTCAAATTTTCAATTAGTATTTTCAGGACTTCAATCAATATTTCCAAGATTCTCAAATGGTATATTCAATTGAAGGATTTCTTTTACTTTACCTTGTAAAAAGGATTTTCAATTAGTACTTTCCAATAAAGGATTTCGTTTTACGTAGCCCCATAAAGAATATTTTTGTATTACTTGCTCACGAGCTGAGGACGTATGAGCCTTTATCTTCGGACGAGTGACATGAGAAGTATATTTTAAAGATGTATGTCATTGTTTTGATCTCCCAAAGGAACGGGGACCAGAAGGTGTCCATCGCGACCAGGTTCTACGGGATCACATTATGTATGTACTCGACATGGGACTCGAGGACTGTAAGGTCCTGTAGTCTTAGGACCGAGCCCATGAAGAGATGGAAAAGGTATTTTCGATTTCTATACATGCTAAGACATGTTGTGATATGTGTAATAAATATTATCCAGACCTATGAGTCTGAATGTTGTTATGTGACCCAGACCTGAGAGTCTGAAGGTTGTTATGTAAGTACAAATGTTGTTATGTTACCCGGACCGTTGAGTCCGAGGTTATTATGTAAGCATGTCATGTATGGGTGTGGATAGGTTACCCGGACCGTTAAGTCCGAGGTTGTTATGTAAAGGTGCGTTTTAGTATGAAAGTTGTATCTTGCAAGTAAACCCGGTATTCTAATTAAAGTGATGCATGGAAGTTGTGAACTTTGAGGACAAGTTCTTTTAAGGGGGTAGATTGAAATATCTCAAACCTTAATATGTTAATTAATTATGTAATTATGATTTTCTAAGGCTAATTAAGTCCTTAATATCATTGGTGAAGAAATAAAAACCAAAAAAAATGCGTAAAAGTAACAAAACGTGAACACGTATTTAATTATTTTAGGAGGCATATAACCTTCAATATGGTTATAAATATATTTTTACCCTAATTACACACTAAGAACATGTGGGAAAAATTCCCGAAGAAAACGGATCCAAATAATGCGTTAAAATGCTAACGGAGTTTTAAAGCGCGTTTTTCGAGAAGACCCGAAAACGTGACTTTAAATAGTTTAAACCACACCATAAAAATTATAGTTGACCATATAACTATAATTAAACATTAATGGGAACTTAAGAACCATTAAAATTAAGAAACGAAAATTCCGAAAAACGGGCCCGGTTAGTGAATAGTGCTAAACCGGGTAAACTAACGAGTGTTTTCTGTAAAAGACAAAAAAAACGCTCCAGCTCATATGTATAGGTGGGACCGGTTTTAAAAATTAAATACCAGCTCACTCACACTCACCTAGCTAGTAAAGAAAAGGGAGAAAGAAAAGAAAAAGGAAAAAAAAGTTACAAAAAGTAACTTTTCCCTCTCTCCCCTAACTTTTCTTTTCCCTCACGTACTGCTCTCCTTTCTTCCTCCCCTCTCTGGCGATTTTTTCTTCTTCCTCCAGCCGATTTCTCCAACCTCCCATGGATACTCCCTCTTTCTCTCCATGCTCTAGCTACATACAAGCTCCAATCACAAAAATAATCACTTATTCTTCTTCCTCTCATCATCCTCTATCATTCTCTCTTTTTAAAATTCCAAAAGGATGAAGTTGACCTCCATGGGTTTTTCCCGTTTTAAGAGAAAATGGCATCAATGTGTAGCTTGGAGTCTCCTCTCTCCTAAGGTAAAAATATTCAAGAAAAACTCATTTTTCTTCACTCTCCTTAATTGACCGATTTTGCCCCTCTTTGATACTTCATTTTCTTCTTGTTTCGGAGCATTGGTTCAACACTCCAATGGTGGTGGAACTCTCCTTTTGATACATGGGTGAAAACCCCTCCTAAAAATCTCAAAGGTAAAACCCTAACCTTGTGCTTTAAGCCCCTTTCCTTGGATTAGAATTTCCTAAGGGTTTAAATGGTTAATTGAATCCATTTTTGTGTTTCTTGAATGTTGGGATGGAGTTTGGCAACTCCATTCCCATATGGCTGATTTTGATCAAGAGAGAGAGAATGAGGAGATTGGAAAAGAAAAGGAGGACTTGTGAGTTTAAGGTAAGAAAACTACCTTAATAACTATTTTGATTGTTTAAGAATTTGGGATGGGTAAATTGAAAAATGAACCCAAATATGGAAAATAATGTGTATAGTTTGATTTTGAGAGAACTGTGAATTGTTGTTTGAATTAAGGGCTTAAGTGCCAAGCTTTTTAGCTATTGTGGTTATATTGTGGTTTAGTAAGATTCTTGAGTTATATTGTTGTCGGAAGAGGTTTGGTGAATTTTGATTTGGTATTGTGTGCTGTTAGGACCCTATAAGGGTATGGCTAGATTAGGAATGAAATTGGAGAGAGTTGATGGTTTGGGATATGTTAGATTTATGGGGAGGTTATGGAGAAATTTCGATAGGGAATAAGTGTTTTAAGGTGACTTAGTAAATTGGAGAACCGAGGTGTTTGTAGTGTTGAGTAGAGTGTAGTGGTAGCCTTGAATTGGTATTTGGGAAGCTAGGAAGAGAAGGATAAAAATCTGTAGCAATTTACATATGAGGAGCTTAGAAATGCTAGAAAACAGTTGTGTTTATAACTTGTGAAACAAGGAGTGAATGTGGGTTTTAGGAGTGCTTTTATGTAGGAATGATTTGTAATGGTCATTGATGGATTTAGTAAGGTTGGTGGAAGGTTGTGAAACATCTGAAGAAGTTTTAAATGCACTGCTGTGCATAATACAACAGAGGGAATAGAAAATTTTGTGAATTTGAACAAGAATTGGGTGGTGAATTGGACCAATGTTTTAGGAGTATTTAAGGAGTGTTTTAGTGTGTTTTAACATGTAGAAAACATGTGGAGAGATTAGGGAATGATTAGATTTGAATTAGGTATTGAAAACTGGTCAAAACTGTCAATTTTAACACCTACAGACATGGTCCGGGTTTGTAAACAAGTACACAAACCCAGACCACCTCAAAAACATCCCAGAAACCTATTTTTACATGTGGTCCGGGTTTGTATCCAAGTACACAAACCCGGACCAAGTCAAAAACTACACAGAAAGTAAAATCCGGGATTGGTCCGGTTTTGTAACCCCGGACACAAACCCGGACCAGTTCAAAAATGCAACAGAATGTGTTTTTAAGTGTTGTTATGATGGGGAAGTGAATGGTAATGGTTTTAGATGATGATTAGGCCTTGTTTGGTGACTTTAAAGGCCATTGGAAGTATAAACAAGTGGTAGAGTGAATGTGTAAGTTGTGAACTTAAGATCACATAAATAAGTTAAGGATAACGGGACAACGGGGTTAAGTACGGGAGTAATAGAAGTTTACATATTAAGATTTTGTTGTTAATAAAACATTTGAAATACTACCAGTTGTTCAAAAACTACCCGGGGAGCGTGAGATGACGCGTTGGAGTGAACCCTCGGGGACACGGTAGAGTAACTCATGGTGTAAGGTATGGTTTTCTTGCAACCTGTGTCCTACCGGATTACACCGGCTTGTATGCCAATGTGTTTTTATGTATGTTTTCCAGCTTGTAAGATTAAGCATGTAATGAGTTTACAGTAATTCATTTGTGTGGCGTATTTAGTTCCAACATTGTTTAACCTCTAATATGTGTCAAACCAAGGCTAACAGGCTTTAGGATCACATAAGAGACCGGTGTTCGGACTTAACGTCGCAACCTACGGGAACGTTCTAACTACGGCTATCTGTGCGTTAGTTGTATATTGTGGTTGTGTGTGTTGTGTGTTGCCCTTGTTGGTGTGTTGTTGTTTATCGGATGCCGTTATCCATGTTTTTCAAATGGGATGTTACCTCCCTTATGTATTTAACCAAGTTAGTAACACCATATGATGTATGGATGTGATAGGTTCCATAATGGAGCTCTGAACTATATCTATATATATATATATATATATTCATGGGGGGTGAGGAATCCGGTCGTTCCGGTCACGCGTGTTGTTTGGGAGTTGATGTATACAGTTTCTTTAACTCCCTCTCTGTTATGTTATGGTTGTTTTTTCTTCTTGGATTACCACCACCCACAAGCTTAACCAAGGCTTACCTACCTCATTATTATTTGGGGCTAGGGGAAATTATGTATGGTGTGATCGGGTCTATACTAATACCGACACATCTAACTAATGTTATGTGAATTGGTGTGCTCGGGTCTATATTAAGACCGACACATCTAAGTAAAGTAAATATGTACGGTGTGCGGACCTATATTTAATCCGACACACCTTAAGTAAAGTGTACGTTCTCTAAGAAGAATAGTGATATGTTGTGTACATGTTGTTTTCGGGATGTGTGTGGTGATGTTGTGTACGTTGATAACCGAAATCAACCCCTTATTAATATGTGCAGTAACTAATTGTAACCCGATCAAATGGGTAGGTGTTGTCTAACAAGAACTTAGTTCCACTAAGGTTGAAACCCTCAAGGGTCAAGGAACACAGTAATTGGTCTAACAAGCATTGGTGTGTTAACCTCCTAGTTGTATTCTATTGGTTGATTGTGTGTGCTTATAAGTATGTTATGTGTTTATATTTTTCTTGCATACTTAACATAAAATAACCTGCATGCTCACTCGACAATTAGTTGTGCGTGGCCCGGTTGCATGCGGGCTGCACGATTACCATACCGGCAAAGCTGCTGACCCCCTTTGGGGGCCCCCATTACTTTACAGGTACAATGGAGCTGGCAGCCGTTCGAGAGTAGGACGGGGTAGCTGTATAAACATGGATAGTATTTAGTTGTTGATGTAGTTGTACGAGAAGTAAGACCGAAGTTTGATAATCGGTAGCTGAAGGTATAGTCTCGGTACAGTTGTAATGTAAATGTATGTATTTCGGTTTAGAAACGGTTAGTAACGTAAAGTGTAATGCTCGGTAATCTTGTCCATCAAACCGGTACATTGTGTAAGTAATAGCCTTGTTAGCCACGTGGGTGGCTAACGGCGTGTAACACCACCCCCATTGTTTAGTGTTTATGATGTAATTTCCGCTACGATTAATGGCTAAGTGTACAGTTTGTAGTTGGGGTGTTACACAAGACCCTCTGGGTCGGTCGATTCCAGAAACTTTCCGGCTGGCTTAACAAGGTCCGACCGACCCAGACAGGGTCGGTCCCCTGGGTCGGTCCACTACAAAATCCATTGATAAACCCTCCACTTAATCCATTGATCTTTTCCTCAAATTCTTACAAGAAATTCCTAACACTTAGCACTAAACCATTTAAACTTCCAACATGTAAATTGTTTGCCTAAAACTTCAACTAACCAAAATGTTCCCTCCTTAATAATTTGACCACTCCATAGACATCATTATTCATCCTCATTCCATTTACCAAAATTTCCCAAAGGTCATATACTTTACTTCACACCTAAGTCATTTCAAGACTTTACACCTTATTTCCTTCAAACTTGAACAAGTTTCCAAACTTCTCTTCTCATGGTTTTGGTGCCTAAAATTCACCCATATAACCCCTAGTTCCTCCTAGACTTACCTAGGTCATCCTAATTCTCAAGAACACCTTAAACTCATTCTTTTTCACCAAAACAACTCCTAATATTTACTAGTACTTCCTAACTCACAAAGTCTCCTTAGAACATCTTAAACACCAAGTTTCTTCACCAAATTTTGACATGGTTTCCCTAGTATATTACTACTCCCAAGCACTAAGGTTTTTCACCATTCAACAACTATGAACACTCAAACCCTTAACACACATTCTCTACACACAATATTCACCCAAACTACACTACATCACAATAGAGTGCATGAACTTAAATTGCTTGGCGCATAAGCCCTTAAATGACTTGGCTCTTAGGCCCTTAAATGCATAAATCTTAAACACTGAATTTCCCACATAAATATAGCCTTTGACCTGCAAATACAGACAACAATGCTCCCATGTGATAGTTTTACTAACTCATTTTCCATTTGCTCCTTAATCAAAGTTCTCAAATATAACCATGTTCTTTCTCTTAGGTTTCACAACCCTTATATAATGTAAACTCTAACCTAAACTTACCATCTATCTAAATCCCATCTGTTAAAGCATTAAAACACCTTAAGGTAATATATTTACATTGTTCCTTTTCCAAGCTCCTCACACATTCCTCCTTAGTTTTTTCTTGTTAGATTTTCGGCCACCAACTCAATTCCCCTTGCTAATGTTCTAACCAATACACAATGACTCTAATGAGTGCTACTGAATGCACCAACCTTAAGGAATCATACCTAGGCCAAAAATGTGTTTTAAGGTATTAAAATGAATATTTACCTTTGAAGTCTTAAGGTAAGCTTGGATATGAATCAAGAAGGACCTCCTATAGTCCTTGGAGAATAGAAACAAGATAGAACAAGGGATAAAACAAGATCCCATGAGAAGATGATTTTCGGTAATGGAGGAAAAGTGTCGGAAACTTAGTTTTTCTTAGAGTTTTCTTACCTTGGATGAATGGAGAAGCCCAAGAGCTCTTCAAACTGATTTTTCCTCCTCTAAGGGCGGTTTGCCTTGGCACCAAAATAATTCTTTTGGAGATTTGAAAGGATAGAAAGAAAGAGCTTGACCTAACTAAGAGTTATCTAAGCTTATTTTTGGATTTGGAGCTAAAATGGTGATTTGGTGAGCAAATGAAGATGGAGTATGTATGGGGGCTGTTATTACTTGAATGAAGAAGGGAGGGAGATAGTGAAATCGGTGGGAAAATAAAGAATGAAGAAGAAGACGAGAGAGAGGAGCTAAAAGCAAGATATTTGTCTTTTAAGGTAAATAGTACTATTTGAAATTTCCCTCTTCTTTCCTTATGTTTTAAGCTCATGTGGTGAGTCACTACCTCAAAAACCAGCCCCACCTTATTAATGAAGATATTTATGGTCTTGTTTGACCAATTAATTAAACTTAGTTGGTTTAGCTTAAATTGGGCACTATTTTGTTACTATTCACGATTAGTGCACATATTTGTGAAATTTTTGGTTTCTCAATGATTTAGGCTTCCTAATGCGATACTAAGTAGTACACAAGTTGATTAAGGAGTTATCATGGACATTTAGCCACTCAAAACCCTTTTCTAAGACAATTTTTCAAAAATGTGCTTTAAGAGTCCTTAAAGCACAATTTGTGTTGTAACTTGTTTTTGGGTTTGGTTTTCTTTGGTAATTGGTTTAACATGTCCATTAGCATGTTACTAAAGTCTACGAATGATATTTGGGTGTTACCCAAAGTTACTCCAAGCTTAGAGCATGTTTTTGCTTAAATTGCCTTTATGGCGTTTCCTTGTGTTTCCTTTGGTTTAAATTGTTTCTTAATGTTTCTAAGGCATAATTTAGCCTTCTTATATCTTAATTTAACATCTAGACACCATATATAGGTTTGGGGTATTTCAATCTACCCCCCTTAAAAGAACTTTGTCCCCAAAGTTCACATATGTACTTAATCATTCACAATACCCAATTTCCTTAATCTTAATACCATATCTTATATTCACATTGAAACACCCCTGAACATTTAAACACATAAAATCATAACGCGTTTTATACTTCAGACATAAAGTAACGTACAAATAATTAAATCTAGTACATATACATGTCCGAACGTGTGACGACGTTAAATATTAATAAAGTCACGTACTTATATATGTACGAATACGAAAACAAACGTTACGATATCGTAACATTGTAATAAAAATGATAATGTCGCATAACTTTGTAACAAATAAATAAATAAATATAACGCGGTATATTATATGGTCTTACATATATGAATAAGCAAGTATAACTTATACAAAATAAAGAAAGAAAAAAGGAGCAAAGACGCTCCCGCTGAGGTTCGAACCCCGTACCTCTCGTATGTCTAGTGAACGTCTTAACCGGTTGAGCTATGCTCGAATTCGGTAACTAAAACCAACAACCTAAAACTAGTATCAAAGTAACTAAGGTAACTGAAAGAAAACAACAGAGGACCAGACACACACCCTCTACCGCCTCGACATCTTCTTCTTCCTTGTTTCAGAACCCGACCAAACAAAAAAAAACAGAAACCATGTCATCCAAGCTCAATGACAGAAGCGTTTTGTTTATTCAAGTACCCATGATTTCCTTGTAACTTGAGTTCACTCAGCCTCATTTTCCCCCTGAACCTCGCGCCTCTCAGTCTCCTTGTAGTATCGACTGAATCAAAAAAATTTAACAGAGAGCCACATCCTCCTTGATCTGCCCGACAACCTGAACCACCAGAGAGTTGCTCTTGTACTCTGAAAACAAAAAAAAGAAATGTTCCAGGGTCAAAGAGCAGCATCAGCACTTGCATTCTTTCTCAAACTCCCACACTGCAGGGCGCTTGCTTTTCCCTAACTTCCACGACACTTTCTTGTAAATGATAACCACTAACTCCCGTGAATAATTCTCACACCCACACACCTTTTTTACTTTCCCCTTCATGCGCATTGTTTCAGCTTGTTCAGAGACTCACCTCAGCCCTCTTCCATTTGTTCTCGCTAGCTCTTGAGAATCTGCAACAGGTGAGTCCAAGAGACTAGTAAGGTAAATACTAACAGTCTCTGTGTAATCAAGCTTCCATGATCAAGCCCCATTTAATCTCCTTCCTTGTTCTTACCTGATCTCTACATGCCAACAACAGGTGGAGTTCTAGAAATCCTGAAGGAAAAAAAAGAAACCAAACTTCCTCTCGAAGATCTCTTCAAGGTAAGACTGTGAAACCAGAAAAAAAAAATCTGGCTGCGTAAGTTCCTTGTTTCTTCGGTCTCTATCCAAAAATTTGATGAACTGACTCCCCCTTCCTCAGCTCTCATCTTGTGTGGGCTTCCTTGGCAAGACCCTTCTGGGTGTGAGTGAGAGAACCTCCAGGAAACTACCTCCTAATCAAGGTAAGAGGAACTACCAAGAATCTTTGGTATTCAACTCCTGATATAAAAAAAAACTGAAACAAACAGTAGCTTAACTTGTCACTTATCTCTGTCTAGGTGCGAAGTGACCAAGGGGGCTGGAGTTCCATATTTCACCAAATATGTAGCTAAGGAGAATCTGTTAAGACACTCAACTGGTGAGCTAACTCTAACCTGAAACCATAATAAAAAAATAAAGCCAAACTGTCAAGTTCAATTATTAAGTATGTTGGCTTCAGTAAAGGTTGTTTCTTTTTATAGAGTACTTATGAACTTAAATCAAACTAGTGCATTACTAACACACCTAGCTAAGTCATAAACTCGATAGGAAAAAAACTAAGAAATAAGCTAAACCACAGGAACAAACAACAGGAGAGGGTTGGCATCAGTGCATGGCAGCAGTTTCAGTTTTTTAAAAAAAGTTCTGTGTAAAAGTTCCTCTGAAATGTAGCCCAGGTTTCTTTGGGGTTCTGTTATGGGTCTGTTCACGATTGAAACTTGATGATACACTTAGTTAATGGGAACTAGATCCATGAATGAAACAGAAAGACAGATTAAAATAACTGAAGAGAAACCTGCATTAGTTCCTCAGGTTATCAGGTCGTAAGTTATAGTTTTAGGTTCTAAAACCTTTGTGTTTCTGTATAACACTACTACAGAGGATAAGAGAGTTTTAAGGGTTGTTAAGAGCTTAAAACTGTATCATGTTACATAAATGAATCACTAAGCAAGTTGGGAAGATGAAAGATGGGTTAATAGCAGAAGCAAAACAACAAGAAGAAAATTATATCGGTTTCATGGTTCGGGGTTACAGGTTTATGTTTCAGTGTTTCTGTTTCGGTTGACAATATACAGTTTCTGTATGAAGAACTTGGGAGACGTTGTTATTTGTTCCTTGTGTTGGGTTAGAGTGAAAACCTTATCAAAACACTCCATATAGAAGCTAAAACAGTTGGGGGGAAAAAGAAAACTAGAAGCCAAATTATGAACAAAGAAAGGAGGTAGAAGAGATTACATTAGTCTAATTTCAGTTCTAGAATTCGTGTCCAGTGAAGTGAGATTTCACAGCATTAACAATTGGGTCTTTGGTCTGTTCTGGGAGTTAAAAACCATATTAAGATTTTAACCACACAGCCAAATCTATCGAGGGAAATAAAAAGGAAAAGAAAAAGGGAGAACAGATAAATGACCAATAAGGAAACAGAAAAGGAAAGGAATATCAGTTTTCGGTGTTGTTTTAGTTTTATCAGTAGCTTTGCCTAATTGCCTTGGATCTGTTTTGAAGATTAAAACCATACTAGGACGCTTAACTAAGTAGCTAGACAATAGAGGTGAAGTAGAAAAACCAGAATTAAGAACTTACATAAAACAGCAAAATGAAGTTATCAGGTGTGAGGTTCCACTTTTAGCTTCTAAAGTCTTCTTGTGTTTTCTGTTTACTAACTCCTTAGAGGGTTGCTTTCGTGTTGGGTTTAGAATCTCGATAGAGCCCCTAATTAAGTGGGTCAGTAGTTTGGGAAAATTGAAAGCCGGGTATGAGCACAAACAGAAGAGGATAGAAAAAAAATATATATCAGACTATGATACTACAGTTTTACAGTTCTCCTGCTAGTGAGTTTCTGTGTAAATTTCTACAGAGGGTTTATAAGGGTCGAGTTGAGAAGTTAATGAACCCAATACATTCCTAATACACTTAAGTAAGTTATAAATACTTAGGGAGAGGATTAGGAGTCAGTTTCACAACCTAACTGATGGAATAAAGGAGGAGTGTACTGTAGTTATGATCTCAGTTTTTCTTTCAGCTTCTGTTTCTGTGTAAAGAACTTCCAGTGGTATTGTCTATGTTACTATAAGTATGTTTCATGGACTGGATCTTGTTTTAACACTTAACTAACCGGATAAGTAAGTGAGGGAAAATTTGAGTTGAATTGGTGAACAAACAGAAGGAAATCAAAGAAGAAGTTATCAGGTTTTTATGCTCAGTTTCTAGTTTTTTTGCAACTAGTGCTTTCTGTATAACCATGTGACAGAGGGTGGTTTGGGGTTTATTTCCGAATTAAAAATTGTGCTAGAACACCCAACTAGTAGGTAAGCGCCTCGGGAGAGATTTGATAGACATATTTGTAAACAAACAGAAAAGAAAAGAAGAAAGACTCGCAGGTTTTGATATGTTAGTTTCCTAGTTTTACTGAAAGTCGAGCTTCTGTATAACTTCGTACAGTGGGAGTAGAAAGAGTGTGTTGAGTTAATAATGGTCCTGAAACATTTCCAATACACTTACCTAAATTGGTATACACTTTGGGAAAGTTATAAGCCTGCTTAATTAAACTAAAATTGAAACTAGATGAAGAAGAACACAGAAAGGGTGTTCAGGTCCCTGTGATGATTGTCCTCTGTATGAGCGAATTACAGATGGAGTATAAGAGTTGTATTGAGTCATTACTGCACCTAAGTAAGCCTGTAAACAAAATTGGGTGGGATTAAAAACTGTTAAACGAGCTAAAGGAAAGAAGGGAGAAGTAGTGCACTGCTCTTGATTTCAGATTTTCATTGAGAGTTGTTTTCTGTACAACTCGATTACAGAGAGTTTTGAGGGGTTGTAGTGAACTGCTAATAAATCTAGAACACCTCTAATCTACCTAATAAAGTGGTAAATACCATGAGAAAAGAATCAAACCTCAGTTGAGCTATCTAGACACAAGGACCAAGAAGAATTATGGAGATTATGTTTCAAATTTCATTAAAGATGTAGTCTCTGTATAACTGTTGTTCATGGGTGTTATGAGGGTGATGACAGATTTATAATCAACCCAAAACCCTCCTAATGTATCTAGTTAAACTTATGGAACATCTTGGGAAGCTTAGACACCCTTAGATACATTAAAAGTGTTATAATATAAGGTTATGTACAAGAACCTTGTTTCAGTTTTGAAACACTTAAGCCGCGGTATAAAGGAGTTCTGGAAATAATTGAGGAGTGTTATTGTGTAATTAATGAGCTTAAAACATAGCTATTTATCCAAGGAAAGAATACACTTTAGGCAAGTTAAATCCATCTTCGGAAAACTTGTTACAAACTGGCACTTTGAATACTCTAAAACGTTAACTAGAGGAAAGGACTTAGTTAACGTGTGAGTTAACTTTGTGAATGTCCTAGGATTAAGATAAGCCTAGGATTAATACTTGGGAAGTTCTAAGGGTTAATATAAAATAAGCACTTAACAACACACCTAGGGAACAGCACCCGTTATTAAGTGTCGTCACATGAAATCATGAACTGACCCGTTATCTTTAATCAACATTAGGGCTGTAACGAACGCTACCCGGGACCCCATGTGTAATATGACACGTGCTTCTGAAAAAGGTATGGATATGTGTGGTCTGTATGTTGCCGTGTTACACGGCTTGTGTGTCGTGTGCCTTGTTTGACTATGACCACAAGACTAATGCATGAAAACGGATGTTTGTTTTACCGTGCTTATTTGTCTATTGTGAGCCTATGTAAAGCATGTGAATGGATTGCTTATTTTCCTTGCTTACCCGCTTACTATTTTTGTGCATATTGCTTGCGCGCACACAGTAGTGTAGTCCCTTCTCGTTGATGAAACCTTGAGATGAAACACAACGAACTTCGTAAACAAACAAAGGAACTACATAAAGGGAAAACTCCTCTTAACTATAGAGGACCTCTAAAGACACCGACTATGGTGTCGAACTATCAATGATGATGATAAGCCAATACTCGTTGGAAATGAATAGGGAGACGGACCCTTTGTATCCGGGGTAGAGACCAATAATATAAAAAGGAATAGGGAGACGGACCCTTGGTATCCGGGGTGGAGACCCGTAACATTAGAAGGAACAGGGAGACGGACCGTTTGTATCTGGGGTAGAGACCAATAATATTAAAAGGAAAAGGGAGACGGACCCTTTGTATCCGGGGTAAAGACCAATAATATTAAAAGGAAAAGGGAGACGGACCCTTGGTATCCGGGGTAGAGACCAGAACATAAAAAGGCATAGGGAGACGGACCCTTAGTATCCGGGGCAGAGGCTAGTAGCATTGAAAAGGAATAGGGAGACGGACCCTTGGTATCCGGGGTAGTGGCTAGTAACATTTAGAAACAACAGAGAGAGAGAGCTATCTGGGAATGGAGGATTGGCTATGGACAAGACGCTCTCCAAATTGTGGTGATAAGAGAACTCACAAATAATCTTTTAAGAACCAAGGAAAGAATGACACCTACAGAGTATGGTCATGGGATCTAAACTACATTCCCAGACCTGGTGCAAGAGAAAAGAAAGAAAATACCCATTATGAGAACAAAGAAAAGAAATGAAACCACACAAAGTTCGATTGATCCTATAGTGAAGGTCATGGGTATAACATACCTGTGTACACACTTTATTATCTATGTGATTGTTGTTGCTATACTAGCAGCTTGTTGTGTTTGGTTGCGTGTTTGATGTTGCTGTGATGCTAGTATGTTATGCTTGGTCGTGGTTGCTAATGGTTGCTACCTTTAAGTGTGTATGATATCACGATGTGTTGTGGTGTGCTTTACTGCTTATTATAGCATGTAACTTGAAATTAATAATATTCGACCAAGTAGTCGTGTAGCCTGACAACGTACGAGCTACACATATTCATACTCAGCATAGTTTTTGCCGAGTCCTTTATTTTTACAGGTATGAATCTGGACGATGGCGGAGAGTAGGCAGGGTGACTACCATGGGGGTAGTCCATCTGGGCAAGACCTTTTAAGTAGTATGTTTTCTTATGTATGGGGTGTGACTATGTAACACAAAACCCTGGATATGCGTTTCAGATTGTGTTGTTAATTAAGAACTTATGATGTAGACACTCGGTACTTGGTTTGTATTTCCTGTTGGTACTTGGATTTGGTTAAGGTTTTAATTCCAGTCATTCAGACTGTAGCTTGTTGTTGATGGTGTTGTTGTGTCAACCACGTGGGTGGTTGGCGTCTGTGACACCCTGATGGATGTGAATCCGCTGCTTGGACTTATTGTAATATTGTCTGGAGCACTGTTCAGACTACTGGTTGGTTATTCGGTGGTGTTATAGAAAGTGGTATCAGAGCGTAGTTGCGCTCTAATGACTGGATAGAAAAGTACCGAGTATAGGAAAATCTAAATTTGGAAAAATGGGGTTAAGGTGTTAGAAATGTGAGGAACGACTTTACCATTTCAAGTCGCTAGCAGGGGCGATAAAAACAACTTGCAGTAGGCTCCTGTGTATGTTCTATACTAACCAACGACCTTCTCAGATGTCAGGGCAGCGAGGTCGAGGAGGAGGCCGTGGCCACGTGGAGCAAGATGACATCCCTGAAGGGCAGACCATAGCTGAGATAGTAGCAGCAGCCCTAGTTCACATGGGTTTCCAGCCAGGAGCCCAGCAGGCACCACCGGCACCACAGCCTCACCCGCCCAGGGAGACGAACTAGGTGAAGAGCTTAGCAGACCTTCGACCAGCTGAGTTCCGAGGAGAGCCAGACCCCACCTACATAGAGAATTACATCAGCCTCTTATAGACCGCCTTCGACACTTTGAATGTTCCGGCCGAGTCTAAGGTCAGACTCGCAGCCTACTACCTACGAGAGTCAGCGAGTGATTGGTGGAAGCTTGTGAAGGATGCTCACCTAGCCGACCCCACGTTTGGATGGGGTGCTTACACGGCATTTGCTGAGGGCTAAGTACTACCCCGCCCACCTCCGGACAAAGAAGCGGGTTGAGCTAGACACCTTAAGGCAGACCGAGAGGATGACTGTAGACGATTACTACACAGCATTCACTGCTCTCCTACGTGTACTTCCAGGCTTGGGATACTCAGATGAGATCCTTGTGGAGCGTTTCTACGGTGGACAGAACCACCGCATCAGATACGGCACGGGGCCCAGTTGTTATGCCACGATCCAGGTTGAACTTGAACTATGAGTTTGAATTGAATACGATATGGTGAAGAGTTTTACTAAACCCTAGTTTGCACAGGACTGCTATCATGCAGCATCCCAGGTCGAGATCACCGTTCAGATGCGTGACGAGGAATTTGCTGAGAAAAGGAAGGCTAAAGGCGGTGACCGAGAGGACCGTAAGAGGAAGGGTGTGGGCAAGAACGAACACTACCGGAACGGGAAGCGGGCAACACACCCAGGGAGCAAGCCTATGGAGGCATTTCCGCAGAGCCACCTGGCGAACGCGGCTAAGCCGCTACACTTCTACCCACCTAAGGGTAAATCGAACCAAACACTAATGCTTAAATACCTTTATAGATGTCACGACTAGTCGTAGACTAACCTAAATCACATGAACAGGGACTGGAGCCGGCCCAAGCGAAAGGGCTGAGTGCCAATTCATCTGTGGGAGATGCTCAAGGAACCACCCCGGAGTTGATTACCAGGGCAAACCGGTAAAGTGCTTTTACTGCCAGAAGCGCAGGCACAGGGCCTTTGAGTGCTTCGCGAACCCTGAGAGCAAGGACTACAGGCCCAGCTACAGTGCGAGAGGTGACCAGAGATCAGGACCCGGAGGCCAGCGTGGAGCATCTACCTCGAGGCCAGGGAAGGCGGCCTTGCACATCATGGACCTCACCGAGGGACCGGACACCCCTACAACTGCAGGTAAACCATGAAACCTTAAATGTTTGATAAGCATGCCTAAATCCTTGTATGCCAAGCCGTATGACCATGCATGAAACCTGTTAAGTTACTAGTACTACTAAAGAACTAGATTACCCTTAATGCAGTAGGAACCTTCGATATGTGCTTCCCAATAAATCCAAACCTCGAACCCGACGAGTACAACCTTGAAAATCTCCGTTACCCAAGTGAAAATTGCTGAGTATTCCGGCCCGGGATGATTCTACTACCAGGATACCTAACACCTGAAGCTCAAGTACCTATTATTTGAAGATGTTTTAAGTTCGGAGTGGGACAAGGCAGGTTCTACACACTGACGTACCCCGGAGGGAAGATGATGAAACTAAGAATGATGTGCCTCGGTAAAATTTGGAACCCATATACGAAGAGCTATCACACCGACGGAGCACCTGCACCACCCATTCCCAAAGACTTTCTATCCCTAATTACGATAACCCTACGCGTTGCACAGCAACGCGAGGTACAACCAGTACTGGACCGAGCTATGAAGATCTGGCTAAGATCCGGTGACATGTTGACCATGGGCGGACCATCGAGAATGCTATATCACAGGATTAAGAGAATCAAGCCAAACACAGCACCCTCAACAGTAATAAACGCTACCCATATGAAGACTGGCCTAAACCTAACCTTTAGGAAAATGATAAAGCATGTATCTCTTGTGTTGAGTTGTGTAATGAAAGAGTCTCATTCCTGTACTACAGCCTGAGAGGCTAGTCCTAGAGCCCACAGTGAGATCAGTGGAAACCCCTCAAAGAATTCTAAACACTAAGACCCGGGAGACTAGGAACAAATCAATTAGACTAGTGAAGGTGTTATGGTCAAACCAAGATATAGAGAAAGCCACATGGGAGCTGGAGGATAAAATGAGAAATATGTATCCCCATTTTTTCACCGATGCTTCGGTTTAGTGTAGGGTACGAGGGCGTACCCCTCTTTTAAGGGGGGTAAGTGCATTTTCGTTTTGGATGTTTTGCGTGTGTCACTGTGTTGTAATTCTACAACCACACGTTGATAGTTGGTAGACTTGTGTGTGAAAATGTTATGTACGTGCATGTATGCTCTGTATGAATGAATGTTGTGTGCCTTGACTTGCACTCTAGCATGTTATACACATTGCTAGCTTCTTTGTCTACTATGAGAACTTGTGTGAAGCCACTGATGTGGCATGGTGCTTAGGAGCACTGCGCATTATAGTTATGGACTTAATCCTTTGGACATCGTGAATAAATGCGGGACTGGATCCCTAAGATTACTAGGAGTGGAAAATATAAGTCAAGGAAGTAAGACTTCGGGACGAAGTCTCTTTTAAGGGGGGTAAAGTTGAAACACCCCTGAACATTTAAACGCATAAAATCATAACGCGTTTTATAATTCGGACATAAAATAACGTACGAACAATTAAATCTATTACATATACATGTCCGAATGTGTGATGACGTTAAATATTAATAAAGTCACGTACTTATATATGTACGAATAGAAACACTACATGTACGTAACGTTACAATATCGTAACGTTGTATAAAATGATAACGTCGCATACTTTGTAACAAAAATAATAAATATAACGCGGTATATTATATGGTCTTACATATATGAATAAGCAGTATAACTTATACAAAAAAGAAAGAAAAAGGAACAAAGACGCTCCCACTGAGGTTCGAACCCCATACTCTCGTATGTCTAGTGAACGTCTTAACCGGTTGAGCTATGCTCAAATTCGGTAACTAAAACCAAAACCTAAAACTAGTATCAAAGTAACTAAGGTAACTGAAAGAAAACAACAGAGGACCAGACACGCACCCTCACCGCCTCGACATCTTCTTCTTCCTCGTTTCAGAACCCGACCAAACAAAAAAAAACAGAAACCATGTTCATCCAAGCTCAATGACAGAAGCATTTTGTTTATTCAAGTACCCATGATTTCCTTGTAACTTGAGTTCACTCATCCTCATTTTCCCCCCTGAACCTCGCGCCTCTCAGTCTCCTTGTAGTATCGACTTAATCAAGAAAATTTAACAGAGAGCCACATCCTCCTTGATCTGCCCGACAACCTGAACCACCAGAGAGTTGTTCTTGTACTCTGTAAAACAAAAAAAGAAATGTTCGAGGGTCAAACAGCAGCATCAGCACTTGCATTCTTTCTCAAACTCCCACGCTGCAGGGCGCTTGCTTTTCCCTAACTTCCACGACACTTTCTTGTAAATGATAACCACTAACTCCCGTGAATAATTATCACACCCACACACCTTATTCACTTTCCCCCTTCATGCGCATTGTTTCAGCTTGTTCAGAGACTCACCTCAGCCCTCTTCCATTTGTTATCGCTAGCTCTTGAGAATCTGCAACAGGTGAGTCCAGGAGACTAGTAAGGTAAATACTAACAGTCTCTCTGTAATCAAGCCTCCATGATCAAGCCCCCTTTAATGTCCTTCCCTGTTCTTACACGATCTCTACATGCCAATGGCAGGTGGAGTTCTAGAAATCCTGAAGGAAAAGAAAAAAGAAACCAAACTTCCTCTCCAAGATCTCTTCAGTTTCTTGTTTCTTCGGTCTCTGTCCAAAAATTTGATGAACTGACTCCCCCTTCCTCAGCTGTCATCTTGTGTGGGCTTCCTTGGCAAGACCCTTCTGGGTGTGAGTGAGAGAACCTCCAGGAAACTACCTCCTAATCAAGGTAAGAGGAACTACCAAGAATCTTTGGTATTCAACTCCTGATATAAAAAAAACTGAAATAGACAGTAGCATAACTTGTCACTTGGCTCTGTCTAGGTGCGAAGTGACCAAGGGGTTGGAGTTCCATATTTCACCAAAGGTGTAGCAAAGGAGAATCTGTTAAGACACTCAACTAGTGAGCTAACTCTAACCTGAAACCATAATAAAAAAATAAAGCCAAACTGTCAAGTTCAATTATTAAGTATGTTGGCTTCAGTAAAGGTTGTTTCTTTTTATAGAGTACTTATGAACTTAAATCAAACTAGTGCATTACTAACACACCTAGCTAAGTCATAAACTCGATAGGAAAAAAACTAAGAAATAAGCTAAACCACATGAACAAACAACAGGAGAGGGCTGGCATCAGTGCATGGCAGCAGTTTCAGTTTTTTTAAAAAAGTTCTGTGTAAAAGTTCCATCAGAACGTAGCCCAGGTTCTTTGGGGTCTGTTGTGGGTCTGTTCACGATTGAAATAGATGATACACCATAGTTAGTGGGAACTAGATCATGAATGAACAGAAAGACAGATTAAAATAACAGAAGAGAACCTACATTAGTTCCTCAGTTATCAGTCTTAGTACAGTTTTAGGTTCTAAACCTTTGTGTTTCTGATAACACTGCTACAGAGAATAAGAGAGTTGTAAGGGTTGTTAAGAGCTTAAACTATATCATGTTACATAAATGAATCACTAAGCAAGTTGGGAAGATGGGAGATGGGTTAATAGCAGAAGCAAAACAACAAGAAGAAATATTATTAGTTTCATGGTTCGGGGTTACAGGTTTGTTTCAGTGTTTCTGTTTCGGTTGACAATATACGTTTCTGTATGAAGAGCTTGGGAGACGTTGTTTTGTTTCCTGTGTGGGTTAGAGTGAAAACCTTATCAAAACACTCCATATAGAAGCTAAAACAGTTAGGGGGAAAAGGAAAACTAGAAGCCAAATTATGAACAAGAAAGGAGGTAGAAGAGATTTACATTAGTCTAATTTCAGTTCTAGAATTCGTGTCCAGTGAAGTGAATTTCACAGCATTACAATTGGGTCTTTGGTCTGTTCTGGAGTTAAAACCATATTAAGATTTTAACCACACAGCTAAATCTATCGAGGGAAATAAAAAGGAAAAGAAAAAGGGAGAACAGATAAATGACCAATAAGGAAACAGAAAAGGAAAGGAATATCAGTTTTCGGTGTTGTTTCGGTTTTATCAGTAGCTTTGCCTAATTGCCTTGGATCTGTTTTGAAGATTAAAACCATACTAGGACGCTTAACTAAGTAGCTAGACAACAGAGGTGAAGTTGAAAAACCAGAATTAAGAACTTACATAAAACAGCAAAATGAAGCTATCAGGTGTGAGGTTCCACTTTCAGCTTCTGAAGTCTTCTTGTGTTTTCTATTTACTAACTCCTCAGAGGGTTGCTTTCGTGTTGGGTTTAGAATCTTGATAGAGCCCCTAATTAACTGGGTCAGTAGTTTGGGAAAATTGAAAGCCGTTTATGAGCACAAACAGAAGAGGATAGAAAAAAAAATATATCAGACTTTGATACTACAGTTTTACAGTTCTCCTGCTAGTGAGTTTCTGTGTAAATTTCTACAGAGGGTTTATAAGGGTCTAGTTGAGAAGTTAATGAACCCAATACATTCCTAATACACTTAAGTAAGTTTAATTACTTAGGGAGAGGATTATGAGTCAGTTTCACAACATAACTGATGGAATAAAGGAGGAGTGTACTGCAGTTATGATCTCAGTTTTTCTTTCAGCTTCTGTTTCTGTGTAAAGAACTTCCAGTGGTATTGTCTATGTTACTATAAGTATGTTTCGGGGACTGGATCTTGATTTAACACTTAACTAACCGGATAAGTAAGTGAGGGAAAATTTGAGTTGAATGGTAACAAACAGATGGAAATCAGAGAAGAAGTTATAAGGTTTTTATGCTCAGTTTCCAGTTTTTCTGCAACTAGTGCTTCTGTATAACCATGTGTAGAGGGCTGTTTGGGGTTTATTTCCGAATTCAAAATTGTGCTAGAACACCCAACTAGTAGGTAAGCACCTTGGGAGTGATTTGATAGACATATTTGTAAAAAAATAGAAAAGAAAAGAAGAAAGACTCGCAGGTTTTGATATGTCAGTTTCCTAGTTTAACTGAAAGTCGAGCTTCTGTATAACTTCGTACAGTGGGAGTAGAAAGAGTGTGTTGAGTTAATAATGGTCCTGAAACATTTCCAATACACTTACCTAAATTGGTATACACTTTGGGAAAGTTATAAGCCTGCTTAATTAAACTAAAACTGAAACTAGATGAAGAAGAACACAGAAAGGGTGTTCAGGTCCCTGTGATGATTGTCCTCTGTATGAGCGAACTACAGATGGAGTATAAGAGTTGTATTGAGTCATTACTGCACCTAAGTAATCCTGCAAACAAAATTGGGTGGGATTAGAAACTTTTAAACGAGCTAAAGGAAAGAAGGGAGAAGTAGTGCACTGCTCTTGATTTCAGATTTTCATTGAGAGTTGTTTTCTGTACAACTCGATTACAGAGAGTTATGAGGGGTTGTAGTGAACTGCTAATAAATCTAGAACACCTCTAATCTACCTAAGAAAGTGGTAAATACCGTGAGAAAAGAATCAAACCTCAGTTGAGCTATCTAGTCACAAGGACCAAGAAGAATTATGGAGAATGTGTTTCAGATTTCATTAAAGATGTAGTCTCTGTATAACTGTTGTTCATGGGTGTTATGAGGGTGATGACAGATTGATAATCAACCCAAAACCATCCTAATGTATCTAGTTAAACTTATGGAACATCTTGGGAAGCTTAGACACCCTTAGATACATTAAAAGTGTTATAATATAAGGTTATGTACAAGAACCTTGTTTCAGTTTTGAAACACTTAAGCCGCGGTATAATGGAGTTCTGGAAATAATTGAGGAGTATTATTGTGTAATTAATGAGCTTAAAACATAGCTATTTATCCAAGGAAAGAATACACTTTAGGCAAGTTAAATCCATCTTCGGAAAACTTGTTACAAACTGGCACTTTGAATACTCTAAAACGTTAACTAGAGGAAAGGACTTAGTTAACGTGTGAGTTAACTATGTGAATGTCCTAGGATTAAGATAATCCTAGAATTAACTTGGGAAGTTCTAAGGGTTATATAAACTAAGCACTTAACAAACACCTAGGGAATACACTGTTATGAAGTGTCGTCACATGAAATCATGAACGACCCGTTATCTTTAATCAACATTAGGGCCGTAACGAATGCTACCCGGACCCCGTGTGTGAGATGACACGTGTCTGAAAAAGGTATGGATATGTGTGGTCCGTATGTTACCGTGTTACACGGCTTGTGTGCTGTGTGCCTTGTTTGACTATGACCACAAAACTAATGCATGAAAACGGATGTTTGTTTTACCATGCTTATTTGTCTATTATGAGCCTGTGTAAAGCATGTGAATGGATTGCTTATTTTCCTTGCTTACCCGCTTGCTATTTTTGTGCATATTGCTTGCGCGCACACAGTAGTGTAGTCCCTTCTCGTTGATGAAACCTTGAGATGAAACACAGTGAACTTCGTAAACAAACAAAGGAACTACATAAAGGGAAAACTCCTCTTAACTATAGAGGACCTCTAAAGACCCCCACTATGGTTTTGAACTATCAATGATGATGATAAGCCAATACCCGTTGGAAATGAATAGGGAGACGGGCCCTTTGTATCCGGGGTAGAGACCAATAATATAAAAGGAATAGGGAGACGGACCCTTGGTATCCGGGGTGGAGACCCGTAACATTAGAAGGAACAGGGGAGACGAACCCTTTGTATCCGGGTAGAGACCAATAATATTAAAAGGAAAAGGGAGACGGACCCTTTGTATCCGGGGTAGAGACCAATAATATTAAAAGGAAAAGGGAGACGGACCCTTGGTATCCGGGGTAAAGACCATTATGAGAACAAAGAATAGAAATGAAACCACACAACGTTCGAATGATCCTATAGTGAGGGTCATGGGTATAACATACCTGTGTACATGCTTTATTATCTATGTGATTGTTGTTGCTATACTAGCAGCTTGTTGTGTTTGGTTGCGTGTTTGATGTTGCTGTGATTCTAGTATGTTATGCTTGGTTGTGGTTGCTAATGGTTGCTACCTTTAAGTGTGTATGATATCACGATTGTTGTGGTGTGCTTTACCGCTTATTATAGCATGTAACTTGGAATTAATAATATTCGACCAAGTAGTCGTGTAGCCTGGCAACATACGGGCTACACATATTCATACTCAGCATAGTTTTGCTGAGTCCTTTATTTTTACAGGTTTGGATCTGGACGATGGCGGAGAGTAGGCAGGGTGACTACCATGGGGTAGTCCACCTGGGCAGACCTTTTAAGTAGTATGTTTTCTTATGTATGGGTTGTGACTATGTAACACAAAACCCTGGATGTGCGTTTCGGATTGTGTTGTTTTAATTAAGAACTTATGATGTAGACACTCGGTACTTGGTTTGTATTTCCTGTTGGTACTTGGATTTGGTTAAGGTTTTAATTCCAGTCATTCAGACCGTAGCTTGTTGTTGATGGTGTTGTTGTGTCAACCACGTGGGTGGTTGGCGTCTATGCACCCGGATGGATGTGAATCCGCTGCTTGGACTTATTTTAATATTGTCTGGAGCACTTTTCAGACTACTAGTTGGTTATTCGGGGGTGTTACACACATTCACACATCTCAAGACCCCAAAGGTCTGCCACAAGTATAATACACAAGTACTATACATATCTTAAACTTACCACAAGTGTAATAACTTACACAACCATATCTTACACCAACAAAACAAACGACAAACATGTTCGTTTACTAACTCAAAAGCAAGGAAGCTCTACCCCCCTTATAAGGGGTACGCCCCGTACCCTATACAGACAATCTAGTCAGTAAATAATGAAGGGTACTTCGATCTCATCTTATCCTCTAATTCCCACGTGGACTGTTCGACATCCTGGTTAGACCAGAGAACCTTCACCACTCGCACTGACTTATGGCGAGTGTCTCTAGTCTTCGTATCCAGGGTTCTCTGAGGAGTCTCCATTGATCTCATATTTGGCTCTAAAATCAATCTCTCAGGTTCTAACACATGGGAGGGTGGTGCATGTAATTCTTCAGCTGTGAAACATGAAAGACATCATGTACTTTACCCAGCTCAGCAGGCACTAGTAGAAAAATGATTTTAAATGACGCACTTTAAACCACGGTTAAAAAAATAACCGTCGTTTAAACATTATAAACCACGGTTCTTGGGGAAACCGTCGTTTATGTTGCATGCTTCATCAGATAAATGACGGTTTTGTAAATAACCGTCGTTTATAACTACACCGCTTAGAAGCAAAAACGACGGTTGTATTGGAACCGTCGTATAAAGCTACTATAAACCACGGTTCCTAATGAACCGTCGTTTTAAATGTCACCAACAATTTAAAACCACGGGTATTTTGAAACCGTCGTTTATTGCTTCCGTCCA
Source organism: Limonium bicolor (assembly GCA_023374045.1). Classification (NCBI taxonomy): domain Eukaryota; kingdom Viridiplantae; phylum Streptophyta; class Magnoliopsida; order Caryophyllales; family Plumbaginaceae; genus Limonium; species Limonium bicolor. Next base: position 157,066,549 of record CM041780.1, read on the forward strand.
TTAGCCTTTAAACGACGGTTTTGTCTAATAACCGTCGTTTAAAAGTCTTTAATTAAAAACCCGTCCTTTCTTCTTCTTCTTCCTCCCGCGTTCTCTTCCTCTCTGGCGATTGGCGATTCCCGACTCCCTCCTCTTTGCCGTCGAGCCACCACCCTCCACTCCACCGCCTCCTCTATTGCCGTCGAGCCACCCTCCACTCCACCGCCCCACTCCCGTCGATAACAAACGGGAACAGCTCGCCCCTCCACCGCCCCACTCTCGGTCTCGACTTCGCTAGCTCCACCGCGCCTCCGCCCTCTCCTTCTCTTCCAGTCGCGGGGACAACAGAGGGAGAACTACCACCACCGCCCCTCCGCCTCTCCACCATCGCCTAGCTCCCCCTCCAGTACCGCCCCGGCCACTCCTCTGGTTTCGACAACAGACGCGCACCTCCGCCCCTCCACCGTCCCTCCTGTCAACCACCGAATCCCACTTCGGTAAATAAACCGTAGCTATGTATTTTTTGATTAGTGGCTGATTTTGTGCTTTGAGGAGTGATTAATTATCTGTTATTGTGGTTGCTGTGTGTCTCTGTATATGCAAGAGACAACAAAACTGAGAAGAAGAAATGTTAGAACATATGTAGTAGTAGTAGTTAGAGTTGCTGTTTGTTGCTATTATTGTGGTTGCTGTGTGTCTCTGTATGCAAGAGACAACAAAACTGAGAAGAAGAAATGTTAGAACATATGTAGTAGAAGAAGAAATATTCATGCATATTAATGAATTAAAAACCCAAAGTAATTAATAAAGCATAACCTTGTTGGTGGTGTATTAATATTGTTGTAAGTGTTGCTGTTTGTTGCTATTATTCTGGCGGGTGTTATGTTACATATTATTAATTTTGTTGTACTTCTATTGTGTTTGTTTTTGCCAAAAAAAGTGTGGAGTATCTAAAAAAACGCAATGGTCATGCCAAATGTTTTCCAGGATTTAACCTTATTCTACTTGTCGCACCATCTGCTGCTGTCAACCGCTGCCACCGGTTTGCCTGATCAGAACCCACGGTAAAACACTTGCGTTTCTGATTATGATTTTAGAAACAAATACTTATATATTGTCACGAATAAACGTTGTACTAAATTCTGCTTGTATTATGCAATCATTAGAATATATTTGCATAGTGCGGTGAAATGTGAGATTAAGTTGAAATGGGGTGGTTGTTTTTGTTCATTGATCATATATTATTATATACTTGTCTGTCTGATAATAATTCGTATGGTTTACTGAGAATAAATGTTCTTGCTGCTACTGTGTTTGTTTCTGCCTTAAAAAAATGTGGAGTGTCTAAAAATACGCAAAGGTCATGCCGAATTTTTTCCAGAATTTAAGCTGATTCTAATTCCATCGAATTTAACTTTCTTCATAATTACTTACATTTTCAGTTTTTTCATCTCTTGCAGGTTGCTCTGAGGTAGAAGACAATCGAATTAAGACGAGGAGAGCAAAAAAACCGGTAATAACATTAGCTATGTTCGTTTGTTTAATATGTTCAATTATTCAAGTTTTTATAAAATTAAAACCTTATTATTATTTCATTGAATAGGTGTCATATACTACGTGCAAGAACATCTGTCTACTTGTCTCTTCTCTATCTTGTGCTGTTCGCGCTGACCATCCAGTACTCATCAGGTTGGTATTTAAAACGTTTCAATTTATTTTTGTTTTTCTATTAAAACAATGGAAAATCAATTCAAACATAGAATTACCTGTCTGAGATTTACCTGATAGAGGTATGTCTTAGATAGTCCCTGTTGGGACTGTCCAATGACCTTTGATCTCACCATCTAGGTTGTGAATGAGTTAATAATATACAGTAGTTCAGTGATAATTTCAGCAGCATTACCGTAGTGTTCTTCTAGTGTACATATATATATGTGAATTGAAACAATTCATATATATATATATATCTACACTAGGAGAACTGTAGGGTAATGCTGCCGAAATTATCACTGAACTACTGTATATTATTAACTTGTTCCTAGGTGAGATCGAAGGTGATTGGATAGGTTTAGGTTGTTAAATCTGTAAATAAAAAAAGAGGAGATCAATGGAACGAGTTCACGACATCTGGTGTGTTGAAAAAGGAGATGGAGCGCTCAGTGATGTACAGTGACAGATTGGACATCAAGTACCTAGAAGGGGTCAATAAATTTTGCAAAGTCCTTGTTGACAATCTTAAACCAAGGGATAAGGGATATATTCGATGTCCTTGTGTCGATTGCAAGAACGACTTCAAATACCGAGGTGTGGACAAGATTAAGGATCATCTGATTCGCAGAGGGTTTACAGATGATTATGAAGCCATAACAATACTGCATGGTCAACATTCAGTACAAGTGTTTGAATGTGCTGATAACGTCGTTGCAGAACAATCAGAAATGGATGCTTCACACGATTTTGGGGATACTCAAGATGATTCACTAGGTAGTGATTCAGATGATCAGGAGGACCTTAATGCAATGATGGAAGATGTTGAACAACATTTTTCCAACAAACCCAAATCATTCGAAAATCTGATGCAAGCATCAAAGGAACCGTTGTACAGTGGATGTGAAACGCAAACACAAAACAAATTGAGCGTTGTCCTAAAACTATTCAATCTGAAGGCGAGACATGGATGGAGTGATGTCAGTTTTACAGATCTTTTACAACTGCTGAAGAATGTACTACCAAAGGACAATGTGATACCCACAACAACTTATGAGGCAAAGAAGTTAATGTGTCCGATGGGTATGGAATATAAAAAAATACATGCTTGTCCAAATGGGTGTATGTTGTATTGGAAGGAGAATGAGTTGGATGACCATTGCTCTGAATGTGGGGAATCACGCTATGTAAAAAAGGGTGACAGAAACCACATAAGCACTAAAGTGGGCTCTCCTGCGAAGGTGTTGTGGTATCTACCGATAATTCCCCGATTCAAACGTTTGTTTGCAGTTCAGAAAGATGCTGAGAACCTCCGATGGCATGCTACCCATAGAAAGGATGATGGTAAATTGAGACATCCAGCCGATTCACCACAATGGAGAAACATTGACAGAATATACCCTCAATTCGGTACAGACCCAAGGAACTTAAGACTTGGTTTATGCACTGATGGGATGAACCCTTATGGCACTTTGAGCAGTATACACAGTACTTGGCCTGTTTTATTGACAATATACAATCTGCCACCATGGTTGTGTATGAAACCCAGACATATTCTCCTCTCTCTGTTGATATCGGGTCCAAAACAACCGGGAAACAAAATTGATGTGTTTTTGCAACCACTTATTGACGATTTAAAATTGTTGTGGAATGCGACGGTGTATGATTCATATGGTATGGAAAACTTCACGCTCCGGGCTATGTTGTTTTGTACGATCAATGATTTCCCTGCATACGGTAACCTCTCGGGATACACAATTAAAGGAGCTCTAGCGTGCCCTATATGTGGAGATAGAACTTGCAGTATACGGTTAAAACACAGTGGAAAAAATGTGTACATGGGCCATCGGAAATTCCTTCCTAAAGGGCACAAATACCGTAAGATGACAAAAGAGTTTGATGGAAAAACGGATCATGCAGTCGCTCGACCACCACTATCTGCTGCTGAGACTTACAATCAGTTGAAGAATGTTGTGAACAACTTCGGTCCACCAATTAAAGCCACTGAAAAGAGCATCTGGAAGAAAAAATCAATATTTTGGGAACTTGAATATTGGCAACATTTAGAGGTGAGACATTGCATTGATGCTATGCACGTGGAGAAAAACATTGGTGAAAGTGTATCTGCGACACTACTAAACGTGAAAGGAAAGACAAAAGACCATTTAAAGGGTAGAAAAGATCTGGTTGAATTGGGTATACGAGAAGAACTCGCGCCACAACAAAGAGGGAAAAGAACATTCTTGCCTCCCGCTTGTCATACATTATCCAAAGAAGAGAAAATAAGTTTTTGTAGTTCTCTTCGTCATATTAAAGTGCCATCCGGTTACTCATCGAACATATCAAGTTTGGTATCAATGTCTGATCTTAAATTGGTAGGGATGAAGTCTCACGACTATCATGTGCTGATGCAGCACTTACTTCCGGTTGCTCTCCGTGGAATCCTTCCAGCTGATGTCAGGAAAACTATTACAAATTTATGTGTTTTCTTCAAAGGAATTTCGTGTAAAGTGCTTGATGTGGAGACGCTGGATAAACTACAGAATGACCTTGTGATCACCATGTGTCAGTTGGAAATGTATTTTCCTCCTTCGTTTTTTGATATTATGGTGCATCTACTTGTTCATCTTGTTAGAGAGATCAAACATTGTGGTCCGTTATACCTTCGATACATGTATCCGTTTGAGAGATATATGGGTATACTGAAAAAGAAAATGAAAAACCGTCGGCGTCCAGAGGGGCATAATTGAAGGGACAGTAACAGAGGAAGTAGTTGACTTCTGCACTCATTACTTAGACGGTGTTGATGTTATTGGATTACCGAAAGCAAGACATGATGGCAGGCTTAAAGGGGTTGGTACCTGTGGGAAAAAATTATGCAGAGTTGATATTGATACATTGAACAAGGCACATCTGGTTGTGTTGAATCATTCAGAAGTTGTTGAACCGTATTTCGATGCACACCTAGCGTACCTCAAAACAAAACACCCAACGATGAGTAATGCCAAATTAAAAAAAGAGCAGAATGCAACATTTGTTAAGTGGTTCAGACAGAAGGTGTTGTATGAAGATTCAAGGAGCGTGGATGAAATGATCCAATTGTTGGCACTTGGTCCAAATCTCGATGTGTTGTCGTATGAAGGATATGATGTAAATGGATTTTCTTTTTACACTGCACGTCAAGATTGTAAATCGACAAACCAGAACAGTGGTGTGCATCTTATCGCTTCACAAGACATTTTCACAGGAACAAGTCGTAATACACTGAAGAACGAATATTATGGTGTTATTGAGGATATTTGGGTCTTGAATTACACTAGTTATGAAACTTGCGTATTTCGTTGCAAATGGGTGGACAACAAACAGGGATATCGTGAGGAGGATCATGGTATGAAGCTAGTTGATTTAACGACAGCGGCTCCTACTGATGAACCCTTTATTGTTGCATCAAAGGCAAAACAAGTATTCTACTGTCGTGATCAATCTAATCCCAGATGGTCTATTGTAATGCAGAGTAAAAGATCGATAGTTGGGATTGATAATATTGTTGATGAGGATGAATACGACTGTGAAGATGAAACAGATGTACCTATTCGGTTGCCGATGGAGGTAGATAATGTAACTAATTTTGAATATCGAAGGTCCGACCACAATGAAGGATTGTGGATTGAACGATGAAATGTTATTTTGTAAGTTTGGTTGACAATATATTATTTAATTTTTGTCATGTTTCAATATTTGATTCAGTAGATGTTCGTATTAACCTTGTTAATTGTTGATTATTTTTCAGATTATGGATCCTGACGATAGAGTCGAAGAGGACTTACTGTTGGGGCTGGATGATATTGACGATGACGTCCCTACTGAAGAACCACCAGCTGCATCTACTTCGCAGCCCCCTCGGAAGGGACGTGGACCGACCCGTGGGTTGAAGGAGAAGAAAGATTCTCCCATCGATTTGATCTGGGACAAGTACCTCCGACATCGTGGTGGGTCGAAGCAGAAGTTTGCTTCCTACTTGGGATTGATGGTAAAATCCCATTGCTCGATTAATAAGGACTGGAAAGATCAAGAAAAGGCAGACAAAGACATCATATGGCAGATGGTGCAGAAGAAGTACAACGAGCGGATGAACTTCGGACGAAGATTGAATCACTTCTAGCGACATCACTGCGACAGTTCAAGCATCGGTTGGTAGATGGCTGGATTACCAAACCGGGCTCCAAGAGGTCACCGCCGTGGGTAGTGTATGATGGTATGATCACGGAGGAGGACTGGAAGATATTCTACGACCATCGCCAGACTGAAGAGTTTAAGGTACTTTTACAATTATTCTTTCTTAATTATTTAAGGAATAAAATTTAACAAATATTTTTTTTATTATGTATAACTTACAAATATACAAATTTTGTAACAGTTACGTCAAGAAAAGCGAGACGTAACCGGGCGAAGAATATCTACAAGCACTTCATGGGGCGAGCTGGATACACGGGGCGGTTGGAGAAGTGGAAGAGCGAGGGCTTACTGACTAACTAATGAAGACGGCACTCAGTCAGTTATTGATGATGTTGACGATGCAAGTAGAGTGCAGACATTTATGCTGGGTCGAATGGTGAAAAATGACGAGGGGTGTATGTGTTCCCGCAGAGCGAGACTGCTGAGTTGGCGTCCAAGATTGTAAGTATATATATTTAAAAGTTGTTGTTTACTAATTAATAAGTTCATTTCTAATATTTTTGTTAATTTAAAATAGTCTGGCTCGACTGAGCGATGGGAGATGGTTCCGGCCCCTCCGTCTCAGGATGATCCACTGAATAAGGCCCTTGGGCAAAAGGATCATCCAGGGCGAGTGCGGGGGCTTGGAGGGGAAGTTCGCCAAAAAGACGTGTTTCCTACGTCTCGATCGAGAGTACCACAGGCTGAAATGATAGAGAGAATGGTGGATGAACGGGTGCATGACCGGTTGGAGGAGTCGGAAAGACGTCACGCTGAGTCGGAAAGACGCCACGCTGAGGAGCGTCAAGCCTACGAGGAGCGCCTGCGAAGACTTGAGGCTTTAGTATTGGGCCAGGTGCATGCTCCTACACCGACACCTACTACTCCTACACCGGTGTCTACTCCTACCGCGACGGCGATACATCGATAGTGGCCGCGTCTCCTACACCGGCACCTACTGCTAGACCGACGTCTGCTCCTACCACGACGGCGGATACTGTCGATGATCCTACACCGACGTCTGCTCCTACCACGACGGCGGATACTCCGATGGTCGATCATCCTGCACCTTCTTCTCCTACCAGAGACACATTTCCTTATCAAAACCTTTCGGTTTGTTCTTTTTTCCTCCTTAGTTATTTTAACATTACTTTTAAAACAATATAATTTTATTAGCTTGCTTACTGTTGTGAGTTGATGTAGATGGCTAAATCATGTCATCTGTTTCAAGTGTTGGATGGTGGGACTGTGCATGTTGCATTCGGTCGGGTTTTACAGACCGGACCGAACACTGTAGTACATTTCAAGGTCATCCCACCTCTCCACGTCGTGTGAGGTTGACGATATTGTGCAAGGTCATGAGGACTCTCCCCTCCGTTGGAGTGGAATGAGTGGAGTAATATAGGTCAAGCAAAATCTTCAGTTGTTCCATGGCCATATCTTCATTGATGTCAGTAGTGACAAGGTAAACTATTTAATTACATGCTTACTGTTAGTTTTTAACTTTAGTTTTAACTTGATTGTTGACTGATATGTTTATTATTAAATTTTGTATACTATTTGATAAGGAATTAAGACCGGTTAAGAAGAGGAAACTGGATAAGGAGGGAAGGAAGTTGTGAAATCAAGTGAGGAGAGTCAGAGGGTGAGAAAGGAAGTGGTGAAACCTTTCGATATGACTCCTAGGAGATCCCCCATTCTGACACCCAAGTATCTGAAGAAGTTGACAGTCAAACAAAAAATGTTGTATGACTTTTTCATGGCGAGGCCGTAGTTTGTCACCAACTTCAACATGAAAGTGTCTAAGCATGTTTTCCACTCCTCTGAGCCCAGAGATCTGATGATTACGTGAGCGATCTACGAGAATTTTTGATGGGAGACCTGCTTAACATCTCTGTGATTCAGGCCTATTGTGTGTAGTATCTTTCAAATTATTACATTATCTTTCATTTTTTAAGCTATTTAACATATCTTATGAAAAATGTTGTTTAGGTGTTTGACTAGTAGACTGCTAGCGAGCAAGAGATTTTGTGCCCTCTTTCTTTGTGTCCGCAATTGATGTCAGCAAATCAGGCCGCATTGGATGAGCAAGGATGTGTACAGCATGTGAGGCAGGGATTTTGTATCGCGGTGAAGAAAAAGCAAATATTTGCTGATCCCATATCATCAGATGTAAGTACACAATAACTGGAATTTTTTGCTTCCTAATTGTGATATTTAATAATTGTTCTACAAAACATTCTTTTTTATCTGTGCAGCATCATTGGATGTTGTTGGTGTTGTGTATCGACACCTCATGCTTATTGATACTAGACCCATTGGGCGGCCCTAATGACCTTCGAGAGATCGCTGTAGAGAAATATTTGAAGGAGTGAGTATTCAAAATTTTAATGCATTCTGTATTTATTTTAAGCTTGTCCTAGATTATTGACAATAAATGGCTTCATTTTAAAATGTTGTATTTATGCAGGGGCCATAAGCTTGGTTTAAGTGATGAAAGAAACCATTCTCCATCTTGGACTTCCACTACATACGTGAGTAATAATTTAATTTATGCATTTTTGTATTAAAGTTAAACGTTAATTTTTTGATCTGTCTAAAGTTGGTAATCCATGGATGGTGTGATGACAGTGTCCTCAACAGCCTGATTCAAAAAGCTGTGGCTATGTGATGCGGTACATGTTCGAGATGGTACAAAATATTGACACGCTTACGGATGATGACAAGGTAACCCATACCAATCAAGTTTCAGTTAAAGTTATTGCATTTTAAATAAAATTGTGTACTAATGATGATCAGTTTCTTTTTATGGACAGATCGTTCTTATTTCACACAGCAGGGAGCACGTATTCCAAAGGGGATCTCGACTTTGTAAGAGATCATTTATCGCAGTTTTGGTGTAAAAATTACTTGAGTGTTTCTTAGATCTTATATCCTAGTGTACGTAGTTAGACTTAGACTTTTGTTTTTGCTGAAGCAACTCTCAAAGTTGAAAAGTTCAACTCTCTCTTATTTTTGAAAGTTTGAATGGGTTTGTTTGCAATTCGTTTTCAATGTTACAATTCAAACTGGCAACTTGGTTTATGGTCATAGTGTGGTTGGTTATCAAACGGCAATACCAGTTGGATGCCCTGTACAGGTTGTATATACGATTGTAAATTGGGTTGTGTTGGAAAACATATGTGGTAGATGCTAAAAAAACAAAAAAACTAAAAAAAAATAAAAAAAAAACCACGGTTCACTTAAAACTGTGGTTTAAAACTCATGGAACGGGAGTATAAACCACGGTTTATTAAAGAACCGTCGTATAAAGTACTCATATACCACGGTTAATTACCCGAACCGTCGTATAAAATGCAATGGAACGACATTAAATACCACGGTTTCCGTCATAACCGTGGTATAAGTCGTCTGATTTCCCGCGCCACAACGGGCTTTAAACGACGGTTTTACGAACCGTGGTTTATAATGCCTCTTTTAAACGACGGTTTCGAACCGTGGTTTATGTGAATTTTCCGATATACCACGAGAGTATAAACCACGGTCTCTAACCGTGGTATATGAGCAAAATAACCGTGGTAAAAAACATTTTCTGCACTAGTGAGGTAAATCCAACCTGTAAGCAACTGGGCCCACCCGCTCCGTAATCTCATAAGGACCGAAAAATTTCGGGCTCAGTTTGCCCTTTTGCCCAAACCTAAACACACCCTTCATCGGTGAGACTCGCAGAAATACCCGGTCGCCCACGGCGAACTCCAGGTCTCGTTGTCGAACATCAGCATACGACTTCTGCCTATCTTGAGCAGTTTTCATATTCTCCCTGATTTGCTGAACTTCAGCCTGAACTTGTTCTAAGTATTCTGGTCCTATAATGACCGTCTCACTCGACTCATCCCAGTAGAGCGGTGTACGACATGGTCTACCGTACAACACTTGGAAAGGCGCCATCTTGATCAAAGCATGATAGCTATTGTTGTAAGAGAACTCGATCAGATGTAACTTGTCAATCCAACTGCCCTGGAAGTCTACGGCACATGCACTCAACATGTCCTCAAGTGTCTGAATTGTACGCTGAGTCTGACCATCTGTCTGAGGATGGAACGTGGTACTTAACTTTAATCTGTACCCAACGCTTCCCGTGTAGCTCTCCAGTACCTCGAGAGGAATCTGGTATCCATATCTTACACTATGGTCTTCGGTATCCCGTGGTGTCTCATGATCTTCTTCTCAAACAACTCAACTAACTTAGTTAACTTCCAAGTATCCTTCATTGGTATGAATCGGGCTACCTTGGTAAGGCGATCCACTACAAACCATATCATGTTCAGACCTCCCCTGGCAGGTGGGAGTCCGACCACGAAGTCCATGGAGATATCATGAAACTTCCACTCTGGAACTGGCATCGACTGTACCATTCCACCCGGTCGTCGGTGCTCAAATTTCACCTTCTAGCAAGTGAGATACCTCAAGACGAACTCGGTAACATCTGCCTTCATCCCCGACCACCAGAAGTATCTCTTCATGACTTTATACATCTTAGAGGCTCCCGGATGGATGGAAACTGAAGAACAGTGTGATTCTCTAAGTATGCGGTCTTTCGGATCAGCGCTGCCTCGTGGTATGCATAACCGGCCCTTAAGTCTGATCAGATCATCATAATGAAGTCTGAAATCATATTTCTGATTCTCAAAGGTGCACTCTGTCAGCTTCTGCCTGAATTCCCTCATGTAGTCATCGGTCCTCTGAGCCTCTCGCACCTCATCAACCAAGCTCGATAAGGAAACTAGCGAATGGAGAGAGTGTGCTCGACGGCTCAGGGCGTCAGCTACAACATTGGCCTTCCCTTCTTTGTATTGGAGGTCAATATCATAGTCCTTCAAGAATTCTAACCAACTCATATGTCGAAGATTCAGCTCCTTCTGAGTGAATATGTATTTCAAGCTCTTATGATCGATGTAGATCATCACACTAACCCCGTATAAGTAGTGGCGCCATATCTTCAAAGCGAAGACTACAGCTCCAAGCTCTAAATCATGCGTGGGGTAGTTCTCCTCATGTTTCTTCAGCTGGCGTGAGGCATATGCCACTACCTTGCCGTGCTGCATGAGCACGCAACCTAAGCCTCTGCCGGATGCGTCACAGTAAACCTCAAAGCCTTCCATACCGTTTGGAATGGTCAGAACCGGTGCGGTGGTTAGTGAGTCCTTCAAACTCTGAAACGAACTCTCACAATCATCCGTCCAAATGAACGGTGCATCTTTCTTCATCAGACTGGTCATCGGCTTCGCGACCTTGCTAAAGTCCTTAACAAACCTTCGATAGTACCCTGCCAGCCGGAGGAAGCTCCGGATATCGGTAACCATCTTTGGTCTAGGCCATGTGCGTACGACATCTATCTTTGCTGGATCCACGGAGATCCCAGCATCTGAGATGACATGACCCATGAAAGAGACCTGGTCAAGCCAAAACTCACATTTTGAGAACTTAGCATAAAGTTGGTTCTCCCTCAGTATTTCTAACACCCTCCTCAAATGCTCCTCATGCTCAGTTCTCGACTTTGAATATATCAGTATGTCGTCGATGAACACCACAACGACTTGTTTAACTGTTCCCGGAAAAAGCGGTTCATCAGATCCATAAACTTCGCCGGTGCGTTCGACAAACCGAACGGCATCACTGTAAACTCGTAGTGGCCGTATCGTGTCCGGAATGCCGTATTCTCAATATCTCCCTCCTTAATGGCTATCTGATGATACCCCGATCTGAGATCAATCTTGGAAAACACGGATGCCCCTTTCAACTAATCGAACAGATCATCAATGCGAGGTAGTGGATACTTATTCTTCACTGTTACTACATTCAACTCTCTGTAGTCGATGCAGAGGAGGAGACTGCCATCTTTCTTCTTCACGAAGAGAACTGGTGCTCCCCATGGTGATACACTAGGTCGGATGAACCCTTTGTCTAACAAATCTTTCAACTGTTCTTTTAACTCATTCATTTCTGTCGGAGCCATGCGGTACGGTGCCTTGGCTATCGGTCCGGTTCCAGGTAGCAGCTCGATGGTGAACTCTACCTCCCGAGTGGGTGGCATGCCGGGCAGTCCCCGTGGAAATAGATCGGCGAACTCCGACGCTACCGGTAAGTCGGGGTCAAACTCGGGGTCTCTCTCTATGTCTTGGACATAGCAGAGATATACATCTTCCTTCTTCCTCAACTCCTTGTACATTGCCATGGCGGAGATGATCTTGGTCGAAGGCTCTCTAGGTCTCTGGCGGTATGATATTGTTACCCCAGACGGACTCCTGAGTAGCAGCCGGTGCTCGTCGCAGAGGATACGACCCTTGTGCCGCTCCAACCAGTTCATCCCGAAGATAACATCAAATCCCAACTCCCTGAACTCAATGAATGTGACTGGAAAGTCTTTGCCCTTAATTCTGATGATGGCTCCTCGGTAGTAGTGAGTGCAACAGACCTTCTCCTTAGACGGGAGCGTAACCGTAAAGTCGAGTAGCTCATCAGCGTCTAGCCCCTACCTTCGCGCAAATGCTGTCGAGATAAAGGTATGCGAGGCCCCTGAGTCAAAGAGAACCGATGCCTCAACCCCATTAATCGGAAAGGTGCCGGTGAGGATAGTACCGCTTTCCCCGGCCTGTGCCTCTATAAGTATGCTTAGCGCACCTTCCGCACCGAGTCTATAACCTAATTGTTTTACACAAGCTTCATGAGTAATGATGGTATAACATGAGTCATAACAATTAATATGAACAACACTGTTATTTTATTGATAACCATCATTTTTACATCATGTGCTTCTTCCTTACACCTATTTTCTTACATCTTACTAAAACATTACATGACTAATATTGTCTAAAGGTTAGGTTTAACCGTCCTAGTCTCATGTGCGTCGCATTAATCACTGCTGATGGTGTTGTATTCAGCTTAATTGTCTTAATCCCATGGTACAACATTCTTGATTCTCCTCCCATAACTAATACATCTCCAGACTTAAGTATTAACTTATTAACACGGTCCGCACGCTTCTGCTCACCGTACAAAAATTCAGCATCGTCTCCAATGGACCAAGACACTACTGGTATCCCTCTTTCGAGAGACTCCGCCATCTCGTCCTTGTCCTGATGTAATCCGAGTCACCCGTCTTTCTCGTAGAAATTCACAATGCAGAGGTCTGCATGTATGTCTGGGATCGGGTCAGCTTCCAACTGCAGAGTGATCTCCACAACTTGCGTAATAACCGGATGGAACTCTTCGGGTATTCCCGGTGGTGAGACTCCATCTTGTGCTCTCGTGGTTTGGTACGTCTTGGCATACGGATTCCAATCCTTGCCTAAGCTCATCATTTTCAACTTCATCCTTGCTCCTCCTGGGTACTCTGGTGTATAGAAACCTCCTGGTCCCACTCCTAACTGACTGCATCTCCTGATGATGGCTATTTGTGCTTCGGGTGTCAAGTATCCCCTTAATAAAATCAGACCTGGGCGGATAACCTGACACTGTTCGGTTGGAAAGTCTCGGGTTTCGATGTCGGTCATTCCGGGTTGTGTGTTGTAGGTATGGGGTAGCAAATATTGAAATTTCCTAAGGTAACGGTAAATTATATCTAACTTAAGTTCTCATTTTGTCTTAATCTTATCTAACTTAGTTATTCACCAAAGCATGCATAAAATGCAGTAAGCAGGCAATTTTATTACTAAATGGTTTATGGCGGTGCCTGGCCTCGATGAGGGTTCAACCTCATCGTCCCGGTCCACTAGGTGTAGAGAGGGTCCCGACTTCTGAACTACTATGGGGTTCTTGTTTGCAGCTGGCTGAGTCGCCTTCTGACCATCAGATCCAGCTCCATGATCAGTCCTGCCCTTGCCCCTCATCTCGGGCCTAAAAACTCTACTCTCAGGGTTCTGGAAGCACTCGTATGCACGGTGTCCGTATACCCCACAAAAGTTGCATTCCACCTTATTACCCTTGCAGTCAAGCCCGGGGTGGTCCTTGTGACACCGCTGACAGTAGTAGCATCGTTGGTAGCCACCACCGGCTTCCTTCCCAGACTCAGTACCTGATTGCATTCGACATCAGTAATCGTGTTCCAATGATTGTTAACCGATTCTTAACTCACTAAAGTGTATTTCCTTACCCTTTGGCGCCTTTGAGCGCAGGGGTTTAGCAGTAATTGCATAAGTCAACTTCAGTGGCTCTTCAGTAGCCTTCTCGGTCTTCATCTTATTCTTCTGACCTTTCTAGGCCTGAGGCTGGTACTTCTGTTTCTTGTATCCGCCTTGCCCTTGATTCTTCGTACTCTTACCGGTATTCTTCCTCTTAGCATTGTCCTCGTCCCTCAGCTGGACGGTTATCTCAACCTTGGCAGCGGCATGATAGCACTCCTGCTTCCAAAGTATTAGTTTCCCTTATTTCTCAAAGTCTAAATCTTATTCACTTAGTTATATCTTAATCGTTCTCTTTACCTACAAGGTAGTATAACTCGTCGGCCCCATGCCATAGCGGAGTCGATGGGTAAGCCCGCCAAAAAGTGGTCCACCAGTATCTGGTCTGAATACCCAAGACACGGCAGAAGACGAAGCAAGGCGGTGAACTCCGAGTAATACTCGTCCACCGTCATCTTGTCTGTCTGCTTTAGCGCATCCAATTGTAAGCCCTTCTTCGTCTGGACATGGGCGGGGTAGTACTTGGCTCGTAGTATCGTCGTGTACTGCTCCCAGCCGAACTCTGGGTTGGCCACATGTTCGGCCCTCACCAGCTTCCACCAATCGCTTGCTGCTCCTTTCAGATAAAACGCAGCCAGACGCACCTTGATCCCAGCAGGGACATCAAGGGTCTCAAAGGCGGTCTCCAGCTCGAAGATGTACACGTCAAGCTTGGCGGGATCCATTTCCCCCTTAAAATGTGCGGGTCAAAGGTCAGCCAGACTCTTCACCCAGTTTGGTTCCCGGGCTGTGGTGGTGGAGGTGGTGGTGCACCAGGCTGATAGCCCATGTGCCCTAATGCGGCAGCCACGATCTCTACGATCGTCAGCCCTCCCGGTATCTCAGCCTCGTCGCCTCGACCATGGCCTCAGCCTCCTCTCCTTCCTGACATCTGAATAAGCACAACTCATATTAGTTTCGTATCCACAATGGTTTCGGTCCACGGATTTATAACGTTCGTAGACAGTAAAGACGATCCACACTTAATAGTGGTCATCTGACTCTACTCACTCTAACTTCTCACACTCTTAACCCATAACTTAAGTCTTAACTCATATCCTAACTCGGTGGTAATCTATGTCCGGTATTTCCCTAATCAGAGCGTAACTACGCTCTGATACCACTTTTTGTAGCACCCCGTCTTAAGCCAATCGTGGTTATCGCCAAACTTAACAACACCCATATGAAATCGTAGCGGAAATTAACGTACACCCGGACATTGCTACGGTCTGATTAACAGAAATAACCGAACTTAAATATTTACAACCATTAACCCCAAATATACACCAACCTAGTTTGCTAGTATCTCAAGTATCAACATATTCTCCACAAGTATTCATATCAACAGACGGGTGCACAAGCGCAACCCGTACTAAAAAATAAACCCAACCTAAGTCTAACCGCCCCTACTCTCAAGATGAGTCTTCATAGGACGCTTACCTGCAAAATGTAAACAGCAGCCCCCAAGGGGGTCAGCACCTTTGCTGATACGATTCTCTCATAGCCCCCAAGATAACAGCGCTATGACAACTAATTATCGATAGCATGGAGATTGATTAGATACACAACATAAATAAGAAGTGCAATAAACAATGACCCATATATGCACATTCATAGTTCAAACACAACGAACAGCTCAAAGGCGTTCCCTTCATAAGAGAGTTAATTAGTTAACTCCTTAAGTTACAGTTCCACTTAATCATAGTCCAATCTCATGTTACCTCAACCTTAATCCTTATCTCAATCTCAATATACAAACCGTTCTTTATATGGAATTGGCTGTATTATAACTCAATGTTTATTTTCGTCGGGTCAACAGCAACCCTAGCCAATGAGCTATTAACTCCTTTGGTTGAATAAACAACTTAACTTAAAATTATGATTTAGGTGATCCTACCGCACCATCTTAATTTGCCTCCCACCTTGGACTGAAATCCAAGGTAGCTGAGCCGACTCTCGACCCTAGGCGACGAGTCCGAAGACAAGTCCTTAAGCGGAAGTTGGATCTGATTCAGATACCGACCCCCTTACCTTAACATGCATTACCGGAGCCAGTCCCGGATTCCTCACTCCCCCCAAGTTCCAGTTAGTAGAAAGTCTCAAAAGACTAAATGTTAGTTAAATCTTTCTCGGGTATTAACCAACCAACCATATGGGGGTGAATTCTTTATCTCAAACAATGTTACTAAGTAATGTTAGTCACTAACCTCAAGTCCAGTGTGTTAGTGCAAGACAACACACAAGAAGATAATGGTTCAATTGCATGCTTTATCTTATCTTAGTCATAGCAAGTAAACAAGTAGCACACAAGCCGAGGGACACCACGTTAGCAAGCAGGTTACAAGAAAACCATACCGTTCACCGTCGATGGTCGTTTGTTATATCTCCTTCTGAATCCAAATTCCCAAACCCTAAAACATTGATCCACTTAGGTTATTAATCAACTTATCTTAACTTAACTAAATTAACTTACTTAGTCATTATTGGTCCCCCCCTTATACTTACTAGGTTCTTATACTCTTATTCTGAAACATTTAAATCATTTCACTTAGCTTAATCCCTTAAGTCCTTATATTCTTGCCTTCCCAATCATCATTACCCTCTTAATGGTCTAACGCTAATACCATTTAACATCCTTAAAAAAAATTGTCTTAAGGGTCGACCGACCCACCGACCGACCCAACCCCTAGGTCGGTCCATTCCAGTAACTTTCTGGCTCGAAGAATTCCTCTAGACCGACCCATGACCGACCCAACCCCTGTGGGTCGGTCCATTCCAGAAACTTTTTGTTCGTTAAACTTTTGCCCGACCGACCCAAGGCCAGCCCGACCGACCCAAGACCCTCTGGGTTGGTCGATTCCAGAAACTTTCCGGCTATCTTAACAAGGTCCGACCGACCCAGACAGGGTCGGTACCCTGGGTCGGTCAACTATAGAATTTTATCCTTTTGAGTTCAATCAATACCAAACTCTTCCTCAAGGTCCTCAATATGTTCTAATACCATTTAGGCACTTAATAACCTCCCAAATCATTCATCAAATCATTGATAAACCCTCCACTTAATCCATTGATCTTTTCCTCAAATTCTTACAAGAAATTCCTAACACTTAGCACTAAACCATTTAAACTTCCAACATGTAAATTGTTTGCCTTAAACTTCAACTAACAAAAATGTTCCCTCCTTAATAATTTGACCACTCCATAGACATCATTATTCATCCTCATTCCATTTACCAAAACTTCCCAAAGGTCATATACTTTAGTTCACAACTAAGTCATTTCAATACTTTACACCTTATTTCCTTCAAACTTGGACAAGTTTCCTAACTTCTCTTCTCATGGTTTTGGTGCCTAAAATACACCCTTATAACCCCTAGTTCCTCCTAGACATACCTAGGTCATCATAATTCTCAACAACACCTTAAACTCATTCTTTTTCACCAAAACAACTCCTAATATTTACTAGTACTTCCTAACTCACAAACTCTCCTTAGAACATCTTAAACACCAAGTTTCTTCACCAAAGTTTGACATGGTTTCCCTAGTATATTACTACTCCCAAGCACTTAGGTTTTTCACCATTCAACAACTATGAACACTCAAACACTTAACTCACATTCTCTACACACAATATTCACCCAACTACACTACATCACAATATAGTGCATTAACTTAAATTGCTTGGCGCATAAGCCCTTAAATGACTTGGATCTTAGGCCCTTAAATGCATAAATCTTAAACACTGAATTTCCCACATAAATATAGCCTTAGACCTGCAAATACACACAACAATGCACCCATTGCAATAATTGTGTTCTTATAATTTACCTTGTGATTGTTTTACTAACTCATTTTCCATTTGCTCTTTAATCAAAGTTCTCAAATATAACCATGTTATTTCTCCTAGGTTTCACAACCCTTATATAATGTAAACTCTAACCTAAACTACCGTCTATCTAAATCCCATCTCTTAATGCATTAAAACACCTTAAGGTAAGATATTTACCTTGTTCCTTTTCCAAGCTCCTCACACTTTCCTCCTTAGTTTTTTCTTGTTTGATTTTCGGCCACCAACTCAATTCACCTTGCTAATGTTCTAACCAATACAAAATGACTCTAATGAGTGCTAATGAATGCACCTACCTTAAGGAATCATACCTAGGTCAAAATGTGTTTTAAAGTATTAAAATGAATATTTACCTTTGAAGTCTTAAGGTATGCTTGGATATGAATCAAGAAGGACCTCCTCTAGTCCTTGGAGAATAGAAACAAGCTAGAACAAGGGATAAAACAAGATCCCATGAGAACATGATTTTCGGTAATGGAGGAAAAGTGATGGAAACTTAGTTTTTCTTAGAGTTTTCTTATCTTGGATGAATCGAGAAGCCCAAGAGATCTTCAAACTTATTTTTCCTCATCTAATGGCGGTTTGCCTTGGCACCAAATTAAAGCTTTTGGATATTTGAAAGGATAGAAAGAAAGAGCTTGACCTAACAAAGAGTTATCTAAGCTTATTTTTGGATTTGGAGCTAAAATGGTGATTTGGTGAGCAAATGAAGATGGAGTCTGTATGGGGGCTGTTCTTACGTGAATGAAGAAGGGAGGGAGATGGTGAAATAGGTGGGAAAATAAAGAATGAAGAAGAAGAGGAGAGAGAGGAGCTAAAAGCAAGATATTTGTCTTTTAAGGTAAATAGTACTATTTGAAATTTCCCTCTTATTTCCTTAAGTTGCAAGCTCAAGTGATGAGTCACCACCTCAAAAACCACCCCCCCCCCCTTATTAATGAAGATATATATGGTCTTGTTTGACCAATTAATTAAACTTAGTTGACTTAGCTTAAATTGGGCACTATTTAGTTACTATTCACAATTAGTGCACATATTTGTGAAATGTTTGGTTTCCCATTGATTTAGGCTTCCTAATGTGATAATAAGTAGTACATAAGTTGATTAAGGAGTAATCATGGGCATTTAGCCACTCAAAGCCCCTTTCTAAGACAATTTTTCAAAAATGAGCTTTAAGAGTCCATAAAGCACAATTTGTGTTTTAACTTGTTTTTCGGCTTGGTTTTCTTTGGTAATTTGTTTAACATTTCCATTAGCATGTTACTAAAGTCTAAGAATGATATTTGGGTGTTACCCAAAGTTACTCCAAGCTTAGAGCACGTTTTTGCTTAAATTGCCTTTATGGAGTTTCCTTGTGTTTCCTTTGGTTTAAATTGTTTCTCAATCTCAATATACAAACCGTTCTTTAAATGGAATTGGCTGTATTTTAACTCAATGTTTATTTTTGTCAGGTCAACAACAACCCTAGTCAATGAGCTATTAACTTCATTGGTTGAATAAACAACTTAACTTAAAATTATGATTTAGGTGATCCTACCGCACCATCTTAATTTGCATCCCACCTTGGACTGAAATCCAAGGTAGCTGAGCCGACTCTCGACCCTAGGCGACGAGTCCAATGACAAGTCCTTAATCGGAAGTCGGATCTGATTCAGATACCGACCCCCTTACCTTAACTTGCATGACCGGAGTCAGTCCCGGATTCCTCACTCCCCCCCCCATGTTCCAGTTAGTAGAAAGTCTCAAAGGACGAAATGTTAGTTAAATCTTTCTCGGGTATTAACCAACCAACCTTATGGGGGTGAATTCTTTATCTCAAACAATGTTACTAAGTAATGTTAGTAACTATCCTCAAGTCCAGTGTGTTAGTGCAAGACAACACACAAGAAGATAATGGTTCAATTGCATGCGTTATCTTATCTTAGTCATAGCAAGTAAACAAGTAGCACACAAGCCGAGGGACACCTCGTTAGCAAGCAGGTTACAAGAAAACCATACCGTTCACCGTCGACGGTTGTTGTTTATATCTCCTTCTGAATCCAAATTCCCAAACCCTAAAACATTGATCCACTTAGGTTATTAATCAACTTATCTCAACTCAACTAAATTAACTTACTTAGTCATTATTGGTCCCCCCTATACTTACTAGGATCTTATACTCTTATTCTTAAACATTTAAATCATTTCACTTAGCTTAATCCCTTAAGTCCTTATATTCTTGCCTTCCCAATCATCATTACCCTCTTAATGGTCTAACGCTAATACCATTTAACATCCTTAAAAAAAGTTGTCTTAAGGGTCGACTGACCCACCGACCGACCCAACCCCTAGGTCGGTCCATTCGAGTAACTTTCTGGCTCGAAGAATTCCTCTAGACCGACCCACGACCGACCCAACCCCTGTGGGTCGGTCCATTCCAGAAACTTTTTGTTCGTTAAATTTTGCCCGACCGACCCAAGGCCAGCCCGACCAACCCAAGACCCTCTGGGTCAGTCGATTCGAGAAACTTTATGGCAGGCTTAACAAGGTCCGACCGACCCAGACAGGGTCGGTCCCCTGGGTCGGTCCACTACAGAATTTTATCCTTTTGAGCTCAATCAATACCAAACTCTTCCTCAAGTTCCTCAATATGTTCTAATACCATTTAGGCACTTAATAACCTCCCAAATCATTCATCAAATCATTGATAAACCCTCCACTTAATCCTTTGATCTTTTCCTCAAATTCTTACAAGTAATTCCTAACACTTAGCACTAAACCATTTAAACTTCCAACATGTAAATTGTTTGCCTTAAACTTCAACTAACCAAAATGTTCCCTCCTTAATTATTTGACCACTCCATAGACATCATTATTCATACTCATTCCATTTACCAAAACTTCCCAAAGGTCATATACTTAAGTTCACACCTAAGTCATTTCATTACTTTACACCTTATTTCCTTCAAACTTGAACAAGTTTCCTAACTTCTCTTCTCATGGTTTTGGTGCCAAAAATTCACCATTATAACCCCTAGTTCCTCCTAGACATACCTAGGTCATCCTAATTCTCAAGAACACCTTAAACTCATTCTTTTTCACCAAAACAACTCCTAATATTTACTAGTCCTTCCTAACTCACAAAGTCTCCTTAGCACATCTTAAACACCAAGTTTCTTCACCAAATTTTGGCATGGTTTCCCTAGTATATTACTACTCCCAAGCACTTAGGTTTTTCACCATTCAACAACTATGAACACTAAAACCCTTAACACACATTCTCTACACCCAATATTCACCCAACTACACTACATCACAATATAGTGCATGAACTTAAATTGCTTGGCGCATAAGCCCTTAAATGACTTGTCTCTTATGCCCTTAAATGCATAAATCTTAAACACTGAATTTCCCACATAAATATAGCCTTTTACCTGCAAATACACACAACAATGCTGCCATTGCAATAATTGTGTTCTTATAATTCACCTTGTGATTGTTTTACTAACTCATTTTCCATTTGCTCCTTAATCAAAGTTCTTAAATATAACTATGTTCTTTCTCCTAGGATTCACAACCCTTATATAATGTAAACTCTAACCTAAACTTACCATCTATCTAAATCCTATCTCTTAAAGCATTAAAACACCTTAAGGTAAGATATTTACCTTGTTCCTTTTCCAAGCTCCTCACACTTTCCTCCTTAGTTTTTTCTTGTTTGATTTTCGGCCACCAACTCAATTCACCTTGCTAATTTTCTAACCAATACACAATGACTCTAATGAGTGCTAATGAATTCACCAACCTTAAGGAATCATACCTAGGTCAAAATGTGTTTTAAGGTATTAAAAAGAATATTTACCTTTGAAGTCTTAAGGTAAGCTTGGATATGAATCAAGAAGGACCTCCTCAAGTCCTTCGAGAATAGAAACAAGCTAGAACAAGGGATAAAACAAGATCCGATGAGAATATGATTTTCGGTAATGGAGGAAAAGTGATGGAAACTTAGTTTTTCTTAGAGTTTTCTTATCTTTGATGAATCGAGAAGCCCAAGAGCTCTTCAAAATGATTTTTCCTCATCTAATGGCGGTTTGCCTTGGCACCAAAATAAAGCTTTTGGATATTTGAAAGGATAGAAAGAAAGAGCTTGACCTAACTAAGAGTTATCTAAGCTTATTTTTGGATTTGGAGCTAAAATGGTGATTTGGTGAGCAAATGAAGATGGAGTCTGTATGGGGGATGTTCTTACGTGAATGAATAAGGGAGGGAGATGGTGAAATAGGTGGGAAAAGAAAGAATGATGAAGAAGAGGAGAGAGAGGAGCTAAAAGCAAGATATTTGTCTTTTAAGGTAAATAGTACTATTTGAAATTTCCCTCTTCTTTCCTTAAGTTGCAAGCTCATTTGGTGAGTCACCACCTCAAACCCCCCCCCCCCTTATTAATGAAGATATTTATGGTCTTGTTTGACCAATTAATTAAACTTAGTTGACTTAGCTTAAATTGGGCATTATTTGGTTACTATTCACAATTAGTGCACATATTTGTGAAATTTTTGGTTTCCCATTGATTTAGGCTGCCTAATGTGATACTAAGTAGTACATAAGTTGATTAAGGAGTAATCATGGGCATTTAGCCACTCAAAACCCCTTTCTAAGACAAATTTTCAAAAATGTGCTTTAAGGGTCCTTAAAGCACAATTTATGTTTTAACTTGTTTTTGGGCTTGGTTTTCTTTGGTAATTGGTTTAAAATTTCCATTAGCATGTTACTAAAGTCTAAGAATGATATTTTGGTGTTTCCCAAAGTTACTCCAAGCTTAGAGCACGTTTTTGCTTAAATTGCCTTTATGGAGTTTCCTTGTGTTTCCTTTGGTTTAAATTGTTTCTTAATGTTTCTAAGGCATAATTTAGCCTTCTTATATCTTAATTTAACATCTAGATACCATATCTAGGTTTGGGGTATTTCAACCTTTTAATGATTTTGTCGTAAAACATTAAGTTATTGTTCAATACGATAAATGTTATGAAATGATTAAATCTAGACTTATTAATCCACTTCACCTTTAGATGTAATAGTATTTCATTATATAATAAGATCTATCTGTGTCACAACTTATGTAATCAAATTACAAATATTCCTCTGTCTTAACTTATTAATTACCAAATCCAATTATCGATTTACATTCTAGTCAATGACAAATAATATTATATATGTATTTTAATATGATTTATAAGAATCTTAGAAATTCAAAGTTAACTTTTTAAGCTAAATTTCATAACCATAATTTTATACCACCCCATATAATATTATTTTATTAGTATTATGTATAGGTTTAATTTAACTTATAATTCCTTCATATTCTATTTCCTATAAGGTATTTCATTTCTTTATTTATTAAATTTTTTGTTTTCTATATATTTAGGATTTATTTAAAACATTCTTTATGAAATTTTATTGTATTTAATTATCTTTATTAACTTTTACACATATCCACATCCAATATATGGTTCATAAAATAAAGTATTTTCCTTAGTTTCAATTAAGTGTATTGACTCCCATATTATATAATTAATATAAATGTAGATTAATTTAATTCCCTGATTTAACCCAAGTTACTATTTATTTCTTTTATATATATAGTTATACATGTATATACATATTTTTCTCACTTAAAAGTTTACACCTAAAAATACTTATTAACATTCTGTATTAATGTTTGTTTAGTCTTCTTATGTTATTCCCAACCTAGAAAGTTCATTAATCATCTATACTTTAATTTTTGTTACATTAAAAACTATATATTAGAAGATAACTTATGAAACATTCATAAACTCAATTTTTAAACCCATTTACTCTTGTCTAAAAATTCCCAAATTTAATATATAGTAACTATGATATTTCAGACATATTATGAAATTTTTATTTCATAAAAATATCTTGAGTAATTATCTAAATAAATCCAAAATACTCAAAACTTACAAAAATTATAACTTACGCTTAATAACTCAAAACCCATATTAATTTACATTAAAATACACTAGATTTTATGAGGAATCTATGGTTAAAATTTCAAGTCAAAATACATTAGGGAAGACCATTAAATAAATCCAGCAAGATAGGGTATTATTATGGAATTAATATTACTTAATACAACTAAAACTTTTCCACGTTTTAATCTCAGCCGTCCGTTCCTATAACCCACGATCGGACGGCCCAGTTCACTCGAGTTCTTCAGAAATCCCAAACTAAATCCTGCGTATGTTTTCGATGTTTTCTCTTAATCCACATAACCAAAATTCATTGATTTATGTTTATTTGGATTTGAAATTGAAAAACGAATCTATTGACACCGAATTCACAACCTATAATGCGATATATTGGAAAAACGATTCTGGGTAAACAAGGTTAGGGTTTATATTAGTTTTGGTTTCGAATTGACAAATTCTCTCAATATAACGCGTAATAGGTGAAATTGATAAGTGGGTTTGACCGGTAATGTAATGACAAATAACAACATTGGAGGAATTGATCGGAAACTCATCGGAGGTGCGCCAACGAGGGAAATCGAATTCAGTTTTCTGGAAAGTTTCAACTTTTACAAGTTGTCGAGGGTCGAACTTTGCTGATTCATAAGTTGTAGCAAAGGTTGAGTTAGGACAAGTTCTTGGGCTTATTCGAAGGAGGAGATATAGCTCTACAGATTGATAGCAACATCTTAATCTAATTTGCAATACACAAAAAGAAATCTAAACCGAAAGTTTCGAGTTTATACCTTGTGTTTTCTATGATTTTATGTGCTTGACGAATCAGTAAATTTAGACGCTTCGTTCTTGCACACGATTGGGAATTAGGCTTGGGTGTAAACAGAAGAGTTGTAGAGGAATTAGAGATCTACAAAACAAGCTACAGAATGTGAATTTTGATTGAGAGATGAAGAAGTTATGACGAGATGAAGTTTACCCGATTATCTCGTTTTTCTGGAATTTTGGGCTGTAGTTTTCAGGGAGGAAACTTCAGATCGAATATACGGAAGATGTAGAAAGAATTAGGTTATGTATGAGTAATGGTTAGAAAGAGAGTTTGTAGGAGAACAGAATGAAGAAGACGGCATTCAAAAATACTCAAGGACGGCGGAGATATTGAAGTCAAAAGATAGGGCAACGATCAGGTGGTTGCTGAGAAGACTTATCCATTTTTTGTGGAAACTGGCAAGTCAGGCGTGGCACGGAGACCGAGGCACGTAGATGAGTCAGCAGGACTTGGACACGACAGCTTCCTACAAAATTTTGGCTCTAAACTTCATTCTATGATAACTTTGGCTAGGATGATCCGTTTTTAACGTTCTTAGTATCAGTCTTCTCGGTTTTCCATAATCTTTTTTGTGGTATAGATTTCATGGGCTGGTTTGACCATTCTCAAAATTCAACCCTAGCAAGGCTTAAGAAGCTTTAAGGTTTCCATAATTTTATATTGACTTTTATGGTTCAAATCAATGTTCCAAACATTTCTAAAATCTTTATATTATTGTTGGAGTGTCTATGAATTTTTCCAAGATTTATTGACTTATAAATATTATTTAAATTCATAATACTATATAAGAATTTATTTTTAATAGTATTATTTTGGGTTTTAATAGAAGAAATCCCCTAAATTAATTTAAATTAATTTATGGGGTATTTCACATGATGTGCGTGCTAACCACCCTGGTATGATTGTGTGGTCTAACCTCGTGATATGGACCGACTCGTAGATGAGTCCTGTTTGGTCAGTGACTCGTAGAAAGAGTCATTTCTCGAAGTAACGAAAGCGTGGATGAAATACCCCAAACCTTGATATGTGGTTTAAATATCATACTATGGTATGTAAAGGCTAAAAAGTGCCTTAGAAACATCAGTGAACAATTTAAACCATATTAAAATGCAATAAAGCACTAAGATACAGCTTGAGCAAAAACATGCTTTAAGCTTGGAGTGAACTTGGTTAGGACCCAAAGAACCTACCAAGACTTAATAATATTCAATTATGATTTAATAAGGCTAATTAAGTCCTTAGGGAACTTTGGTAGACAGTTAAACCAAATAAAACACAAGAAAATACCTTAAAGTCAATAAGAGCAAAAATGTGCTCTAAGCTTGGGATAAATTTGTATAAGACCTAATGGTCATACCTATGCCTTAAAAATATGTTAATGAACATATTAAATCGATTACCAAAGAAAACCAAGCTTGAAAACAAGTTAAAACACAAAAAGTGCTTTAAGGAGTCTTAAAGCACGTTTTTGAAAAATTGTCTTGTAAATGAGTTTTGAACGGCTAAATGTCCATCATTACTCTTTAATTAACATGTGTACTATATAGTATCACATTTAGAAGTCTATATCAATGGGAAATCAAAAATTTCACTTCTATGTGCCTTGTTTTTATGAATAGTAACTTTTATAAGCTAGTTTGTAACATATGTTATTATAAGTAAGTTAATTGGTCAACAAAGACCAAAACACCCTTCTAATTATATGGGGGCCGGTTTTATTGTGGTGACTCACCACCATGAGCTAGTAAAAATTAAAGAAAAAAGGAAAAGTAAGTGAAAAGTAGAAGTTACCTTTATAACATGTAAATATCTTCCAAAAGCAATTCCAATCTTCATTCTTTCTTTCCCACTCACACCCACCGTAGCCTTCTTCATCTTCTCTCCAAAATCCATCGGTTTTGCTACAGCAAACCATACCATTCTCCATCTTCTTTCACTTGTAACTTCTAGCTCCATGATCCAAATTTAATTTCAAGACCACCTTTCTTCTAGTTAGACCAAGCTTTACATTTCTACCTTTTCAAATCTTCAAGAACTCAATTTTGGTGCCATGGAGATTCACCATTGAAGGAGCTTGAGCTCACCTTTTCACATATTATTGTTCTCCTTTGCTTCAAGGTAAGGAAACTCAAAGAAAATCCATGTTTCCTCCTTGTTTTATGATGTCCGAAAATTCACCTCACAATGGTGTTTTTCACCTTGCTTGTTTTAGCTTCATTTGAATATTCCAAGGGCTAGGAGGAGTCCTCTCTTGATACTCATTCAAGTTCTCTTCCAATTCCAAGGTAAAACAATTACCTTAATGTGTTAAAACAATATGTGTAACTAGGGTTTAATGAGATGAAGCATAATGCTTGAATACTCATTCTATTATTTGTACATTGTTAGAAGTTGACAAACAACTAAACACCCCACCGGTTTTACAAGGAAACAAGAAAGAAGTTTATGAGGAAAAAGAGGTAAACAAACTATCTCAATGTAGTTTAAATGCCTTAGGAAAAATGAGCTTGATTGCTTAATAAATACCTAAGGAGCCAATGGTGAAAGACCTAGTAAAATGTTCTTAAGGAGATTATTAAAGGGAATATGTGTTGTTGTATGTATTGCAGGTCAAAGGCAATATTTATGTGGGAAATTCAGTGTTTAAAGTTTATGTTATTTAAGGGCCTAAGAGCCATGTTATTTAAGGGCCTAAGTGCCAAGCAATTTAAGTTTATGCACTATATTGTGATGTAGTGTAAATTTGGTGAAGTTATGTGTGTGAGAATACTATTGATGGATTTAGGTGTTCTTAATTGTTTAATGGTGAAAACCGTGAGTTTTGGAATGATGATGTGCTAAGAGAACCCATGGCAAAATTTGTATAATGTATAAGGAGTTGTAAGTGCTTAAATGAACTTTGGTGAACTAGGATATGTTAGGAAAGGATAAATGTTTTACTAAGGAAGAAAACATGTTTTTTAAGGTGTTCTAAAGTGCTACAAGGACTTTGGTATTGTCTTGGAAGTTCTAGGAATTCAATGAGTGTTTTAGGATGTAATAAAGTCTTGGAGAAGTTTGTTTAAGGTTTAGGTAATGTTGATGAATAAGGAGGGAATGATGTTTAGGTAAGGGTTTTGAGTAAGGAATTTTAAGAAGTTGTGAAAAGGAGATTTAGTTAGTAAGAAAAGAAGTTGAGAGATGATGTTAAGGTGTAGAGGAAACACCTTGGTGTAGGGTCATTATTGGTGAATTACCACTTAGAAATCTTAAGGAGAAAACATCCCAAGTGCTAGGAATTTGGTAAGAAATTTGTGAATGATAAGATGGTTTTGGTGAGTGATTTAAAGTTTAGCACATGGCTAAAGGTGTGTTTGATGTGCCAAGTGATGTTAGGAAACATTATGAGACTTTAGGAGAAGTTTGGTGAAGTTGGTTAAGTGCTTAAAGGCTTAGAAAATGAGTGTTTTGCCTTGTCCGAACATCCGTCCGGACATGGACGTTCGGACAGGCCTGTTGCGTAAAAATTTTCAGAGTCTCGACTTGTGTCCGACCTTGGGAAGTCCGGACACAAGTTCGGACGTACCTGCTTCTTCATTTAATTTTCCTCGACCCATGTCCGAACTTCTGAAGTCCGGGCACAAGTTCGGACAGGCGTCTGTATTCAGTTTTGAGTCTCGACTTGTGTCCGAACTTGGGATGTCCGGACACAAGTTCGGACAGGCCACTGTATGGACCAAAAACTTTGTTTTAAGGTGGGAGAAGTTGCCTAAAAATGGTGATTACTAAGTAATGATGTTATAGAATGTTAAGGACATTTAAGTGAGTTATAATGACAATTTAGTGGGGGAAAGGTTTATTAAAATGTAAAAGTAAAACAAGTTAAAAAGTGAAGTTATGTAACTAAGTTAACGGGGAAAAGTTATAAGCATTAGACTTTAAACAATCATGTTACCCATGTTAATAAAAATACATGTAATGTTGTCAGTTGTTCGAGAATTGCTCGAGGAACATAATGGACATGGTAAAGTGGACTCCGGTGGCAGGTATGGTTTTCTTGCAACCTGTGTCCTACCGGATTACACCGGCTTGTATGCCACGTGTTTTCTGTATGTTTGCCACGTGTAAGAGAAAACATGTAATGAGTTTACAGTAATTCATTATGTGGCGTGTTCAACTCCGATACCATTTAACCTCGGAAGTGTTAACCTTAGTTACTGAGTCTAGGATAACATGAGAGTTCGGTATTCGGAGTAAACCCCGAACCATGGGACGTTCTAACCACGGCTATGCGTGTGTTAATTGTGTGATATGTGTGTGTGAATGTAGGGATCTCCCTTGTACGTTTAACTTAGTTGTAATACTGTATGGTGTGTAGATGTGATAGACTCCATAGTGGGGTTCTAACTAATATCTAAAAGTAAGTATGTACTAACAGTGGTGAGGAATCCGGTTTGGCCGGTCGCGCGTTGTTTGGAGTGGGTATCCTTCTTAGCCTTACCCTTCTCTCTGTTATGGTTGTTTCCCTCACGGGTTATGATCTCCCATTAGCTTATTCCAAAGCTTAGCTATTCTGACTTATGATCGGTTTAGGGGGAACATGTGTTTGTGTGGTGTGTTCGGGCCTCCAAACCTGAACCATCTTAACTTAAGTTACTCGTCCGACTATTAGGACGGTAATGAGTGTTGTTGTTGTTGTATAACGAGCTTACCATGAGGGTGACACCATTCTCTAGGCTCACCAGTGAATTAACTATGTTTGGGTCGGTTCCTAAGAGGACCGTTCCCGTTATGTTATGTGATGTTGTTGTAATGCAATTCCTATTGCGATGTTATCATGTGCACGTCGAAACGTGAAAAGTGTTGTTATGTTTTGTTATGTGAGGAATGATATATGTTGTAAGATATGGAGTGTGTGGATCATAGAAATGAATCGCAGTTTGTGATAAGAGGCGTTTAAGGATAACCCGATTTAAGGGTAAGTGTCGTCTATTAAGGAAGTAGTTTCATTAGAGGAGGAACACTCTAGGGATAATGAATACCATGAGTGACTTACAAGTAAGGATGTATTCCGTTGTTGAGCCCATTGAGGCGAAATGTTATGTGTTGTGTGTTTACAGTTGCATGCATGATTTAAATATAATCAATCGCATGCTAAGACGACAATTAGTTGTGCGTGGCCCGGTAGCATGTGGGCTGCGGGATTACCATACCAGCAAAGATGCTGAGCCCCTTGGGGGCCACCCTTTCTCTTCTTTTCCTATTTCAGGTTCAAGAGCTGGAAGCCGTTCGAGAGTAGGACGGGGTAGTCGTTGTACATGGGAACTTAAGTTGTATATATACAGTAGTGTAGTAAGACCGAAACTGTTATCGGCATCAATTTGTAAATACTCGGTACAGTTGGAAGGCTTATGTATGTTGGTTGTTGTTAGTGAGAAGGTATGGTAATGTACAGTTGCTCGGGAATCTAGTCCATCAGACCGGTACAATGTAAATGTAATAGCCTTGTTAGCCACGTGGATGGTTAACGGCGTGTAACACCAACGAGTTAAATTATGTGAAGTGGTATACTTTCCGCTGCAGAATGTTGTTATGTGTATGTTGTTGGATGGGGTGTTACAAAAAGTGGTATCAGACCGAAGTATCGCTCTGATGACTGAATTACCGAGCTTAGGAGGTACCGAGTTAGGATTTTAGTACCTTGGGTTAAGGGTTGAGTGATAGCGTGAGAGATACGCTAGTTAGGTATTACCAGTGTGTACTGGAAACCTACAATATCCATCCCACCCTCCACAATCCCTGTTTTATAACTTGGGAAAGAACAATGCCAGAGAGATGAAAGTCCTCTCTTACTCGGGAATACCCGATCTGGCTGTTATTAAGTACTACTGTGAGTACGGAGAACCTGTCATATGGTGGATCCCAAAATGTGGGAATTCCGGAGACGGTTTCCATTTGAACAATGTTAACCGCATTTAATAGCGAAGAATGAAGAATCTTGTGTACAGAAGAATAGAATTTCCGGCAACCTAGGTCGACATGCTGAGTGACAAGGACAAGAATGAGACGAAGACAAAAGGTCAAAGCAGTCCACACCTTAGACCCCGGCCCAGACCATGAGCCTCCTTCAGGACCCTGTTCAGGCTCCAATTTGGGCACCAAGCATCAATCCGGGTCCTAGGCCGCATGACCAGGTCCATATTCCGGCCCCACACTCCATGATCGGGTCCCATATTCCGGCCCGCACCTATGACCGGGTCCCGTATTCCGGCTCCGTGCCCCATGACCGGATCCCGCACCTCACACTTTGGGACTGGAAGGCTTACAAGGAGAGATGTACCAAAACTAAGAAGGTTGCTCTAATAAAGTGATAACACATGTACAAGGATTAAGAGATAGACTTCACCTTAGAAAGTCTATAAATAGAGATAAGGGGCTCATTTGTAAGGGGACACAAGATAAGAAGAGAGAAAACACTAGAAAGCTCTCTAAAGTTGTAATACCATGGGATAGTAAAGATATTGTCAATAAGTGGATGTAGGCTGGATTATTAGCCGAACCACTGTAACTCTCGATGTTCTGTACGGTTGAGAGATTTGAGGGACCAGTTATGTATTTTCATTACCTCCTTGGCCGCATCAATTCGATGGCCGCACCAACTCCTTGGCCGCATCAACTCCTCTCAAGTGCGAGGCCCAGGCGACAAAGGATTGCTCAATTTCCAAAAGCCAGAAGCGATGAAACAAGATTTATAGAACGATTCTAGAAAGCTATCCAGGGGTAGGAGCTATCAACATTGGCAACTCGTGACCGGGCGCAACTCATGAGCTAGCGAAAGAGAGCAATGGGGAAAGCGGTTCTGATTTCGCCTAAGATCTTAGGGCGCGATGGAAATGTAGTCTTTTCCGAAGCTCAGGAGAGCAAATTCCCCAAGATCGGTCATCAAAGGAAGGCAAATTGGACATAGGATGACCAGGCACAACATCGTTTTGTTTGGAAGACAGGCGCATCATCGACTAGGTGCGGCACCGCTTTTACTCAACCGCAAGCAACGATTGAAGATATTTGATCCGGCGATTGAAGATATATGATCCGGCAAGCATCCCCACCCATGACCGGAGGGCAGCCGGATTCCCTTGGATCTCTTGGCCGCATCATTCTTGGCCGCTTCATTCTTGGCCGCATCAATTTCTTGACCGCATCAACTTCTTGTTCTTGGCCGCATCAATTTCTCGACCACATCAGCCGCATCAAGCACAGACACCGCTGGCAAAATGGAGAAGAGGTGATGAATTCTACAGACAGTTGAGGACGCAAATCGCTAAGGGAGCATTCTTCCTATCTTGACTGAGACTAGGACGTCACCAAGTCTCTTAAAGCCAAATCAAATCCAGGCGCAGGCGGCGGAACGAAGAAGAGATGATGATCTCGCACAAGAAGAAAACTAACTGAGATAAGTCCTTCAATCCTAAAACTAACTCATAAATTCTTCAAACTTATAAAAGTTCCTTTGGTCTGCTACGATGGATTCGAAAATATTGTATCTGTCTATCTTTGATTCCCTGCTTAATCAAGATCAGGTATAAATACTTTCTGCTCAATTAGAGCTGAAGTTATGTCTGAGTTTCGCTTTTGGAATTACTGCTAACAGAAATACAAGACTCTCTCTGATTTAAATACTCTGATTGTAAACCTGATTATGCCTAGCTTTGACAAACTGATCTATGAGCTGCTATGGAAGTTGGGATTTGGCTTTGTTTTGTTCATGATTTCTTCACTATTATCGACAGGACTGTCACAAGAACACTTATGACCATGATTGTCACTCTATTATTGCTTCAGTTTTGCTTATTGATATGAGCCACAGTATGACATATATAGTAAATATGCTGTACCTCTTTAGCTATTATATATTCATAATTTTTCGCTTCTGATTTACACAAAGGGGTGCCTGTCTTGATCTGAAATTTAATTTTCTGAAAAACATTAGTGTGTAATGGGGTTTCCTGAGTTACTCATACTTCGGCTGTAATAAAATGATGAGAATCAATACAGAAGGTGAAGTTCGTACTTCAAATGCATTCTCTGGCTTTAGGCTACTATTTTTGCTGACCAGCTCGACAATTGCTTATGTTCTCCAAAGTTTGAGCTTATTGATACTACTTTGTTAAATTAGCCCAGCAAGTTTTTACCCCCCGAGATATGCGATTCTGTTTCTGATTTTGTATAGTCAATTTCAAAATTTTAACTAGCATTTTGCTTAAATTAGACCACTACAAAATGATGTTTCCACTTCATCTATATTTGATACTTTAGAACACATTTATGCTACTTTATTAATCAGTTGTGCTACGATTTGGTTCTGGGTGGCTTTGCATTCATTTGCTTCAGTTTTCACCGCTGTTTTGTGCCCCCTTGTGGGATTAATCAAATCTTTTTACACCAGGCATGAGTATCTCTTTACATCTATTTTTAAGGACTTTGCGGTAAAGCCAAAGCAATACAAAACTATATATGCTACAGTTTTCGCTGCATCTTTAGTACAAATTGCTAAGCTACCTGATGGTTAAATAATATTCATTTCTTTCGCTTAAGATTACTGCAATCAAATGCTTCGCTTTGAACATCGTTATTATATACTTACTGGGCAGCAATAAGTCAATACTTGATAGTTTCATTACTCCTGCTATATGAGCCTGTTTTGATGCTCCATATAATCAATGTTCAAAAGAACATACTGAAAGAAGTTATAAGGACCGCCTTGAGATAGCCCCCCCTGACTGTGATCAATTTCTTGGTCTGGAAATATTTTCTCTTTCTCTGCTATAAACTAATTGATTGATATCTTTCACTGCTGCAAATAATCTATGTCTGTGCACATAAAGAAACCCATTCCATCGCTTCAATTATCATACTCTCACGATTATTATTCAAATGCCATCAAAGTTTAAAGTGGCAGATACTTCTTCATAAATACACAATTCGATACAATACCTTTGTTGCGGTACCTTGTGAAATATTTATCCATATGCGTGGTCTAATTAAAAGATTTCTTTGCTGTCACAAGGGTATCTATGGTCAGATTGGCCAGAATCTTGGCTATTTCCAGGTCTTATCTATGCACTGTTTCAAAGCTTTTAGATTACAGCAGTTTACTTTTCAAAGTCTAATCCGTCTCTGGTTGAAATTACAAGAATTTAGCCATACAAGTTGGTATAACTCCTTTAGAATACTTTGCTTCTGACTCATTGATAAAGACTGATTAAGTTGGCAATTGATCAGAAGTTGTCCTCATGCCGTAGTAAAATTGATCATATGTATTCGTGTTACAGTATCATGACTTGGTTTGATTCTGACTGGCTCTGTAAGCCTTGTTCACTCCTGTTACAGTCTAAAAAGAATGGTTAAGCTAGGTTGGTCTGTGATCATTTCTTGTTTCTGTTTCCTTGCATATGCTTCGCTGCTCGCTCTTGGTGATCGCTAGAATAGCTTGTCCTAAGCATATCATCTGGTAACAAATCACTCAAGAGTTGCGATACGATTAGGACAATTATGAGCTTGCCTGGAACTTGAAATAATTTACTGTCTGTTCGGTTCAGATTTACTATACCTCTAATTTGTACTGAAGCTCACAAGGATGTGAGGATGAATTTGATTTCTGAATTTTTTAGGAATCCTTAGTCTCAATTGTATGATATTTCTTAACTGAGGAAGCATACATATGTTGCTAGCTGTTTTGACTAGCATAAGTGAGATATCACACATTAGCTGTTTTTACTTCTGTCCAAAATTTACTTCAGTTTCTATCTCTATCTTACTTTGGACTGTTCAAATTTAAAATCTATTAAAAAATCGTACTGATGTTTGCATGCTGCTAATTAACTTCTCAAGTTAATCACTTCTTGAACTGATTGTCTAGCAACTACTGTTCTGAAAATTATCACTGATCGTTATTATACTTCTGTTTTAGCTATTATAAAGTTTTGATTAACTATTTTTAATTTAGTCTTGTGAAATAGTTCTCTGCGCTGCAAAACTCTTTATTACTTCTGCCTTTTCCTTTGATGAATATAAGCAGTTTCCAATCTGCTCTTTTTGTCTGTTTTAATTACTGCTGTTAAATGTTCCATTTACTGCCCTTTGGATGTCATGCATAACAATATCTATGTTTCTTTTTGTCTCTACTTTATTTTATTATGTTGCTGGTAAAGCGCGTAATCTGCAAAGACAATCCTAGCATTTTGAAATCTAGAGAAAAGTGTTCTATTCCTCTGTCTTTTCATACTGCTGCAGAAAGAGAGTTGAAATCCATACAAAATTGCATACAAATAACCTTACTGAGTCCTGTACTAAGTTCATTGTTTAACAAAAAAGTCTGGACCAATATCCGATTCTGGTTTGTTTCTTACTGTTTGTTACAAAAACTGTTTCAACCAATTAACGTAGTCTGCACTGCAAGCTCAGTAGTAAGTTCATGATTACCAAAATACGATCACATCCATGTCTGGCCTGCTGATAACCTGCTCAATTACAATTTCTAACCTCTGTTTAGCATGAACTTGGTTTAAATCAATCTGTTTAACCTGATTGCAGAAGTGTAAAAATAAAACATAATATTAGTGTCTTGATCTGTGTTGTAGCGTAATTGTAGTTGGCTTCCCAGGTTGCTTCTGAGTTCTGTTTGAAAGTTTCTGAAATAACGTTTTCGCTACGATACTTGGAGTGAATTTACACCTGTTTATTCAGTTCCGGATGCTCAAACTTTGCTGGTAGTACATACTTCATCTTGAGGTGACATGTTCCCATATATTAAGTCTGCCGCAACCACTGTATACATCTGTTTTAAGCCACACTATGGAGATCCACATACACCTTTGCTAAAATGGCTGGTAGCCTATGAAAGCGCCCGAGGGCAAGCGTTTAAAAATGCAGATCAGACTTAGATACAAACTCAAGCTCGCAGAAGCTCTGGTAATGTAAAATTGAAAGTTGCAGACTTAAGGTAACTTTACTAACTCATCTCTTGTTAAAACTCTGGTAGCAGCAAGGCTGAGCTAGTGGGTAATAGCAAGAATTTTTCCAGTTGTTAAAAACTACTATTTCTTGCAACTATTACAGCTTGCTTTGGTTTCCCTTACGAAACTGTTCGACAACTATATCAGTGGTTTAACCATGTTTAGAATCAATTTCATGTTGTTAGATGCTAAAATATTGTATTCTTTCATGCTGCTAATGTTGCTGCCTCTGTATACCCTTAATAAGTTTCAAAACCTACAAACTCTGCTTGCTGTCATGATTGATCTAGTATGATAAAACTGATCTGAGAACTGTCAAGGATTTTACATGAATAATCTTGATTGATTGCTCCCCAAGTTTTTGTCAAAATTATGTCTCTGTTTATTGCTGTCGCATACTTTGTGGCTGTTAACTACCTCATTTCTGATGCAATATTTTGATGCACCTTTATAAATCATGCACAGCAATGCCTTGCTTGCTTTAGGTTATCATTTTCAACCCATTGGATGGTCAATACCCAGCTATTTTTGTTGTTTGATAAAACTTTCCCCTTGTCATTACTGCTCCAGTCACTGGGTTATTATACAGCAGAAACATGGTTACTTCTGGCCTTCGATTATCAGTTAAATATAAGAGCTGCAACTTTTTGACAAGCACCATGTCATTCACAACTTCATTATGATCTGGACCTGAGACGAAAATCATTGCCGCTGTTATAAAAAACTTCTTCTACAGCTCTTATACCAATAATTCTGGCCTTTGTGCCTCTGAATGTTCCTATTTTCATGAAATCATGTTAATTATGCGTCGCTGCCTGATTTACTGTTTCTATCATTCTATTTTGGTGTTTTTATTACTGTTACATATGCGACATAAATTAGTTTCATAGGTAATGATTAAAGTTGCCTCATAGTTTTCCTGTTTTTATACAGTCATATGCACATGAGTAGAACCTTCAGTCTAAGTTGTTAAACTAACTATCCATTTCATTTAGCTTTCTCAGTGGTTCATAGTCTTCAACTATGCTGCTTGGCCATTATACATAAAGCTGGTGCAGGATAACAAATGCACCACCAATCTGAACAACTGCTGAGCAAAGGAGCCCTCTATACAATAAGAAAGTTGATCGCAAGTAAGGAGGAAAGTCCAGCAGACCCTAGGATCGGTAACAAATGGCATCGTGGTTCCGGCCAGGACAATAGCAGTCATGTTCAGTACCAGGCACTACCATTACTACCAAAAAGCACTGAAATGTTCACTACAAACCATACAACCTCATATTGTTTTGCCACACTGCAGTTATGTTTGACAGTTTTTTAGACTGCACTTCTTCTCCGGCTAATATATGCCCGCACCAGATTGCCTTGACCACACCAAAATTGCCTTGACCGCACCAGATTGCCTTGACCGCACCAAATTGCCTTGACCGCACCAGACTGGGCTACAGCCTAGACGTCGGCTTCAATTCAAAAGAGAGCAACTGGGACATGCTACAAGCATCCAAGGCTAATCACTAAAGATAAGTTCATCATCCTAAAAACTAAATTCTCCTGATATACAAGAAGTCCTTTAAAGTCAATTCTTCTGCTTAAAAACTTATCTAAACCTATAACTGCTGCTATGTCGATACTTTTGATATTTAGTTGCGATTTGATCTGAGCTAATGGTCATATATTTATATCTCTGGAAATTTTGTTGGTTGAAATCAATTATTGATTTTGCTATCATCGGTAAAATCTGTTACAAGTTTTCAAAACTAAGTTGCTTCTGTTTCTTGCCCCATGGGTGATGCTTATTTTCCAAGCGGAAATAAAAATAGGCGATGTGCAAGCGCATACCATAGAAGCTTCTGATTATTGGATGATGAGGCTTAATGGCCAAAAGACATGTCTTTCCCTAATTACTTTTCGTCTATCAAAACTGGTGGTGCTTTTCTTACGGTAATTCTGTATCTTTAACTACTACCAGCTTTCAGAAAGAAAAAAGTGTGAGTGTATGCCTTTTATCGCTGCTGTTTCCAGTAGGTAATCCAACTTCGAGTCTTGACCAGTTTCTTCCCTAGCACTGTTTGACTCTTCATCAACAATCAGTTTAAAACTTCATCTGATTATAAATCTTTCCAACCTCTGTTTTCTTCAAAACTTTCCAGCTATTTTTCAGAACTTTAAACTTTTCTGCTACATAACAGAGCAATTCAGATCCTTCTAGTGTGTGATTAATCTGATCGAATGGTTCAAGTCTACCTGGCTTTTGTACTTTGTACAAAATTAACTCCAGTTTCTTTCTCTCCTTATAATTTCATTTTAAATAGACATGCTTTCAGTATCTTCAAACTACAACCCATTTCACGGCTCGAGGGTAACTTTTTTTACCTATGGAAATGTTTACCAAGCAACAGCGGTTTTGCTTGTTCCCTGCTGCTATTGTCTTACTCCATCTGTTAGGCTGCTGTTTCAAAGCTCCATTTAAACATTGTTATTTTACACTTTAGGAACTGTTGTACAACAATCCTTTTGCCGCTGTTTGCTGGTTTAAAAGAGGGTATATTACCATATATCTACACTCTGAAATTGCAGATACTGCATGATAAGGTTTTAAAACAAGTTTTCGCATGGTGACTCCTCTAGTCGTGATCTATTATGAGCTGGCAAGCGGTTCATATCTGCTTCAGTTTTGCTTGACTTTGTGCCACCTCTTAAACATGACAAGACCTGCTTGAAAGTGACCAATCTCTTAAAACGCTCACACACCATTCTGTTTTATTGCATCATGGTATTGCTGTTGAAATCCAACTTATGGAAACAAAATGCCTTGCCTACTCCTGTCATGCTTCTTGGGAATAGTGTTCATAACTCACCTACTTGTCTTGCTCTTCCCGGGCACTATGTCACGAATATTGAGCTGCTGCATAGGGCATGATAAAATGTATAAAACTCATAAAACCACCTTGAGTATTTTGGTTATAGAATGCTTCATTCAGCGTCAACTAAATGCATGATTCTAAATATGATTACCAGGCTTGTCTGTTATTACATAAAGTCTATTGAGCTTGACCTTGATTTATGCTCAATTACAAACTGATTTGATATCTTAAAATATTTATCATATGCAACATGTCCTACTCTGTCTCAAGAGAAATAACAAGGACTTTAAAGAAAGTGCAGGTACTTTTACCAGGGGACTGATCACCCCCTGAAGTATTCAAAGAAAGCAAAAGCAAAGGCCACCGAGCCAAGAAAGTAACACCTACCCATGGACTTTCTACATTAGAGTTACATATCCATGGTGAAAAGTAATACCCGGCCAACGAGCCGCAGGCTATCATGCCTTGAAAGAAAAAGAAAGCACCGGCCAACGAGCCGCAGGCTATCATGCCTTGAAAGAAAAAGAAAGCACCGGCCAACGAGCCGCAGGCTATCATGCCTTGAAAGAAAAGAAAGCACCGGCCAACGAGCCGCAGGCACTTGTGCCTTGAAAGTAACACTTTGGGTTGAAATGAAACCCGGCCATCGAGCCAACAACAAAAAAACAACCCATCTCTGGCCCCATCAGGAGCTCTGGTCGCCTGTAATGGGTGCATTGTTAGGTGTGGGACGCCGCACCATACTTGAAACACAAGTACCATCCTTTGGCTAGCATAAGCAAAGTTGGGAAAATATATTATCTTTATTCTCCCTTTAAGGGAATTATCATCCTTTGGCTAGTATAAGCAAAGACTTTATCATCATATTATTTAGCCCTTTCAAAAAGGGAATGGTTCTTATTAAAGGAACCATTGGTCTTCTTTATGGAGACCTTAGGAGATTCATCCATCAAGATATATCATTTCAAAGATTTATGTCCCAGAGTTTCCAATTTGTCAGAAGGAAGACACTTGTGGGACTTTGATTGCACTGTACCAACTTTCTTTTTGTAAGTTCATTTTTCTTTGTAAGAGCTAAAAGAAAAAGAACTTGTGGGAC
This sequence comes from Limonium bicolor, assembly GCA_023374045.1. Taxonomy (NCBI): domain Eukaryota; kingdom Viridiplantae; phylum Streptophyta; class Magnoliopsida; order Caryophyllales; family Plumbaginaceae; genus Limonium; species Limonium bicolor. The sequence goes on from CM041780.1 coordinate 157,106,262, forward strand.
TAGAAGATAGGAGAAGGGAAGAAATAGAAAGAGTGTAAATTACAATTTTTCTTTTTGTAAGTTACACTTTTTTTAAAAGTAGCAAAAAGTAGAACTTGTGGGACTGATGACAAGGACAAGAATGAGACGAAGACAAAAGGTCAAAGCAGTCCACACCTTAGACCCCGGCCCAGACCATGAGCCTCCTTCAGGACCCTGTTCAGGCTCCAATTTGGGCACCAAGCATCAATCCGGGTCCTAGGCCGCATGACCAGGTCCTATATTCCGGCCCCGCACTCCATGATCGGGTCCCATATTCCGGCCCGCACTCTATGACCGGGTCCCGTATTCCGGCTCCGTGCCCCATGACCGGATCCCGCACCTCACACTTTGGGACCGGAAGGCTTTACAAGGAGAGATGTACCAAAACTAAGAAGGTTGCTCTAATAAAGTGATAACACATGTACAAGGATTAAGAGATAGACTTCACCTTAGAAAGTCTATAAATAGAGATAAGGGGCTCATTTGTAAGGGGACACAAGATAAGAGAGAGAGAAAACACTAGAAAGCTCTCTAAAGTTGTAATACCAAGGGAAGTAGTAAAGATATTGTCAATAAGTGGATGTAGGCTGGATTATTAGCCGAACCACTGTAACTCTCGATGTTCTGTACGGTTGAGAGATTTGAGGGACCAGTTATGTATTTTCACTGAGCAGTCGAGAATAACCAGCTTGCAACGCACCAACCGCGCAACAGGCAGGAAGTGGATTAATGAAACCCGAGACGAGTGCCTACGGAACCACAGTTGTTAAATGATACACCAATGGTATACCAACCGACAAGGGAACTACAACGTAGTGCCCAAACAAGAGACAAGTCTCAGTAACCACGACAAATGCGTGGAACGGGATACGAAGAGGAAACAATACTATGTAAAAGGGAACTCCAAGAATGGGAGACACCCCAGTTGATAATTATCATGTGAAGACAGTGAGAAGTCACCTAGAGGAGTTATTATCAAGACAGTAAGATCAAGTGAGGGCCAACAAGGCCACTGATGACAGTGCGGGTAAAAACAATACCACAATCGGTATGTGTTGAACCGATTGCCAGTTAACATGGCGCACTTGCCCTGGCAAGTGCTACTATAACAGGGCTGTTCGGGGAAGTTTTAACAACTACAAAGTGCTTGGTAAAGTACCACGAAGTTAAGTGTGATCATTATGACCATGGAAGGGCTTAACAGCCTAACCTCTGTAATTGTAAGTACACAACCAGTCAGCGAGAAGCTAGACTTGGTTAGGGTAAGAAGATGTTGTGAAACCATGAGAATTTTTCATTCAAACCCAGATTTATTCAAACTATTTTCTTTTCAAAACCAAATTTTCTCTCAAACCAACGCTTCTTTCTGCCTTCTTTTAAGAACCAAACCAGTAAACCAAGGACAGTTGACAAGGATACAACAATGGATAAACTTTCCCTCGATTAAGTTCGGGAAGCATGGAATGAATATTGTCATGGGACAATACAAGGGAGTTTGACAACAGAATACTTCACCTAGGCGGTGACGGACACTACGAGTGTACCAACTAAAATGTGGGACGGACCGCACTCCGATAGGAGCTTGTGGGCCTGACAAACCTACTTATGGGTTAGTTGGGTAAGTAGCAATGTATCAGCATGGTAACCCACATATGTATACAAGTAGAGTCCGGAACACGGGAAGTAGTCGACTCCGTACTACGGTCAGCAGTATAAACAAACAAGAGCTAAGGATTACCATGAATGGTTGAAGTAAAGGAACAAGTCAAGTTAACGAGACTAAAGGTTAGTAATTCCTTTCAAGGAATGTTTAAGAGTTAGGAGTGCGAAGTGCACTAACTGTTATGTAAAGACATCACACATGTCTTAAGAATTCCGAGGGATAAACATTTAGCTGGAACGGAGACCCAGCCTGTGCATGGCAAGGCAGATGCCTGATGTGGACACATTAATGTGCAATGAACGGGATGAAACTCCTAGAATGAGTACCTACACTACCAGAAATGTTGATCTTCACAGGAGGAGATAATAAGCCAGTTAAGAACGTAAACGGCGTGGCTAACGGAATATACCAATAAGTGTGAACTAGATGTCAAAGGCATAACTTAGCAACACCCAGGAGCAATCCTTGAAGGGTGTTTGCATCAACGATAATTGAAAAGAATACTGATAAAACACGAGGTTTAAGCTAACACCCAGTTTAGACATAAATTGTCAGGAGACGGACTGACAATCCTAAGGGGGCATTCCATGAAAGGAGACGGAATGCAACGACCTTGTCATGGAGCCCAATATGACATCCAACCAAGTAATGTTGTACAAAGAAATAAATTGTGTGAACCGTCCACAATGGACGCAGCTCGAAGCAGTAAGGCTTATAAGCCACAAATAAAATGTGTTATGTAAATTAGATTGATTGCAGAAGTTTATGTTATATAAGTGAATAGAGTGGAGAACGAACCACTGCCTAAGAGTGGGGATACCTCTCGATGCTGTGAAACCGCGGGAGCGGTAGTTATGTGAACCAAGTTCAAGAAATATGTTAAGGATGGACAATATTTTATTATTTGAGAAGAACAGTTAGTTTAGTAGCTTGTGAAACACCGAGCTGAATATGCCGGCTTGTGACTCGAATGATCGATGCTCAAGAGCATTCAGTAGTCATCCAAATGAGTGATGAACCATAATGTGAATAATGTAAGTATATGTGTGAAAGTTAATGTGACAGTAAATACGATATAAGCTGATGTTATACAGGAGTAAGAGCACGGTGCGCAGCAAGCGACCGTTGTATAAGTATTGTTAAACGATAATGTAGCAGATAAGACCAGTTATGAGTTAAACTTAGTAGAGATGCAAGATAAGCGATGTTAAACAGACTGGGCAATAAGCCAGTGGTAGGTACTGTGTGATGAGGAACTCAGTGTGAATTCCATGGCGAATCGCATAAGGGATTTACTGTCAAGAGTTTACGCCTCTGCACTCTGTATGACTGAGTGTTTTGGTATTGCACTTGCGCAGTGATGATCGAGTGGGATAGCTAGGAATTGGAAACATGTTAATTGTAGAGAAATAATGTTATAATGGCCGATGCATAGGAATGCAAGGCCGCACCAATAAAAGAGTACTTGTACAAAACCAAATGTGGAGACATGATTAACAGTAAGTGACTACAGTAGCACTAACTGCCAAATATCGGTAGGGAATATACCCCAAATGTTGTAAATAGCTGAGAGAGCACTACACACTAGGTAGTAGCTCAATCTCAACCGACAGTAAGTCGGAAGGAACAAGTCAATCATTGTGAAATACATAGATGTATACACAGTAAATTGTTATGGAAGTGGATATAAAGTTTATAACTCACCGAATTCGCCAACGGTAAGAGATACCACGCGTCGGTTGAGAAACCATTGTTACCAAGATAAAGGTGATAATTGGGAGGTGTACAATACAGTAAGAATAACAAATGGGGCAATTAAGCTCTACAGTTATTAGAGTTTCGCAGCAGAAACTAGTGAGCCAGTGATTCAAGTGTTGAATGTACATGGTGAACATGAGTGAATGGCTAATTATTAACGCCTAGAAGCCTAACAGGCCAGAATCGAAACCAACTAAGAGTTTAAACAACCTCCAATGAGAATTCTTGGTTTAGGGACTAAACCGCCAATATGGTTAAGATCCTCTAATCAGAATCCATTGGGTAATAGACCGCGTGGAAGTTAAAACACTTTACGGCGAAACATTTTAAGCCAATGTTTAGTGATTGATTACGTGGGCGTAATCCCTTTTAAGGGGGGTAGAGCGCAAAACCACTTAGTGTGTATTACCGTACAAGTGTACGTGACCTATGTTGTGCATAGCACAAAATAATTTGTTTTGATGATTGTGTGTGTGTGTTACGTAAACATACACATTCATTCATGGTTTAATTGTGGTAATTGCGCACAGAGATGCGAATACCATTGTGATAAGTGTGTTTATTTGTTAACAGTGGGTGTGATAGTACAAGTGTGGGGAGTAGAGAAACTCCCGGGGAACAAAACCCCGACAGTGTATAAATGTGAAACCGGTGTTGTATTTTGATAAAATATATGTGTATATATACTATATAGTGATTCACGAAAGGGTATGAAACCGACATAGAACCTAGTGAGAATAAGATTCCCTAGGTAACAACATTAAAGTGAATGGAATAACTGATAGACGAGTTCTATCCCTTGGAGATGTTATGATCATGACTAGAATGATTAAAAAAGAAAATTGGAAATGAGTGATTTATTTGATGCTTGAAAATGAAGTGGGAAGTGGAACTTGATTTGCATGCGATCAAGGAAGCCGAACACAAATTGGGGTGGAAGGATAGTTCAACACTGATGCTGATCACATCAGGGTTGGATGATTCTTGAAGCTCCCTATAAGTGGTCACAAATAACCACGCTAAGAAAAGAAGCAAAGAGCTTAAGTTGGACTTGGAGTTGTGTGTGTTTTCAAAAGGATTTTCAATTGGTATTTATAAAACGTCGATAGATACTTTACATAATAAAGTTCTCTTACTTAACCTCACAAGGAAATTTCAAATTTAAGTGATTGTTTTGATCTCCCAAAGGCACGGGGACGGAAGGTGTCCATCGCGACCGGGTTTCTGCGGGATCACAGTGTATATCAAAGATATTTTTGATTGTTATACATGCTATGACATGTTGTGTGGTATGTGTAATAATATTATTTTGACCTTGAGTTCCTAAAGTGTATGTTATCAAGACTATGAGTCTAAATGTTGTTGTGTTATAGACCTATGTGTCTAAGGCTGTTATGTTATCAAGACCTATGTGTCTAAATGTTGTTATGTTACCCAAGACCTAGAGAGTCTAAGGGTTGTTATGTATGTGTAAATGTTGTTAAGATACCCGACCATTGAGTCCGAGGTTATCATGTGAGTATGTTATGTTATGTATGGATGTGAATGGTTTTACCCGGACCATTAAGTCCGAGGTTGTGATGTAAAGTGTGTTGGGTTATGGAAGTTTTATTGCTATAAGTAATCCCCGTATTCTAATCTAATGATGTGTGGGAAGTGTGAACTTCGAGGACGAAGTTCTTTTAAGGGGGGTAGATTGAAATACCCCAAACCTTGATATGTGGTTTAAATATCAAACTATGGTATGTAAAGGCTAAAAAGTGCCTTAGAAACATCAGTGAACAATTTAAACCATATAAAATGCAATAAAGCACTAAGATACAGCTTGAGCAAAACATGCTTTAAGCTTGGAGTGAACTTGGTTAGGACCCAAAGAACCTACCAAGACTTAATAATATTCAATTATGATTTAATAAGGCTAATTAAGTCCTTAGGAAACTTTGGTAGACAGTTAAACCAAATAAACACAAGAAATACCTTAAAGTCAATAAGAGCAAAATGTGCTCTAAGCTTGGGATAAATTGTATAAGACCTAATGGTCATACCTATACCTTATAATATGTTATGAACAATGAACATAATAATCGATTACCAAAGAAAACAAGCTTGAAAACAAGTTAAAACACAAAAAGTGCTTTAAGGAGTCTTAAAGCACGTTTTTGAAAAATTGTCTTGTAAATGAGTTTTGAATGGCTAAATGTCCATCATTACTCTTTAATTAACATGTGTACTATATAGTATCACATTTAGAAGTCTATATCAATGGGAAATCAAAAATTTCACTTCTATGTGCCTTGTTTTTATGAATAGTAACTTTTATAAGCTAGTTTGTAACATATGTTATTATAAGTAAGTTAATTGGTCAACAAAGACCAAACACCCTTCTATTATATGGGGGTCGGTTTTTAATGTGGTGAGTCACCACCATGAGCTAGTAAAATTAAAGAAAGAAGGAAAAGTAAGTGAAAGTAGAAGTTACCTTTATAACATGTAAATATCTTCCAAAAGCAATTCCAATCTTCATTCTTTCTTTCCCACTCACACCACCGTAGCCTTCTTCATCTTCTTCCAACTCCATCAGTTTTGCTACAGCAAACCATACCATTCTCCATCTTCTTCACTTGTAACTTCTAGCTCCATGATCCAAATTTAATTTCAAGACCACCTTTCTTCTAGTTAGACCAAGCTCTACATTTCTACCTTTTCAAATCTTCAAGAACTCAATTTTGGTCCATGGAGATTCACCATTGAAGGAGCTTGAGCTCACCTTTTCACATATTATTGTTCTCCTTTGCTTCAAGGTAAGGAAACTCAAAGAAAATCCATGTTTCCTCCATGTTTATATGATGTCCGAAAATTCACCTCACATGGTGTTTTCACCTTGGTTGTTTTAGCTTCATTTGAATCTTCAAAGGGCTAGGAGGAGTCCTCTCTTGATACTTATTCAAGTTTCTCTTCCAATTCCAAGGTAAAACAATTACCTTAATGTGTAAAACAATATGTGTAACTAGGGTTTATAATGAGATGAAGCATAATGCTTGAATACTCATTCTATTTTGTACATTGTTTAGAAGTTGACAAACAACTAAACACCCACCGGTTTTACAAGGAAACAAGAAAGAAGTTTGTGAGGAAAAAGAGGTAAACAAACTATCTCAATGTAGTTTAAATGCCTTAGGAAAAATGAGCTTGATTTGCTTAATAAAAACCTAAGGAGCCAATGGTGAAAGACCTAGTAAATGTTGTTAAGGAGATTATTAAAGGGAATATGTGTTGTATGTAATTGCAGGTCAAAGGCAATATTTATGTGGGAAATTCAATGTTTAAGTTTATGTTTATTTAAGGGCCTAAGAGCCATGTTATTTAAGGCCTAAGTGCCAAGCAATTTAAGTTTATGCACTATATTGTGATGTAGTGTAAATTTGGTGAAGTTATGTGTGTGAGAATACTTTGATGGATTTAGGTGTTCTTAATTGTTTAATGGTGAAAACCATGAGTTTTGGAATGATGATGTGCTAAGAGAACCCATGGCAAAATTTGTATAATGTATAAGGAGTTGTAAGTGCTTAAATGAACTTTGGTGAACTAGGATATGTTAGGAAAGGATAAATGTTTTACTAAGGAAGAAAACATGTTTTTAAGGTGTTCTAAAGTGCTACAAGGACTTTGGTATTGTCTTGGAAGTTCTAGGAATTCAATGAGTGTTTTAGGATGTAATAAAGTCTTGGAGAAGTTTGTTTAAGGTTTAGGTAATGTTGATGAATAAGGAGGGAATGATGTTTAGGTAAGGGTTTTGAGTAAGGAATTTTAGAAGTTGTGAAAAGGAGATTTAGTTAGTAAGAAAAGAAGTTGAGAGATGATGTTAAGGTGTAGAGGAAACACCTTGGTGTAGTGGTCATTATTGGTGAACTACCACTTAGAAATCTTAAGGAGAAAACATCCCAAGTGCTAGAATTTGGTAAGAAATTTGTAATGATAAGATGGTTTTGGTGAGTGATTTAAAGAGTTTAGCACATGGCTAAAGGTGTGTTTGATGTGCCAAATGATGTTAGAAACATTATGAGACTTTAGGAGAAGTTTGGTGAAGTTGGTTAAGTGCTTAAGGCTTAGAAAATGAGTGTTTGCCTTGTCCGAACATCCGTCCGGACATGGACGTTCGGACAGGCCTGTTGCGTAAAAATTTTCAGAGTCTCGACTTGTGTCCGACCTTGGGAAGTCCGGACACAAGTTCGGACGTACCTGCTTCTTCATTTAATTTTCCTCAACCATGTCCGAACTTCCGAAGTCCGGACACAAGTTCGACAGGCGTCTGTATTCAGTTTTGAGCTCGACTTGTGTCCGAACTTGGGAAGTCCGGACACAAGTTCGGACAGGCCACTGTATGGACCAAAAACTTTGTTTTAAGGTGGGAGAAGTTGCCTAAAATGGTGATTACTAAGTAATGATGTTATAAGAATGTTAAGGACATGTTAAGTGAGTTATAATGACAATTTAGTGGGGGAAAGGTTGTATTAAAATGTAAAAGTAAAACAAGTTAAAAAGTGAAGTTATGTAACTAAGTTAACGGGGAAAATTATAAGCATTAGACTTTAAACAATCATGTTACCCCGATGTTAATAAAAATACATGTAATGTTGTCAGTTGTTCGAGAATTGCTCGAGGAACATAAGTGGACATGGTAAAGTGGACTCCGGTGACAGGTATGGTTTTCTTGCAACCTGTGTCCTACCGGATTACACCGACTTGTATGCCAACGTGTTTTTCTGTATGTTTGCCACGTTGTAAGATAAAACATGTAATGAGTTTACAGTAATTCATTTATGTGGCGTGTTCAACTCCGATACCATTTAACCTCGGAAGTGTTAACCTTAGTTAACTGAGTCTAGGATCACATGAGAGTTCGGTATTCGGAGTAAACGACCCGAACCATGGGACGTTCTAACCACGGCTATGCGTGTGTTAATTGTGTGATATGTGTGTGTGAATGTAGGGATCTCCCTTGTATGTTTAACTTAGTTGTAATATTGTATGGTGTGTAGATGTGATAGACTCCATAGTGGGGTTCTAACTAATATCTAAAAGTAAGTATGTACTAACAGTGGTGAGGAATCCGGTTTGGCCGTCGCGCGTTGTTTGGGAGTGGGTATCCTTCTTAGCCTTACCCTTCTCTCTGTTATGGTTGTTTCCCTCACGGGTTATGATCTCCCATTAGCTTATTCCAAAGCTTAGCTTGAAGATGTAACAGAAGTTACTCTCCCAACACAATTTCCACACCGTGATGTATAGTGGTTCGGCCAATGATCCGGCCTACGTCCACTTCTAGACAGAGCTATTATTCATTCTTTGGTTTACAACTCTAGAGAGCTTTTGGGATGTGAACTCCCTTTTCTACTTGAGTCCCTTACAAATGAGCCCCTCTACTCCTATTTATAGACTTGTATTACTAGGTTTACCCTTTTTGCCCCTATACATGTGATAGTATTACATAAACATAACTGTCAGTCCTTTTACGGGTCTCCGGACTGAAATACTGCTTCCGCCTTGGACTAACTCTTCCGGACCGTCGCTTTAACAATAATCCCTCCGATAGTAGGGCTTCCATCGATAGGCCTTCCGACAATTGGCCTCCGTAGAGTCTCTGGTAGATCCCTCCGCATCGGGGCCTTTCGGTAGCAGGCTTCCGACAATTGGTCTCCGATAGTAGTCCTTCCGCTAGTAGGCCTTCGGTAGACGCTTTAACCTTCCGCATGGTATATTTCATACCATTACATCAGTCCCACAAGTTCTACTTTTTAGCACTAAAAAGTGGAACTTATAAAAAGAAATGAAATTTACACTTTGTACTTTTTTCTTTTCTACTATATATCTCCTAGTCCCACAAGTTCTTTTCTTTGCCTAAAAAAGGAAATGAACTTAAAAACATTGGCCTGCATAGGAGCTTGTCTTCCGGAAACAAAGAAGTCCCACAAGTTCCGGGGGCGATGAAGTCCCACTTGTTCTCCTGAAAAAGGTCTCCGTCCCTTGACCGTGCCATAATAAGAAATCCAAAGATCTGGAATTCCGAAGGGCCATAATAATCCCAGAAGGCCATAATAATTCCTGAAGACCATAATAATTCCAGAAGACCATAATAATCTCAAGAAGTCCGAGATAATAATAATAAATGGGATATTACTTCATAATCAGATTGCTGCTTGAATCACTTCATTCCTTGGGCCTGCATCTCTAAATTTAACAGATTAAAAGATATTTGTCTTTTGGGCTACCCGTAGCGACCGGACTTCCCAAAAGTTTTTTGTTAGTTATATATTAATCACGGGGATAAAAAACCCAAATATACAGCCTATAGGCTGCTTAGAGCAGCCCTTCTAAGTTCATGGATAACACAAGTCTGAAGTGGACAAAAAGAATTACTATAAATTCTATTGCTTCCCAAAGTTGGAGATTCTGATAATGAATAATTTTAGACTGTTCTTTTTGTTTTTTTTTTTTGGCCAAGATCTCTTTTGGTAACCCCTTAGTTACACTTTCATGCTTTCACACTCTACCACTGTACACATGGTGAGATCGTCGGTTTAACACTCTACCGACTTTGAGCCAGTGAGATCGTCGGATTAACACTCTACTGCCAGGACGCTGACAGTGAGATCGTCGGATACATTACACTACCATTCTTTGATGGTAGATCGTCGGATACAAAACACTACCATTCTTTGATGGTAGATCGTCGGATACATTTTTTCCCTTTCTTTTTTCTCTCTTTTTTTTCCAAGACTCGCTGGTCTTCATTTTAAGTAAATCAGAAATTGTTTTAAAATATTTCTTTTTGAAAACTAGAGGGTGATCAAACCTCTAGAGAAAGTTTTCTAAACTTCCAGTTGCAAAACAACATTTATAATGAAATATCAAAAAGTTTGGTACCTCTTTTTTACCGGTCGAATGATATTACCGGTGGATTGGCTTTATCGATGAATTTGGGCAGATCCCGCTTGTTAGAAAATTTCATGCCCCTGAGCCCACCAACCTTTGCGCCAAAATATGGTTTCTTCTGGTAGACTTATTTCGGAGATGAAAAGAGTTACTACCGAAGGAAGGCGGAAGATGCTACCGGTGACTACTGGTATTCTCATTGAATTTCTCATGTCTCCGGAAGTAAAAAGACTCCTTCGAGTGGTGAAGTACTACCGCATACCCGCGTATTTCAGCTCAATGCTTTTACCGGAGGTGCCTGTGACCGAAAGTTCCACTGGTAGCTCAAAGATTGTGTCCGGCCTTGATTGAATACACTGGGTTTAGACCTCTGGAAGACTGTTATACAGGGTTTGTGACAGTCGGTCCGATGTTGTTTTCGTAGTCCTTCCTATTGGCAACTGGTTTGCCGCAAACCAATACGTCCACCACTGCCCGAGGCTGATCTGTCGGTAGATGGCGATTTAGAGAAGAAGTGGAAAATTCCCCGTGTCCGAAATCATTCGCCCCTGCCTCTGTTTCTCGATCTCAATTTCTCACGACCCCGATGAATTTTCAGTTTCTATGGCGGCGTACTTCTTGTGCCTGTAGCTCACTGAATCTACCGGGCAATCGGGGATAAAGAGCGGTAGCGCTTCCGGAGGGAGTTGAAATATTTCACTGCTGCAAGACTCTGCGGTGTACTCGATACTCCTCCGTATGATTCTGGCCTCCGAGAAGAGAATGGCCTCTGAGAAGGGGTTGGCCTCCGAGAGAAAAATGGCCTCCGAGAGGAAAATGGCCTCTGGTAAACCACTTATCCCAACTCCTATCGGAAGCTTGGCATTGTTCTGGTCCAAGCTCCGGGACTGTAACACCGTGCGGTGGTAACTCTCAGCACTCTGATCCGCACTACTGGTCAAGATGGAAAGGATCATTGCTACCGGTAGAGATTTTAATTTGGTATCGGTGGAGGTTTCGAGTTGGTACCGGAAGATTTCCAGCACACTAACTTCCGCATAAATGTTGAGCGCATATTCCCTCGTATTACTGAGCCGAAAGCCACCGTTGCTGTAGTTATGTGGAGAGTATTCCATTTAATCATCGGAATATGCTCCTGCTGTTCTTAGTTGATGGTGGTAGTCTTTAGATGAAGAGTACATAAATTGGACTTTTCTTCATAATCGTTCACCCTCGGCTTATCTTCTTTTAATCGAACAACTATTCTTTGTTGTAGGATTCTCCCACCGCACTCGACTCCTCCAGTGAAGGTCAACAAAATGCTCATGCTTCTGGCTTAAATCCCCTCTTTATTCTTTTACCGGTAGCAAATATACCCACAGGGGTTTGCACTGTGCCAGTCTTGTCCACCCATCAACAGACCTTGGACTGGTTATACTGAGTCTGTGATCGACTTGAATTTGACATCCTGTCGTCATTAGATTGTAATTCCAATAGCTCCATACGGATGACATATATATTCAACGTTTCTGGAATGCATGGATTTCCCTCAGCTCGGCATGTACACAAATGAATTCGCACAGCAGCACCAGTGATTCTCACAACAAAACATAAGGAAGAATGCAAATTAGAGGGAATTTCATATTGTAGTAACCGTGATAGTGAGCATGTAACTGACTGAAAATAGAAAACAAGATTCCTAAAGCACACATAAGCCTGGCAATATTGAAGCAAGGACATTATAATTTTTGGCTGAAAAAATTGTTGGAATGCTCCATATACAGCAGCGAGGTTTAACAAGACATGAGTAAGAATGACTATAATTTAGAAATGATAAACTAAGCAGGACAAATCGGGAGCAACAAATAGCAGCAAAAATTCAACCAGATAACATAGAAATGATCCATCTTCTGTACGCAGGTTTTTGGATCTTGAGATCTTGATAAGGTTGAAATGATCCAAACAAATTAGATAACTACAGCTGGAACTACATGTTATTATATTCCATAAACATGAAACAGTCTGGAGATTTCTCTGTTCAATCACGCAGATATATGAAGGTAATATACATAGGAAGAGTCGGGTTTATCAGAGTTTTGATGTTTACAATTTTATGACAATCACATACCGGAACTGCTTCCTCTGAGACATACAGAGTTTATGATAGTATTAGGAAATCAGATGCAGAATGGATTTGTTATCCTGACATTCTAGGTTGATTATCAACGCATAATTAAGCTAAAAAGTTCAAGGTAGAACAGGAGGAAACTAGCTTACTTATAATATCATTTTCTAAGCAGCAATCTATGGTGATTTGTAGACTGTAATCAGAAGCGAGGATCGTCATCTATTTCTTGCAGAGATGTCATTGTTAATAATTTTCGTGCAACAACGATTTAAGACACACATTCCGAATCATACTCACATATGGAAGAAATGATAGACTGTGATTCCTAAACTCGTCATCACAGATTTATTTCAAGTTTTAGCGCAGAAGAAAGAGATTCAAACCGTCCGGAGCTTGCGCCTGAATGCGATTGATATGACTAACTTCTTTGGTCGATGATACATCTAGGCAATGCCACCCATGGATACTGGGATCACTCATGTTAGGCTTTGCCCTTTGGATACCCGGTCAACAATGACTTTCGGAGATGATGGACAAGGCTTGCGCCCGTCTCCACTGTGGGAATGCCTCCTCTTGTTGATGATGGTTCTACCAGGCAATAATCTGGTCCGGTCGAAAGGGTTATTCTCGTGGCAGCAACAGAGAGTATACGCTCCATTCATTCACCATTTCCAGCTGAAGAGAATGGCCTCCGAGAAGGGAAAATTTTTCCGGAAGGGAATTCGCACGAGATTGTAGTAAAAATCATCAGCTAGCGTAGGCACGCCTCCCTTTGGAATTCAACGTAAGCTTAGTTTCCCCTGTGCTGCTTCCTATATTTTTACTTCTCGGAGCCACAAAACTTTCGAGGATGACATGGACGTTGCATGCGACAGTTAACTGAAAGCCGATGACACTATCGAATTCTACCGGAAGAGGTTGGTTGGCTCCGGAAGCCTCTGTCGACATGTCGGTTCTTCATGGCTAGCTTGACTGCTTCCTCTCAGTGCGTCTGATTCATAAACGTCGGTCAGTTCCTTTTGTTCGCACTAGATTACTGCCCGGGGCTAACTCTACCGCAGACGGGCAAAGCTCTCCAGCTGATATTTGTGAAATAATTCTTTCTCCTGCCCGAAGCGTTTTCTGGTCCTTCCGCCTCAGCAGGTCTGTCGGATGGTATCTCTCAGAGTAGAAGCTCTTATCGTCCTCCGAATAAAAAGTTCCTTCCGTGCGGAGGTGGTTTATTCAGTTCCTCAAACAACGGCGTGCTTCGAATCAAAGAAAGCATCCAAGATGTGCCATACAGATATGATGTGTGATGATTCGATTTCTGCCAGAGCATTTTAAAGTCGCCGATACAGTCGACCATTGTTTTCTCTCCGGTGACGTCTTTGGAATGTTCGAGTAGCTCCTCTACAGACTGTGTTTCCACCGCCATATGGACGCTTTGAACGACGATGGTCTTCGGAGGCGTACAACAACTTCCTTTATTGAGTCGATTATCATCAGACTAGTACCTTCTTCGTATGCTTTCAGTAGATTGGAGTCAGGAGCTCGCGCCCGGCCTAAACTTCAGGCAAGGATCCTATGGGCGAGACTCGAGAGTGATGTCGATTGTGCATTGTAGATCTCGTCGCCCGGGCCTGGCTAATCCTCTTAAAGCTTCCCATTACTTGTTAGCACCTTAGCGTTCTGATTCAGGCGATTCTTCATAGCTTCGGTCCCCTCCAAAGTTTACTATCCCTTCTGATAGTTTAATTCAGGTCGTCCTTCTTGATTGGGATTCGACGAGAACTTTGAGATTTTGATTCTTCGCTGCTTCTGGTTCGATCGAGGTTTTCTCGTTCCGCCCTTCCGATCTTCCGATGAAGTCTGGCTTTGTTGGCGCAAAGATTGATCGTAACGCTTTGGTCAAAACTTCACAGATCCGACTACTTTGATTATAAACAATTCTCTCAATGTCCCCTGATTCTTCTTCCGATTACTCCCTCTCTACTACAGGATCATCGTGCGTTGATTCTCCAAAAAGTCAAGAACATTGTTCCTCGTAATCGCTTTTCTCTCAAACCGTGGACAAATCGTGGTTGATGTTCGTTCCCACAGATGGTGCCAATGAAGATGTAACAGAAGTTACTCTCCCAACACAATTTCCACACCGTGATGTATAGTGGTTCGGCCAATGATCCGGCCTACGTCCACTTCTAGACAGAGCTATTATTCATTCTTTGGTTTACAACTCTAGAGAGCTTTTGGATGTGAACTCCCTTTTCTAACTTGAGTCCCTCACAAATGAGCCCCTCTACTCCTATTTATAGACTTTGTATTACTAGGTTTACCCTTTTTGCCCCTATACATGTGATAGTATTACATAAACATAACTGTCAGTCCTTTTACGGGTCTCCGGACTGAAATACTGCTTCCGCCTTGGACTAACTCTTCCGGACCGTCGCTTTAACAATAATCCCTCCGATAGTAGGGCTTCCATCGATAGGCCTTCCGACAATTGGCCTCCGGTAGAGTCTCTTGGTAGATCCCTCCGCATCGGGGCCTTTCGGTAGCAGGCTTTCCGACAATTGGTCTCCGATAGTAGTCCTTCCGCTAGTAGGCCTTCGGTAGACGCTTAACCTTCCGCATGGTATATTTCATACCATTACATAGCTATTCTGACTTATGATCGGTTTAGGGGGACATATGTTGTGTGGGTGTGTCGGGCCTCCAAACCCGAACCATCTTAACTTAGTTACTCGTCCGACTATTAGGACGGTAATGAGTGTTGTTTTTGTTGTATAACGAGCTACCATGAGGGTGACACCATTCGCTAGGCTCACCAGTGAATTAACTATGTTTGGGTCGGTTCCTAAGAGGACCGTTCCGTTATGTTATGTGATGTTGTTGTAATGCAATTCCTATTACGATGTTATCATGTGCACGTCGAAACGTGAAAAGTGTTGTTATGTTTTGTTATGTGAGGAATGTTATATGTTGTAAGATATGAGTGTGTGATCATGGAAATGAATCCCAGTTTGTGATAAGACGCGTTTAAGGATAACCCGATTTAAGGGTAAGTGTCGTCTATTAAGGAAGTAGCTCCATTAGAGGAGGAACACTCTAGGGATAATGAATACCATGAGTGACTTATCAAGTAAGGACATATTATCCGTTGTTGAGCCCATTGAGGCGAAAGTTATGTGTTGTGTGTTTAAAGTTGCATGCATGATTTAAATATAACAAACTTTGAAACTGATAATCAAGTTCCAAATATCTTCAATACATCCATAATACAACCTCGAGGTTGAAATCGCTGAAGCTCGGGTGTACAGAGTTGTTGCTGCTTCTACTTTCACCCGCTATTCTGGTTTAAACATCTATCATCTTGTCGTTTTGTCCAATAGGTGAACCCATTGATGTCATACCCCTCGTAAGATACAGCAGTGGAACCAGGTCCCAAAGCTAACCAACGGAGCTCTTCACCTACATTATCAGGCGCTAGTGATGCAAGTTTCATAACATGGTCTCTAAACCATGAACAAAAGTCTTGTTTTGCTCTTTTGTCAGCCAAACAATATTCCTCCCAGGATATTGACCTCTTAGTGTAGTCATGTGTTTCTCAAAAATGGCTCAATAATCTCAAGGTGATGTAAAACGAACAAATGTGCTAACTCCATTGAGGATGAATCAATTGCCACAATTTTTTTCCCAGTAACACCTTGACCTTCTGTCCCTCCCGTGTGTCTAGGTTGTGGTACTCCAATAGCAACTGCACCCTTTAAGTATTCAGTACAAAATCTGTCACTTCTTCGGTTATTGTCCCTTCTATAATACTTCCTTCAGGTCGATATCTATTCTTCATCCTTCCCTTCAAAATTCCCATGTATCTCTCAAACGGATACATGTACCTCAAATATATTGGACCACATAATTTGATTTCCCTAACAATGTGAACAACTAAGTGAACCATGATGTCAAAAAAAGAGGGTGGAAAATACATTTCAAGTTGACAGATCGTAACAACAACATCACGTTGCAGACTGTCAAGTTATCAGCATCCACGACTTTATTACACACTGCATTCAAAAAAAACATAGTCTTGTAATTGCATTTCGGACATCCTTCGGCAATATACCTCGAATGACAACAGGAAGGAGATGCAACATCAGAACGTGATAATCATGAGATTTCAACCCGACCAATTTCAAGTCCTTCATTGACACAAGAGTTTTCCAGTTGGATGAATAACCCGTAGGAACCTTAAGGGAATGAAGACATTTGCAGAAGCTGATCTTCTCATTCTTAGACAAAGTGTAACATGCTGGAGGTAAATATGTTCGTTTGCCTCTTTCTTGAGGATGCAACTCCTCACGTATGCCCATAGCTTCCATGTCTCTTCGAACCTTCACTCCGTCTTTTGTTTTCCCAGGTATGTTAAGCAAAGTCCCAACAACAGCCTCACCAACATTTTTGACAATATGCATAAAATCAAGACAATGCCTAACAGATAAATGTCTCCAATATGGAAGTTCCCAAATATTGAACATTTTTTCCAGATGTTTTTTTGGATAGATTTGGACGGAACACCGAAAACATTCTCAATGTCTTTCACCTTTTCATAGATCTCTTGAGAACTCAAAGGTATACGAGCAACACGTGTTTCAGTTTTTCCGTTGAATAACTTCCTTTTTTTACGGTACGGGTGTGCTGCTGGCAACAATCTACGATGACACATGTACACGTTTTTGCCAGAAAACTTTAGACGATCAGAACAAGTGTCGTCCTCACATATTGGGCAAGCAAATGTGCCTTTCACCGTGTATCCAGATAAATTCCCGTACGCTGGAAAGTCATTCACTGTGCAAAACAACATGGCACGAAGTGTGAAGTTTTGTCTGGCGTAACCGTCATAAACCACTGTCCCCTGATTCCATAGCAATTTCAAATCGTCAATCAGTGGTGCAAGATATACATCGATATTATGTCCGGGTTGTTTAGGACCAGAAATCAACAATGATAACATAATGTATTTTCGCTTCATACACAACCACGAAGGAAGATTGTAAATAAACAATAGAACAGGCCACGTGCTGTGTTGACTACTTAGAGTGCCGTAGGGATTCATCCCATCTGTACATAGCCCGAGTCTCAAATTTCGATTATCACTGGCAAAATCTTCAAATCTTCTATCGATAGTCCTCCACTGTGGTGAATCAGCTGGATGTCTCAGCTTATCATCATTTTTCCTTCCTTCTGCGTGCCATCTTAAATTT
Source organism: Limonium bicolor (assembly GCA_023374045.1). Classification (NCBI taxonomy): domain Eukaryota; kingdom Viridiplantae; phylum Streptophyta; class Magnoliopsida; order Caryophyllales; family Plumbaginaceae; genus Limonium; species Limonium bicolor. The sequence continues at coordinate 157,123,981 of CM041780.1, forward strand.
TGGGCATCTCTGACATTTGCAAACAGACGTTTGAACCTTGGTATTATGGGTAAATACCAAATGACTTTTGCTGGAGGACTTTTTTTTCTTAGAATTGGATGATTGGCCGTCCTTATGTTTATAGCGTGACAAATGACATTTTGGACACTGATTCAAATGTTTATTCTCTCCTCTGTATAATACACAACTGTTTGGACATGCGTGTATCTTTTCATACTCCACACCCATAGGACACATCAACTTTTTTGCATCATAAGTGGATGTAGGAAGATTGTTATCATCTGGAAGCATGTCGTGGAATAGTTCTAGTATTGCCGTAAAACTCTTATCACTCCAGCCGAATCTTGCTTTCATATTGAACAAGTGTAGCACGGATGTCAATTTTGAAAATTTGGTGCATCCGGGGAACAAAGGGGACCGTGATGCGTCAACTAATCTTTGATATTCATCGGGCTTGTCTGTGAAATTATCCTCAACATCTTGCAGCATAGAGTTCAGTTCTTCAATCTTTTCACTATCATCGTTGATTTCAGTGTCACTCTGATCACACTCATTATTAGGAAATGTGGTATCATCGGTAACCTTTCTTGTTTCACTGTTCTGCTGGGTGGAAGTATGCACCCTGCTACTACCTTCTAAAGACTCACCATGCAAAACCATATCTTATAGTTTGGCATAAATCCACGTCGTGATAGATGAAATCTGATAGCATGTAGGTTAGGGAATTTGTTGCGAAGTTCACACTGTGCACATGGACAGGGAATGTGAGTGTCATTCATCCTTTTCTGATGATTGAGAGCTGCTTTGCAAAATTCATTTTCCACTTTCGATTCAAAATAATTCCCTCGCAGACCGTACATCCATTCACGGTCCATTCTACAAACAACCAGTCAAAATTTTAAAAATATTTAGAAAAAAGTGTTATAATGTATAATAACTTAACGTAACTAACATTAAAATACTAAATATAAAAAATAACAATAACTAACCTATCTTCGAAAAGGATATATTTCGATATGGTTCTCGCACGGCGAGTCTGTATAATATATATAATACGCTATCTTATATATACTACTTGATGATATATATTACATATATATATATATAGTTGTTGGTTATTTTTTTTTTTTATATTTATATATGTATACCTACTCAACTAACTAGCTACTAAATATAAATAAACTAACTACACAAACAATTTACAGAATACCTTGCTGGCATATACATTATTTTGTGGTTATATATTCTATTGTGTTATATATATACATATATTCCTGCAACTAACTATTATATTGTAATCAACAAATTATACAAACAATTATTCATGATAAATTGAAATTGATTTAGGTTGAAAAAAAACTAACCGGTATTTGGAAGGACGAGGATCAAGCGGAAGCGGGTGGCGAGTGAAGACGATGAGAGCTAACGCGACTACTACTGCCAATCTTGTGTAGTATCTGAATGAAGAAAACACAGTACAATTGATATATACGTCAATTCACCAAGTGAGTTTACCTATAATATAATTATTATAAAATAGTTTCACTAATTTACATTTACCTATAATATAATTTTTATAAAATATGAAATAAATAACTAAGTGAGTTTAACTAACTAGCTAAATTTACTAACTAGAAATTTAATTAACTAATTAAATCCACCTAGATACTTTCATAAATTACCCATCCAACTTCACATTTAATAAACTAATTCAGTGCAATCATAATTATCCATTCCACAATATGATATACTACTAAAACAGAAAAAACTAACTAAATTCCTTAACAATAATATTTTTAACAACATATAAATAATATATATTTACAACAAATTAATTTATTTACTTACATTTGGCTTCTAATTTATCATTGTTAATATTTACAACTTGTTTCACTAATTTACATTTACCTATAATATAATTATTATAAATATGAAATAAATTAACTAAGTGAGTTTAACTAACTAGCTAAATTTACTAACTAGAAATTTAATTAACTAATTAAATCATCTAGATACTTTCATAAATTACCCAACCAACTAATTCAGTGCAATCATAATTATCCATTCCACAATATGAATACTACTAAAACAGAAAACTAACTAAATTCCTTAACAATAATATTTTTAACAACATATAAACAGAAAATGGACAGAGCAATTCATCGAACACCTTGCGAGCGTATAGTTTATTTTCTAAAATTGCCCACATATTGTATTTCCAATCAAACCAATCAATCAATTATACTCCAGAATACATATATCAATCAACAATTACATATACACAACAAATTAGGACCAAATTCAACAAAATCTCATAATTTTCGAATTGTAAAACAACTAACCCCGTTCTCTGTTGGCGTCGGATCTGGGCAGCAGCAGACCGCGGGGGTAGTGGCGCGACTGGGACGGCAGGCGGCGGCGGCGTGACGGCGGCGTACGGCGGCGATAGGCGCGGCGGCGACGGAGAAGAAGAGGGGGCGATTTGAGGGGCGAACTGGAGTGAGAGCGTCGAGAGGAAGAAGAGGCAGCAGATAGTTCGAAAATATGTCGAGTCGCGACTGTTAGGGTATTAGAAACAAGACTCATTTTCGGCGGTTCCTATATACAACCGCCGAAAATAGCTAACTAAAAAGAACATTTTCGGCGGTTGTATATAGGAACCGCCGAAAATGAGGCTTCGTAATTGCTATTTTCGGCGGTTCCTATATCCAACCGCCGAAAATGGTCTTTTTAGTTGGCTATTTTCGGCGGTTGTCTATAGGAACCGCCGAAAATGGTCTTTTTAGTTGCTATTTTCGGCGGTTCCTCCATAAACCGCCGAAAATGGGGGGCCGAAAATGGCATTTTTTCTACTAGTGATGCTAAGACGACAATTAGTTGTGCGTGGCCCGGTAGCATGTGGGCTGCGGGATTACCATACCAGCAAAGGTGCTGAGCCCCTTGGGGGTCACCCTTTCTCTTCTTTCCTATTTCAGGTTCAAGGAGCTGGAAGCCGTTCGAGAGTAGGACGGGGTAGTCGTTGTACATGGGAAATCACTTAAGTTGTATATATACAGTAGGTGTAGTAAGACCGAAACTGTTATCGGCATCAATTTGTAAATACTCGGTACAGTTGGAAGCTTATGTATGTTGGTTGTTGTTAGTGAAAGGTATGGTAATGTACAGTTGCTCGGGAATCTAGTCCATCAGACCAGTACAATGTAAATGTAATAGCCTTGTTAGCCACGTGGATGGTTAACGGCGTGTAACACCAACGAGTTAAGTTATGTGAAGTGGTATACTTTCCGCTGCAGAATGTTGTTATGTGTATGTTGTTGGATGGGTGTTACAGTGGAAACACACAAAAACTATCGAACCAAGAAACGATAACACAACCTATAAACTCACTAGACCGTGAGAGAGTGGTACGAGATTAGTAAGCTCCCAATAACGGTTAGAGAACCGAATTGAAATAATCCGCAAACAAATAGTAGTGGACGTAGGTAATGAACCTCAAATTAGAGGATGACAAGAGTTCAAGATATGAACATTTGAGAGAAGTAAAAGAATGATAAGGGACCATCAAACTCCCTTAGAAAAGTAGTCGACCTACAATATGAGGATCCGACCTAGTATGAGGAAATGTCCCGAACATAAAAGTATTCGAAAAATTGGGAAACCCTTAAATATGAGAATATTAGAAATTGAAATAATTCCCTAATCTATTAGAGGATATCGAGAGAGATACTTCTAGGCTGATCTTTATGATTATAATGTAACTCCGAGAAAGGAGTATTTGGGAAATTGAGTAGTCCGGTAGAGATACGGACGTTGAGTATTTGAGGAGCTAAGTGTATAGTTCCGGTTGATGGTCGAACCTTCCCACTATGCTAGACCCAGATTAGGGTCGAAACCGGGGAAGTAAGACTAGTATTTGTAAGCTCGGTGGTGAGTCTTGTGTATGACTCTGCCCGGAGGTCATGGGTAATGACATAAAAGATATCTTGTAAGTATGTAATCGAGAATCGAGAATTAAGTATTGAAATTGAGAATTGAGTATCGAGAGTAGAGAATTGAGCAAGGAGAATCGAGATGGAGACTTGTAGTATCTATGAACCTAAAAGAGCTTGAGTAAAAGTAACCCGGGAATGGGTAAGACAATGAATAAAGACTAAGACATAGTGAGGTAGAAACCCTCAAGGCCTGGAGTAAGTTAACACTACTAACAAACTATTGTCTTAGTAGTTATTGTATTCCTTGTTTGAAATACTTATGTATGTGAGCATGTCTATTGAATTAAAAATGAATCACATGTTCTCGACCAAATAGTCGGCGTACCCCCGTTAGCACGCGGGTCTGTGAATTTCATATGCAGCAATTGATGAGCCCCTAGGGGCACTGTTTTTATCTTCCAGGTACATTGGAGTCGTCTACCTTTCGAGAGTAGGACGGGGTTGTTATTAAGTATGGGTAGTTGTTTAAGAAATTGTATTTGTTTGTATTGTGGAATTGTAAGACCGATATGTTATCGACAAGTTTGGAATTGTAGTAGACTCGGTATAGAATTGAATTGAGGTTGAATTTGTATTTGATTTAACTAAGGAATGAAATGTTAAGTTTGATATAGAGTACTCGGTATATCCAAGTTCATCAGACCGATAGTATGTTGTAATGTAATTGGCTTTGTTAGTCACGTGGGTGACTAATGGCATTGTACTCTGCCTTTCGCTTCATTATGCAGTTGTGCTTCCCTTCTTGCCGGCTACACATGGTTCTCGCGACTGCGAAGCACGTCTCCCCATGGTGCCATAAATTCCATTATCCTCTATTAGGATCTTCAATCTTTTGCCGTTCAGTGGTTTATTGTTGTTCCAACGGGATTCATCGCCGGGATTTCCAGTCCTTGGAATCTACCGTATGACTGGTTCTTTCTCTTACAAGGCTTAGTTGTAACTGCCAGATCGGGTTTACTGAGTAAGAGATACCACGCGTCGGTTGAGAAACCATTGTTACCGAGATAAAGGTGATAAATGGGAGGTGAACAATACAGCAACAATAACGAGTGAGGCAAACTGAGCCCTACAGTTATGAGAGTTTCGCAGCAGAAACTAGTGAGCCAGTGATTCAAGTGTTGAATGTGCATGGTGAACATGAGTGAATGGCTAATTATTAATGCCTTGACGCCTCACAGGCCAGAATCGAAACCAGTTAAGAGTTAAAGCAAACTCCAATCCAATGAGAATTCTTGGTTTAGGAACTAAACCGCCAATGTGGTTAAGATCCTCTAACCAGAACACATTGTATAACAGACCGCGTGGAAGTTAAAGTACTTCACGACGGCGGAACGTTTTAAATCAATGATTCAGTGATTGATTACGTGGGCGTAATCCCTTTAAAGGGGGGTAGAGCGCAAAACCACTTAGTGTGTATTACCGTACAGTGTACGTAGTGTACGTGACCTATGTTGTGCATAGCACAAAATAATTTGTTTTGATGATTGGTGTGTGTGTTACGTAAACATACGCATTCATTCATGGTTTAATCGTGGTAATTGTGCACAGAAGATGCGAATACCATTGTGATAAGTGGTTGATTTATTAACAGTTGTGTGTGATAGTACAAGTGTGGGGAGTAGAGAAACTCCCGGGGGAACAAAAACCCCGACAGTGTATAAATGTGAAACTGTGTGTTGTATTTTGATAAAATATATGTGTATATATATACTATATAGTGATTCATGAAAGGGTATGAAACCAACATAGAACCTAGCGAGAATAAGATTCCCTAGGCAACATGATTAATGTGAATGGAGGTAACTGATAGACGGAGTTCTATCCCTTGGAGATGTTATGATCATGATTAGAATGATTAAAAAGATAGAAAATTGGAAATGAGTGATTTATTTGATGCTTGAAAATGAAGTGGGAGGTGGAACTTGATTTGCATGCGATCAAGGGAAGCCGAACACAAATTGGGGTGGAAGGATAGTTCAACACTGATGCTGATCACATCAGGGTTGGATGATTCTTGAAGCTCCCTATAAGTGGTCACAAATAACCACGCTAAGAAAGAAGCAAAGAGCATAAGTTGGACTTGGAGTTGTGTGTGTTTTCAAAAGGATTTTCAATTGGTGTTTTCAAAACAGTCGGTTAACATTTGGAATAAAGGATTCTCTTATACTCAACCTAGTAAAGAATATTTTTGTAGTACTTGCTCACGAGCTGAGGATGTATGAGCCCTTATCTTCGGACCGGCGACATGAGAAGTACATATGTTAAAAATTAAGTGAATGTTTTGATCTCCCAAAGGAACGGGGACCAGATGGTGTCCATCGTGACCGGGTTCTGCGGGATCACAGTGTATATCAAAGATATTTTGATTGTTATACATGCTATGACATGTTGTGTGGTATGTGTAATAAAGATATTTTGACATTGAGTTCCAAAAGTGTATGTTATTAAGACTGTTGTGCAAAAACTATATAACAAAGTATATAAATGAATGCAAGGAAAAGGCAAGTGCACCTAATCGGTGTAGTACAACAAGGTCGTATCCACAGGGACTTCGTAACTGTCTAGTTAATTATAAGCTTAGTAAATGTGCAAGAGGATATATACAAAAGTGCATAAATGTAAACTGGGTTTTTTGGAATTTTAGCTGATAGATGGAAAATAAAGGAAAGCAGTAAAACTAGACTAACTAATCTAGGATAGGTGTAGCTCGGGATGGATATTTGCACCCATCCTCCCTTTACTACCAATGGTCAATTCTCGAACTCATGGCTAAACAACGGGAACACTAAACTAACTAATATCCTAATCAAGGTCTACTAATCCTAACCAACAGAATGGAACCTGGTGGATCTTCCAAGTACCTAGTCAATTGATGGCATTAAGCACAAATCCCCTAAGTTGCAGTGTATCTAATCTCGAAATCCTCGATATTAGAATGCACTGATTCAGTCCTCACGGTCTAGATTTCTATCTCAGAATCACATGTTGACAGAAATCCACAATAATGCTCAACTAATCGGTAGGCCAAACCAACCAGTTTAACACATAGTGCTAATTAATCAGCAACCTAGAATCTATCTCAGAATCTCATTTCAACAAATTCAAGGTAAACCAACCAATTTCACACAAGATAACAAATGGGCAAAACCCTCAACAAATCCCCAAATCATGGGTGACAAGTTCAAGAGCCACAAACACACAATCGTTATCGGTATTCAGCACACGAACTGAAATAAAACCATAAACGAGTTCAAGAATCTACAACAGAGTTTAGGGATTTTGGGGCAAAATCCCCAAATCCCAAGCTACAAGGAGACTACTCAAGCATTGAAGCTACAAAGGAGAGGAAGGAGGAAGAAATAGCCATTAATGGAGGTGGTTGAGCTCTTGAATGAGGTGAGATCCTCTCCTCTTCCTTCTCTTCTCTTCTCCTCTCTTTTTCTCTTCTTCTGTCGCCTCTACCGTCGCCTGGAGTCCAGGTCTCGACCTCCCTCTCTTTCCTCCTCTTTTCCCCTTTTAAAATCTGATTTCTGGGCAAATTTTACGACCGACCGGACTTGCGACCGGACTTGCAAGGTCGGTCGGAGTCAGTAGCGATTTTCGGACGCGTTTTTAAGTTCGACCGGACTTGCGACCGGACTTGCAAGGTCGGTCGATTCCAGTAGCTTGTAAAAACGCGAATCTGGGCAAAATTTCGACCCGACCGGACTTGCGACCGGACTTGCAAGGTCGGTCGGAGTCAGTATAACTTCAAAACGCTGTATCTTCTTCGTTTTAACTCCGATTTTGGATCCGTTTGCGCCCACGCGTTCCTCTCTTCGTCTACTTTACTCCTAGCTATGTTAATCCTCCTGTTTAAACAATAAATGTGTGAAACACCAATGAAACACAAAACTAGAGGAAAACAAGCTAGAGTGGAGAAATGAGCATGAAAAGTGTTGATTAAACATATGAAATACACCCTTAAAACATGCTCATTTGGACACTCATCACACCCCCACACTTACCTTTTTGCTTGTCCTCAAGCAAAACCAAGCACCCATGCAAGTAAGGAATGCTCAAGACTAACAAACACTAACATGAATTGTAGGATAAAAGAAGAAGCAAAAAGTGATTAAAACCTTTGAGGAGTGTGAACCATCTCTTAGTGGTGGCATGGGTGTGCTTAGGGCAAAACAAAATCTAGAGTTTCGGGGTATGATCCGAAGTGCTTCAAAGTTCTAAAGATTAGGTGACTTGGAGAGCTTTTACCATGTCCAACTTCTCTCAAGAATGGGCATTGAGAAGAAAACAAAAGGAAAAAAAAGATTTATGCATTTGTTTCACTTTGCATAAGAGATGAGAAGATAAAATTTTGGCATCATGCCTTTGCATTTAAGAACACTCAACTCTCATTGTTGGTTAACAATGGCGTCTCACAAGTCCCTTGAAGGATTTTCACAAAGAAGCACCCCTTAGCAATCCCTAAGAAAGAAGACAGAAGGAACCCCAAAGCAATAAAAATCCAACCATATAAGATCACTTGGCCATACCGCATGTAAAATGCTCCTCAAAAGCAATCAAAATGAAAAATTTAAGCATTTATCCCACAATTCATAACAGTATTTGTTCTTAATGAGAACAACTCACAACACAAGGGTCCAAGTTTTTTATTTTGGACAATCGCAAGATAAGCATGAAGTATTAAGCATTTAAGCACACAATTCACCGAAAAGGTCACTCCCCCACACTTAAATTGAACAATGTCCCCATTGTTCACCAATCAAAACCGGGGAAGGTTCCAGAAGACCTTTGCGGAAGCAGACAAAAGGAAAATCACACGGGACACAAAAACAGTATAGCACAGAAGTTATCCCCAGATTTGCAGGTTCAAAATTAGAGAAGATAGAACGAAAACTAAAAGGACTAGTACTCCCCTGAGATTGCTATTGCTATCAATTTGTAGAACTCCCCACACTTGAGCTTCAGCCTCAAGTAGCGTAGCTTGATTGCGGTGTGGACTGGAAGTTGCACCCGCATAAAACACTAGAAGCAACCAAACTACAACTGGAGTTAAGGGTTAGCAAAAACAAAACCAAAGGAGAACGAAAACAAAAACAAGAAATAAAAATAATGGAGTCGTTGTGGGCAAATATTAAAGGAAGGGTGAAACGAGTACTCCCCGATAAGATGCGGAAGGAAGATAGGGTGCCCGCACAATTGCAAGTGGGAGGGGTCGTTGAGGTGCTACCTTCAATCGTTGGAGATGAAGGTCCTCTTGGAAAATTTCGCCAGAGGTTCCTTTGTAATTGTTCCTAATTCCATCCCTTTTTCAGAGGGGCTTACCTGTTTCCAAAATATTCACAACACATACGCCACCAATTGGGCGTAAAAGGGCAAGTCCAAAGAATGCCAAAATAGCCCATTATTGAAAACATGCAAAATCTAAACTAACAGAATTTAAAAGACAGGACACGAAATGAAATCCGGGTTGCCTCCCTGTAAGCGGCCCTTCTTTAAGGTCTTTGGCTAGACCATACCACCGTGAAGTCATCCGGGATCGAATATGAACGTTGAAGTCGGCTTCCAACGGGTTGGTTGGGGCGGGCATCATCTAGCAATGAAGAACGACCCGGATCAAAAGGAAATGTGGCCTCAACACTTAGGATGTGAAAGTGTAACTCCACCGATCGTTCATCAGGTGGAAGTGTTGAGGTGGGTGATCCTTGGTACGAGGATCAAACTGTGGTGGAGCCTCCTCTTCAAATTCAAGGATGTGAACATCCTTATCTTCATGAGCGGTGCAGGGAGAACTCCGGAGCGGACTTTGTCTTCAATCTTTGGTCCGGGATCAAAGGGGAAGGTGGCCTCCACACTTAGAGGTGTACGTTGAGCTTCCGCCCAACTTCATTAGTGCACGGGTGGGGGCCTTGATCCTTCAAGTGAAGATCAAAGTTTGATGGCTCCTTTCCTCCTCAAATTCGAGGATGTAAATGTCCTCAACTTCTTGGTGAGGCTCATGGGAAGAGCCTTGATGAAAATCAACTTCAGAGGGAGGTGGCTCCTTGAAGTTGATTATAGCACTCTCCTCTGATGGATCGGAGGGAGGCGGCATCTCCTCCTCCTCAAGGTTGAGGATGTGTCCATCCTCATCTTCTGGGTGGAGCACAGAGAAGGAGGGGAAATAACGGTAGTTGACTTCAGAGGGAGGAGACTCCATGAAGTCAAGGTGGAAGCGGTCCTCTGATGGCTTGGCTTCAAACTCAGGTAGATGGTTGAATGACGTTTTCTCAGGTTCGAACGGGGAGGTGATAGAGAGCAACTCAAGTCCTCAGTAAGGTGATCCACTTTATGAACCATTTCGCTCTCCGGTTGCTGCGATGCAAGGTTTAGTAGACCTTCCATCATCGCGTTCATCTCTACTAATTTGGCATAGAGCTTCAGTTGGTTCATGTCGAGGTCTTTTTCCTTAGTCTGCTGCTCCACTTCATGGACCATTTCACTCTCTGGTTGTTGCTCCCTTCGAGCTAGTGTAATGAGCTGGTTCATGTCGATGGTGTTCATTCTCGCACTAAGATCCTCCAGAGTGGGTGAATCTACCCTTGCCGTTCTCAGAACAATAAGCACTCTTCTGGTCTCCTCCACTCTCTTGGCACCTGATCCATCGATTGATGTCTTGTTCAGTGGGGTTTGGATTGACAGATAAGAACCGGTTCTCCATGAGAGTCTCCGATCTTGAGATTAGATCATCACAAGAGGGAACATATGAAAGGATCCACACCCTTGACAATCAATGTATTGGTCGTAGGTTGCTCCAGAGGTGTAGCCGTAACAATCTTCTGCTTGATCATCAAGACCATCCATCAGAGATAGGTTCCTAAAAAAAAAGTAACACAAATTTATACACAAAAGGGGAAATAAAGGAAATGAAAAATATGCACAGAAACTAAACAGATAATAAACAGATAGTTGGACCGAAGTCCCCGCAACGGCGCCAAAAACTTGTTGGCCAAATAGTGGTGAGACTACTCTGCTAACTATGGGTAGTGAACCCAATCATTGTAGTACAACAAGGTCGTATCCACAGGGACTTCGTAACTGTCTAGCTAATTATAAGCTTAGTAAATGTGCAAGAGGATATATACAAAAGTGCATAAATGTAAATTGTTTTGGGAGTTTTGTTGGTTGGATAGATAAATCGGAAAACGAGGAAAGCAGTAAAACTAGACTAACTAATCTAGGATAGGTGTAGCTCGGGATGGATATTTGCACCCGTCCTCCCTTTACTACCAATGGTCAATTCTCGAACTCATGGCTAAAACACGGGAACGCTAAACTAACTAATATCCTAATCAAGGTCTACTAATCCTAACCAACAGAATGGAACCTGGTGGATCTTCCAAGTACCTAGTCAATTGATGGCATTAAGCACAAATTCCCCTTAAGTTGCAGTGTAGTCTAATCTCGAAATCCTCGATATTAGAATGCACTGATTCAGTCCTCACGGTCTAGATTTCTATCTCAGAATCACATGTTGACAGAAATCCACAATAATGCTCAACTAATCGGTAGGCCAAACCAACCAGTTTAACATATAGTGCTAATTAATCAGCAACCTAGAATCTATCTCAGAATCATTTCAACAAATTCAAGGCAAACCAACCAATTTCACACAAAGATAACAAATTGGGCAAAACCCTCAACAAATCCCCAAATCATGGGTGACAAGTTCAAGAGCCACAAACACACAATCGTTATCGGTATTCAGCACACGAACTGAAATAAAACCATAAACGAGTTCAAGAATCTACAATGGAGTTTAGGGATTTTGGGGCAAAATCCCCAAATCCCAAGCTACAAGGAGACTACTCAAGCATTGAAGCTACAAAGGAGAGAAAGGAGGAAGAAATAGCCATTAATGGAGGTGGTTGAGCTCTTGAATGAGGTGAAATCCTCTCCTCTTCCTTCTCTTCTCTTCTCCTCTCTTTTTCTCTTCTTCTGTCGCCTCTACCGTCGCCTGGAGTCCAGGTCTCGACCTCCCTCACTTTCCTCCTCTTTTCCCCTTTTAAAATCTGATTTCTGGGCAAATTTTACGACCGACCGGACTTGCAAGGTCGGTCGGAGTCAGTAGCGATTTTCGGACGCGTTTTTAAGTTCGACCGGACTTGCGACCGGACTTGCAAGGTTGGTCGATTCCAGTAGCTTGTAAAAACGCGAATCTGGGCAAAATTTCGACCCGACCGGACTTGCGACCGGACTTGCAAGGTCGGTCGGAGTCAGTATAACTTCAAAACGCTGTATCTTCTTCGTTTTAACTCCGATTTTGGATCCGTTTGCGCCCACGCGTTCCTCTCTTCGTCTACTTTACTCCTAGCTATGTTAATCCTCCTGTTTAAACAATAAATGTGTGAAACACCAATGAAACACAAACTAGAGGAAAACAAGCTAGAGTGGAGAAATGAGCATGAAAAGTGTTGATTAACATATGAAATACACCCCTAAAACATGCTCATTTGGACACTCATCAGGTAGCTCGAGAGGCTCTCCAAGTCCGAGCCTCTTGTCGACTGCTTCTTCTGTGTGGTATCACTGGAACAGTGGTTTTGAAATCAGACTGATAGATACCTTGGCTTGGTGCAGGTGACTACAAATCATAAGGCAGTCGATGGTTGGCATTGACATTGTTAACGTTTGTAATGGTATAGATTGTGTTGTGTAATCATGGTTGACATATTGTTATCATGAATTAGTGTGGTGCCCTTTGAATTAACAAGGCCAGTTTGTGGTGTTTTGCTGATGCATTTTAAGTTGTATATGAAAGCCAACATGTAAATTTGTAAAGAAGAAATATTTTCTGTCAATCTTAAATGCTAATAAATGTTGCTTGAAAATCGTTAACCTGTAACATGAAAATCGTTAACCTGTCACATGTATGGTTAACCTGTTGCATGTAAATGGTTAACCTGTCAATCATAAATGGTTAACTTATCGCATGTAAATGGTTAACTTGTCACATATAAATGGTTAACCTGTCGCATGTAAATGGTTAACCTGTCAATCATAAATTGTTAACCTGTCGCATGTAAATGGTTAACCTGTCAATCATAAATGGTTAATCAAATCATAAATGGTTAACCTATCGCATGTAAATGGTTAACCTGTCGCATGTAAATGGTTAACCTGTCATTCATAAATGGTTAAAATGTCAGTCGTAATGGTTAACCTATTATTTGGAAAGTTAAAAATGAATTGAGTAGTTTTTCATATTAATGATATGAAATCATGGCTAGTATTATGTAAACTTATGGCATATTTATTACCGTATGAATGGCATATAATTCTAAAACCTATAAATAATGACCCTAATCCCTCCACTACAAACCTGTCGAGTCAGTGTCGACATTATAAAGAAATAAGAAGAAAAAAAAGATTACCCTACACCACAATCCCACCCCAAAAACCACCCTAGGAAATCTTAAAACGTCAAAGGCTTATTGCTGAGTCAGTTGTGACATTATAAAGTATAGCCTTAGTTAAAAAAAGATTATCCTACACCACAAACCTACCCCAAAATCCACCCTATAAAATATTAAAATGTGGAAGGCATTTTTAGGGTTTGTAGTAAAAGGATTAGGGTCTAACGACCCTAATTCCTGAACCACAAACCCTGAAATTTGTCGAGTCAGTGTGGACATTATATAGAATAGAATGAATAAAAAAGATTACCCTACACCATAAACTCACCCCAAAAACCACCCTATGAAATATTAAAACGTTGAAGGCTTATTGCCGAGTCAGTTGTGACTTTATAAAGGATAGAAAAAGTTAAAAAAGATTACCCTACACCACAAACCCCCCCCAAAATCCACCATAGTAAATACTAAAACGTCGAAGGCATTTTTAGGGTTTGTAGCCCTAAACCATAAACCCTAAAAACATATCGAGTCAGTTGCGACATTATAAAGTATAGAAAAAGTTAAAAAAAGATTACCCTACACCACAAATCCACCCCTAAAACCACCTTAGGAAATATTAAAACGTCGAAGGCCTATTGCCGAGTCAGCTGTGACTTTATAAAGTATAGACAAAGTTAGAAAAGATTACCCTACACCAAAACCCACCCCAAAATCCACCCTAGAAAATATTAAAATGTCGAAGGAATTTTTAGGGTTTATAGAAAGGGATTAGGTACAACCGCCGGTCGACTACCAGGGTCAGGGTGTTGGGCAGCTATCCCAGTCTCAGTCTGCTGCGGCTGCCTCTTAGGTGTGAAAGATTGATTGGATGAAGTAATTTGATAACTGTTAAACTTAAATTTAGATACTTTTAATTTTTGTTCTAATTTAAAAAAACATCTTCAACTATAACAAATAATTAAAACACCTTTAAACCATACTAGTACCAATGATAAAAACAACCCAGAAAAATAATATTCTAGAGATGCACCGGATGAATCAATATTTAATAAAAATAGTAATATAAAAATATGGAAACATAAAAACATAAAATGATAATTACTTTTTGTGTATAGTTACTAATAATATGATATTAGTTTATATATAGAAAATAAATTTTTAATTGATGAACACATAAAATATTCATCTAACCATTACAATGATTAATTAATATTTTAACATGCCAAAACTATTTACCTATATAATACTAATGCATTTCTTAATATATTAACTGCATATATAATTCTCAATATATGTTTCTCAATACATATAATTATTTAATTAAAGAAACTACATTCATTATACTATATATGAATAATGTTTGTTCATTTTCTACGTAATAATATGAACATGATAGTGGTAATATTAAAAAAAAAGTTATTGATTCTAAAGATTCCGCTCCGCAGCTATAATGATGTAAAAGTGAGTAATTTCATTTCTACCATCTCACGCATGAAGCAGTCTTCAATGCAGCACTCCTGCAGCTGCAACGATGCAGCACATGAGCCATCCCCATTTTTTTAAATGTAAACATGTCTAGATAACGTTTGGGGGAGGGGGGTTGTTGGGCTTCTTTTAGGCATCTTAATGAGGTTGTGTGTATCTTAGGGCATCACAACGGTGTGGATTCCACTCTTAGATGTAATTTAGAAACTTAAAAACTACTGCAGTGGTGTGGAATCTCTCTTATTTCTCTCTCATCGTTTCTTATTTAAGGAACGCTCTGCAAATTAATATGATTCGCTACAACACTGCAACGATAATAACAAAAATAAAAAAGTACTAATAAAAAGCTAAAATAAAAATAGTTAAGAAGAGGAGAGAGATTGTTAAGCAACTCACCATTATAGAGATGAGAGTTTCTTAGTTAATATAATAATATTTTTGTTTACATTGCACCTAGAATTGTGATAAGAACCTCATCACCATTGTGGATGCCCTTATTGCTCCACTGACGGTCTGACCTTAAATCTTGTTCTCTTTAGCGACTACAACCTTTCTTATAAAAATAACTACGATATAAGCTACTTCTATTCCATATTTGATGTTCATTTGAGTCCAAAATTGTCTACTTCGACTAAAACGTTTAATTTGAAGGTAATTTCTTTTATCAATCATAGTTATAAAATACATCTTTACATGATAAAATATAAATTTCAAAACTTAATTTAATAAAATAAAACTTATCTTTAATGTTATATATTCAATTGAGGTTCTTCATTCTCTTAAATAGAAGAGTAGACTAACCCATTATTATAGAGATTGAGGATAGATGTAACTTATTCTTTCAGTTTTAGGTTCTGTTCGGCATGACTATTTTACAGCTGTTTTGGTCTGACTATTTTATAGTTGTTTTATATGTGACGGTATATTATTAGAGTAGAACGTAGAACCCACGTGTGATCCACACAGAACACACCCATTTATGCACAATGTGCTATCAAATATGTCAAAGACAAATAGAGCCTTAAGCTTCTATAGCCTAGTCTGGGAGTTTCTCTTCAAACACTACTTGAAGGAGTTTTTTACTTCATAATCTCATAATAGGCTACCCTTTACTTTATATAGTTGCTCCTCTACCCCCATTTTTATACTTATTACAAAATAATCAAATATATGTTTTTTTTTTGGTAATTTTATACTGATTTAGCTAAATCCTTTCAACTAGCACAATAACACTACTTATCTAAAATCATCTGTAAACTTTCAGCTTCAGCTAATAATATTCGTCAACCGCGAGAACGAGACTCGTGTGACCAAGTTTTTGGTCAAATTTGAACAAAGACATGCAACCACCATGTTACTCGTAAATATTGACCCATCTTATTAGAGAAGCCGACCTTGGAAATGTGTGATTCCATGGATCTAAGATGTGTTTGAAATTTGATCATCTCATACCATGGATAACAAATGTGAACACAGTAGAATTGATCGGGCAATTGCACCATATCTTAGTCTAATCATTGATCATGCAACATATATAGTCGTAGGAGACATAACATACAAGTAGAAATTAAATGTAAATGGAAGACAATAGCAAAGATATGAGAAGTTTTGAGTTCAAATAGTGGGAAGTTAATCACCTTCATGGATTTGCCCCCGAGCAGAGTCAACCCAACTACAGAACAAAAAGGCAAAAGCACACTACCAACTGAACCGGTACCACATAATACTTTCCCCATTTCGGCCCTGCCGATACGCAATTCGTTCAAACTTATTAGATGTGGCTAATTAACTATGACCATATAAATATCAGTTTAACAAATTTGAAATAAAGGTATATAAAGAAGGTGATTCAATAAGAGCAACCACAAAACATATAAATTTGAATTTTTAAAAATTCATCAATTTACTGATTACTACAGTAGTTGAGTCAAACGCCACAAAACTGCTGCCATAAAAATAACCCATTTTGTTAGAGAACCAGGTTTCAGCTAACTGATTCCTCTGTTATTGTAATTCTAAAAGCATACATCATACACAATCACCCAAGGTATTGCAGGCCGAAGCACTTGGAAATTCCAAATTGAGGCATCAATTCCCGATTTGGACAAATTGTTCAATTAATACTGGGCCGGTGACGGTTTTTGCAAAACATCCGCACTTCCCAATTGCTGTTTCAAACTTTTTTTTTATTTATTCATCTACTGCACTTGGCAAGTTTTGTAAGGTTAAAAACAGCACTTGCCAAGTGCGGTTATTGTTCAATTTTTTGGTGGGCAGCAGCCCCCTCCCTCACTATAAATACCCCACTCTATCTCCCTTTCTTCACACAAATCTCACAAACTCTTGTTGGGTGAGCTTGATAGGAGTAGTAGCAAAAATATTTTGCAAGCGAGATGGCGGGAAGATATGCCGGAGCAGCTGGAGGACCAGGCCGGATCAGACGAAGTTGTTTTCACTACAGACGACGCATATCTCTTATGCGATTTTAATGGACGTGAGGTTAGTATTCTAATTGCTAAAATGTTTTAATAGTTAGTTAAAATTAGTATATTTAGATAATTTAATAATAAAAATAGAGTAATTAGAGAACTTATTTATAATGGAATTTAGGAGTATCGGCCGTTTATGGATAGAGTACTGAAAGGCGTGGGGGTGTGAAGTTGGTTGAAGCCTCGCATAGATTGATTGCCTCATTTATACGTGTTGCTGGGTTATGGGGTCCTACTAGGTTATTGATCAAAGTAATAATTATATATGCAATGCTTTGGTCGAGATATGGAGACCGGAGACACATACATTTATGTTTCCATTTGGGGAGGTTTCTATCACATTAGAGGACATGACAGAGCTTTTTGGTTTACCTATCGAGGGTAGGCCAGTTATAGGTGTTACCAGTATTGAGGTTTAAAAAAGTATGCACTGCTTTATTGGGAAGACTCTGGATCCCGAACACATCAAGGGTAACCATGTTCTTTTAATATGAATATCTGAAAATTTCAAAGATAATGATCCAGAATTGACTGACGACGCCCGCCTGCTAGGATTGCTCAGCATGCTAGGGTGGGATGGCATTAAGGTCCCACCATGCAACCTCAACATGTACGCCCTAGCATGCTGAGCAATCCTCCTAGCAGACGGGGCGTCGTCAGTCAACTCTGGATCATTATCTTTGAAATTTTCAAATATCCATGTTAAAAGAACATGGTTACCCCTAATGTGTTCGGGATCCAGAGTCTTCCCCAATAAGCAGTGCATACTTCTTACCTCAATACTGGTAGCACCTAAAACCGACCTACCCTCGATAGGTAAACCAAAAAGCTCTGACATGTCCTCTAATATGATAGAAACCTCCTCAAATGGAAACATAAATGTATGTGTCTCCGGTCTTCATCTCTCGACCAAAGCATTGCATATATAATTATTACTTTGACCACTAACCTAGCAGGACCCCATAACCCAGCAACACGTATAAATGGGGCAATCAATCTATGCGGGGCTTCAACCAACTTCACACCCCCACACCCTTTCAGTACTTTATCCATAAACGACTGATACTCCTAAATTTCATTATAAATAAATTCTCTAATTACTCTAATTTTTATTATTAAATTATCTAAATATACTAATTTTAACTAACTATTAAAACATTTTAGCAATTAGAATACTAAACTCACGTCCAAATAAAATCGCATAAGAGATGCATCGTCTGTAGTGAAAACAACTCCGTCTGATCCGGCCCGAGTCCTCCAGTTGCTCCGACATATCTTCCCGCCATCTCGCTTGCAAAATATTTTTGCTACTACTACCAAGCTCACCCAACAGAGACTATGAGAGAATAAGAGAGAGTTTGTATGATTTGTGTGAAGAATGAGGGAAATAGAGTGGGGTATTTATAGGGAGGGAGGGGCTACCGCCTATCGAAAAATTGAACAATAACCACACTTGGCAAGTGCTGTTTTTAACCTTACAAAACACCCGCACTTGCCAAGTGTGGTAGATGAACAAATGAAAAAAAAAAAACAGCACTTCCCAAATGCGGTATTTGTACAAAGTTTGAAACAGCAATTGGGAAGTGTGGGTGTTTTTTCACCAACCCGGCATTAATTGGACAGTTTGTCCAAATTGGGAATTGATGCCTCAATTTGAAATTTCCAAGTGCTTCTGCCAGGTATTGCAAGCTATGTCGCGGTACCAGTGCTGGCGTTGGCCCAGCCGTTCATAGTGTACAAGCACCCGGGAGAGAAGGTAGGCGGTGTAGGATGTCACCACCGCTCCTGCCGAGAGACACAGTATCCCCGGAGCCCAACCGAGGGAGGCGAAAGCGAATGGCAAGCTCAGTAAAGGCGGTCAGATGGTACCCACCATGATCCTGCAAATTAATCACCATTCCATTAATATATGTGAGAATTTATTTTACAAATTACAAGCGCGGTATATGTACATACCTTCTGACTGAAGAACAAAGAGTGCTCCAGCGTCTTGTTGCTGTTGCTGAGCAAATGTTTGTTGAAGCGGGACAACTTCTAGTGTACTGACAGCCGGATCATCAGATCCCATTTCTGTTGAGATGAAAAAAATGAAACTACGAATGAAGAGGGAAGTAGTTATACACCATGGATGCCAACGCAGTGATCGAAAAGACCGAACTCATGCTATAATTAGAAACTCTTTAGATGATGCAGTTTTACAATGAACTAATAAAAGTAACCAAAACATTCAGTTTGAAATCCCCTAATAATTAAAAACAGTATCACAGATGGCGGCCGGCCCGCATGAATTTGTAGAATAAAACAACTAAGCTAAGACAAGGCCCAATACAAAATGAAGCTCATAGACACCTATATGGCCAATTATTCTCCTCCGAGTCAAAGAGTTACTGAGATCTGATGGATATAGGGAAATATGTAACGCTCCATTTGCAATTTGTTCCCTAACAAAAAAGAAATCAATCGATGAGTGCTTGATGGATTAGATTCGAGAAAGGTGACTCCAAGGTTATTGCAGTAGAGTTGAGGCAATTGTTGTAGAAAGAATCCTAGTTTGCTAGGAGATTCTGAAGACAAATGACTTCAATGGCAGCACACGCGGCAACAACCTTGTACTCCATTTCAGTGAAAGAATGAGCCACTGTCTTCAGCTTCCGAGGAAACAATAAAATCAAATGGTTCCTGAAAAGACAATATCGGCTGAGAAGCATATGAGAACGAGTTCAATGGCTGCATTCCCCAATTCTGTTTAAACCCAAATTCGTCCTTTATCTTAGTCTTTCAACAATTCAAAAACCCTTAAATTCTGATTAACCCCTTCACCTTCAATAATTTAAAACACTCAAGTTCTGTTTAGCCCCCCAAATGGGCCAAATCCTTTACAATTTAGCTCTTCACCTTTGTAATGTGAAGTGAAATTGCAAGAACCACCTGCAAACCCCTACTGCTATAATGCCCAATGTCTTAACCAAAAGAAAAGTTTAAAAAGCCAAACAACCCAATCTCCCAGAAAAGAAATAAGTATAGATAAGAAGAGAAAATAACATAGAGAAGGAAAGAGCATTTCTGAAGCATCTTCGGTCACTGTATACCAGTTATTAGAAACAAAAGAATCCTGATAGAAACATCTTGGTTATTTATCATTCAAACAAATTAATTCAGACTTCCAAAGGTTTCATTAATTCGAAATACACAAAGATTTATAAATCCAAGCCTGATTAAGTCCCAGCCAGGTCGACAGAGTTTATCAACTCATTGCTCTAACTGGATCAATAGATACAATGTAGTTGAGCGCCTAACAAGCTAATCCTTTGATCAAGGATGTTCAAAAAAATATCCCTACCAGAGACACTATCCTAACTCATAGAACATATAGCTAGTGATTTATATTGCAAAAGAAACTTGGGATATTTTTCATAAACTTAGATAGGATTGACATTGATTATAATTAGAGTGAGATGATGGATATCTTAAATAATAGTATTCGTGAATACATTAAAAATGGGGTGAGATGCTGCAAGTCCTAATATGAATTATGCAATTACAAGTTGTAGAATTATACCTCAGGAGTAATCTTCATCTTTTTTAGAGCGCTTACAATAGCAGGAACTCTTTTATTAGATGCAGGATGTGCTTCCTGTAGAATCAACAGTGGAGAATTCGGCTTCACAGATCTCATCCAAGTGCAAGAAGGTTAAGTACGGAGTGGGAGAAATATATTCATCAACTAGCATCTCAAATTTGATATCTAACTTCTACGCATTAAGACAAATAATATGATACAAATAGAAAGGGACAATAGAGAAATATATTGAGTTATGTTCATTCTGAAAATAAAAAAAATAACAAGATAAATTTATCACATCTCAACTGCTGAGACACTTTCATCACATGGGACAATAGAATATCGACAAAATCAAAACTCAATAATATTAACACAACGAAGCTTCAATCCAGCATAAATACAAAATAGAAAGAGATGAGTTAATATCCAAAATGAACAAACAAAAAGATACCTGGTTATGACCAGAAGCAGCAGCCACGCTATAAATCCCCTTCTTAACCCTGAAGTGCTCTCGAAAGGAGCGGCAATGTCAGGTTTGAGCTAACTGAGTAACTGAACACATACAGCTTTAGATAGCACGCCTATCTCCATGAACCAAAGTCAATAGCCTGAAGTGACACTTCACCAAGGAATAAGTCTTGGACATGTTGTTTGCACAATCCAATTCTTCGCCTGTTCAGGCTAGGGTGAATACAGCTTGCAAAGCCTGTTTTCCAACCAGGAAACTTTTGTCGTTCCATCACATGAAGAGTGTACACACACGATGCTGTTGACAAGCATCCTACAATAAAACAATTGCAAGGTCGAGAATGGCTCACTAATCTGGCCAGTGATAGAAAACAAAGACCACTATAGGAAGAGCCACATGTTAATTCGTTGTCCTTGACAAATAGAGAAGAATTTTGTATCTCTTCATCCATTTCATGCACTACCTCCTCCGTAGAAGGAATTTTTGTTAGCTCCGAGTCAAACCGTTTTGCAATTTCACTCTCATGTATCCTATACTTTAAAGCTAGTGTTCTAATACAAGACATCCTCACTTCATTCGATATGATAAGCTTCACCTCATCAAGGTTAAGGCACTCGCTGTACCATCCAAGCCATCGGTTTACAATACCAGAATACCAATCTATAATTTGGCTTTTGTCTAATAACAGCAGCAGCGAAGATGCACGGCCATAACCTTCTTTGTTAGTGACTCTATATCGAAAAAGCCGCTTTTTGATAACATTAATGGGAGCCATAATCTCTATAGAGGTATGGGCACAATAGGTGTTGGAGTTAGAGATCTGTGGAAGGAGAGAAGCAGCCTCAGATGAAACATATTTTTCCACTTGTTCCAGAAACTTATAATATGAATCTCGTAGTTCAGTTGGAAGGGAAGGTTCCGCAATGTATTTGGACAAAAAACTTCCTCGCTGTCTGCAGCTTTAGCATTCACATATTGAATCCAGATCTTCATTAGTTGCTTGTACCAGTGGTCTGTTTCCATACCAGATTTACGATAACAAGAAATTTTGGTCAAAACAGAGCTACTATCAGAGAGATGATTAATCTCTGATTCTTTGACCTTTCTCAATCCATGGGCTAACCACTTTTTACCTATTCTAATTGTGCCAGCGTTCCAAATTTCTTGCTTCTGAAGAGCAAATAGCTTAACCTTGTCCTTCAACTTGTGAACTGATCTAACTGCAGTACTTTCTGTGATAGTGCGCTTCAGCAAAGTACCAAGAAATCGAATTCCATCAGCACCATCACATGGTAGTATTCTTATATCCTCACTTATATCCAAGTAGAGGGTGTTTTGCAAGTAACTCTGGACGCGAGACTTCAATTCAAGAGCGACATCCTCAGAACCAGAAACAGCGAAAAAGATCTCATCCATGAAACGGCAAGCATAGATTCTTGAAAGAGATGTTTCATCATCAATTTCAGTTATATTTTGGCCCTTCAACTTCCTCCTAAACCAGGAACGAAGTTTTGATTGGTGTCTATTTTCATCAACTTGAGATGTTGATCCAAAGACCTCAAATTTCATTTGCATTTGATAAAATTCACGATCAAAAAGATCAAGATATACATTCATCAAAATGGTGTAGATAAAACACCCTCCTGCGGGAGGCCATGGGATTTGGGAAAGCCACCAAATTCTAGATTAAGAACCTGAGCATCAAACATGCTTCTAATCATTCCATATAAACCTGGGTCCTCGATCTTATCTGTCATAGCCGAGATAAGCTTGCCGATCACTTTTTCATCCACATCTTTCTTTAAGAGCACAGTAAACCACCAATTTGGGTAAGAAATGTCATTGCGGATAGATCTGAGAGCTGAGGAGTGCCCTCTCCCACTTCTACCACCATGTGAAATTTGAGAAATGAGGTCTGTAGACAACTTCTAAAACTATCCTAATAGCTTCTTGGACCACCCTTAGCTTCAAGTTAGGAAGCACAAGAGTTTCTTTTCTTGCACCCCTTGAGGAGAATGAGACAGTATTAGCTTGCACCATGAATCTTCCTTCAGAAAGGTCTTCAGCTAATGATTCAAAAGAGATGGAATCTTCAATAGGCGCCGATATATCAATATTAGATTCCACCCTAATGGAATTATAGGCATCCATTAGAGTTTTGGGATGTGCTACAACTTTATTCAAAAGCTCCTGATATTTCCCATCTCTGAATTGCTCTTTACTCTCTTCTTGATGCCTGCTTCCAGATTTTTTTTAGTTTCCTTCCTAGTCAGTGGCTTCTTATCCTCAGAATGGATAGATTCATCAACTACAGCTGCTAAGCTCTCGGCCAAGTTCCTCTTTATGACAACAGCTTCTTTGTTTGTATTAATATTGCTACTCTCATCATATGTCGAATAATTTTTGGAACTTCGTTGAGAACCTAATATCATTCCTGCTCAAGAAAAACAAAAGAAGAGACGAGTCTAAATGCTATATTTAATTTACCCCAACATACAACCTAGCAGCTACCCAAAAAAATTCTTTAATGCTGTAACTCCAATTTTGTTGAATAGAAAGTGTATGCCTACTATGGCAGCAACTTTCAACTGAGGATATGCCGCAGGTTCAAATGATAACATTATAACTACCTACACTGCTTAAGACAATGGTTTTAATCGAACTGAGTCATCCAATTTGAGAGATCAGACAGACTTCTCAAGTTCTAACTAAAAAGAAAAGAAAAGAAATCAAGAGCAATTACAACACTTTGGACGCATTATGATGAGAACTAACCTGAGGAGGCTTTGCGAATGAGATGGTTGTAAAGAAGGAAGGCTGCATCAATGGCACTTCCTTGAAGGATATGAGGATTTGATAGGAAGCTTTTTCTGTTCTCCACCAATACCTTAAACAAGCGCATTTTGTCCAATCTCTCACAGCAAGCACTCTCAAATCTTTCTTTTCAGTGAACGCTGTGCACGGCTATTCTCCTTGCTACAGTTACAGTCTAGGTCACGAAGTATCTTTTTCAGAAAGCAGGACATAGACAGAGAGCCATTTTCAAAAGAATGAAAACTTCATTCTGGGTCAATTTCTTTAATTTTCTTCTATTTCTTACTACTCTAATAAAACCAGCAAAAGTAGTGGTGGTCCCATGAATTTATGATTTCCAGCAAAATAGTAGAGATGCTGGTGGTCGATCAACAATTTGGGGTTAATTTCGGCGGGCTTCTGGTGGACTTGGTTATGTGGAGAGGTCATAGGCATTGGCGTCCGACCAATTCAGAGATGCTGGCTACCCGTCCCATTTTTCAAAACCCTGAAAATTGCATGAAAAGACTCTTATTAGACCTACTTAACTATGTAACGGGTATTGGGCTTTATTCTTTTATCATTTCTCTTGTACATACTAATGGAGGATATATTTGTAAATTAGGCTAGTTAGCTTATTCTTTAAGCACCTTTGCCTATAAATAAGATTGTAATTCTCCTTGATAGGCACACATAAATAAGAAGTATCTTATAACTACAAAGACCACAAAAGTAGCATCATTGTTTGCTTGGCCTTTGTCACCTGTTGCTGGCCTTTCTGGGACTGGGGGGAAGGTTTCTTCTTCTTTCCTCCCCCGTACCCTTGCGTGCTTTGGCCCTCGCACGAAACCTTGCGCTTGTGTGCATTTCCTCGTCCCTCAGTCGGACGGTGATCTCAACCTTAGCAGCGGCATGATAGCACTCCTGAATTTAGGATGTCGGTCATGCCCGCGAATCAAACTCACATTCAAACTAACTATTGTATATACTTATTCACATCTAGCGGTATTTCAATTACCTGCAAGGTGGTATATTCAGCTGGCCTCATCCCGTAGCGTAGGCGGTGGCTGAGTCCGTTGTAAAAACGGTTTACCAGAACCCGGTTCGAGTAACCCAGGTCTGGTAGCAAGTGGATAAGGTCGGTGAAGGCGGTATAGTACTCGTCGACCGACACCTTGTCCTCTTGCCTCAGACTATCCAGCTCGAGGCGTTTGGCCTCTTGTACATGCACCGGGTAGTACTTGGCTCGCAGCAGAGCCGTGTACTCCCTCCATCCGAACGCAGGATCCGCGATCTTGTCATCCCGCACAAGCTTCCACCAACTCCTGGCCGAACCCTTCGGTAGTAAGCGGCAAGACGAACCTTGGCACCAGAGGCACATCTAAGGTTTCGTAGGCGGTCTTCAGTTCAGAGATGTAAGCCTCCAGCTTACTCGGGTCGGTCTCCCCGTGAAATGACGATGGCCTCAGATCTGCCAACGCCTTGACCCAGTTGGTCTCGCGCGGCTGTGGCTGTGGTGGCTGAACCTCGGGCTGCTGCCCCTGCTGCATCGTAGCGACAAGCTGAGGCACCATCTGGGCAAACGGCAGCCGCCACTGCGTCGGCCATCACTTGTGTCGTAGGGTTATTCCCGGTTCTCCCGTACCGCGCCGTGGCCTCCTCCCCGTGGTCGGCCTACCATCTAAATTCACATGAACATACATTAGCATTGTGTGTTTGCAAACTTATCGGTTCCAACGGTTGTAACGCCTTTCCGACAACAAGGTAAATCCACTCTTAGTTAGTGGTTAACCTTTCTATAACTGTTCACTCACATGACTATGGTTAGATTTCCTAACTCGGTATGTTCCTAAGCTTGGTATTCCGGTCATCAGAGCGATACTTCGCTCTGATACCACTTTTTGTAACACCCCAACTGTAAACTTAACAATAAGCAGAAACTGCAGCGGAAATTATAACTTAACATTAACTAAAACGAGTTGGTGTTACACGTCGTTAGCCACCCACGTGCTAACAAGGCAGAATACATACATTGGTATCGGTATGGTGCACAGACTTCGAGCATAGTTACTAACGTCCAAAATCACAACCAACTACACTGAGTATAAAAATATTACAAACCATCACTATAATCCATTACTACCAAAATATAACACCACGGGAGCACAGGCGCATCCCGGTCCAACATCCAAAACTACCAAAAGTATTTCATAACACCTAGGATCTAAAGCCACTCCGCTTCCTCGATCCTCATCCTGCAAAATGAAATATGGTGCCCCAAAGGGGCTCACCAACCCATGGCTGATATG
This sequence comes from Limonium bicolor, assembly GCA_023374045.1. NCBI lineage: Eukaryota > Viridiplantae > Streptophyta > Magnoliopsida > Caryophyllales > Plumbaginaceae > Limonium > Limonium bicolor. Next base: position 157,150,475 of record CM041780.1, read on the forward strand.
ATTAACGTGCAACCCGTCGGCTACGGGATACACCCAATTGTCATGATAACATGGCATTCATTTTACATACAAACACACTTAAACATAGCAATGAACCTTGCATAACAACAACAACACATAACATAACGGAATTGTTTCACCTTAGGAAACAACCCAGACATCAATTTGTCAAACTTGGTAAGCCTAGAGAATGGTCTCACTCTCATGTTAAGCTTGTTACATAACTCGTTACCGTCCTGTTTGTCGAACGAATAACTTAACCCAAGGATGTGTCAGATATACTGATCCAAGCACACCGTACATATAATCCCCTAGTCCGATCAATAGTCAGATAGGTAAGCCTTGGTTAAGCTTGTGGGTGATTGTAATCCAAGAAGGAAAAAAAACCAATAACATAAAGAGGGTCGAATCTGATTCATATATCGACTCCCGTACATACACGCGTGACCGGAACGACCGAATTCCTCACTCCCCGGTTAATCACTTGTTAGTAGTCCCATTGTTGGAACTTATCACAATAAATCACAAGTAAGTGTTTAGGCCCAGTAGGCATAAGGGAGATGGGATACGCTTAATAACACAAACCACAACCAATTCATACATAGTCGTAGTTAGAACGTTCCTTAAGTCGAAACGTTAAACCGAGTACCGCTCTCTTACGTATCCTAGTTTGGTTAACTAACGGGTTAGCACGTATTCGAGGTTAACGGTACCGGTACACTCTCACCACAATAATAACAACGACTGTAAACTCATTTCATGACTTAAGTCTTACAAAGTCATAAACATTCAGAAAACAAACACACACACAAGCCGGTGTAAACCGGTAGCAAACAGACTGCAAGAAAAACCATACCTTGGTCCCTGCTGCGTTGAGTTAACGTCGGTTAATTACTTTATTTAACTTCCAATTTACTAAATGTTTTACATACTTACATGGCATGTTTTTACACTTAAACTCACACTTGATTATTCTCGATATACCCACTAGGGTTTACTACATAAGCCACAATTTTTTTCTGTTTTTTTATAAGTATGGGCCGACCGAACCCACCGACCGACCCAACCCCTTGGGTCGGTCCTTCCATAAACATTCTGGTTCACCGTCTTTTGCGACCGACCCAAGCTCACACCGACCGACCCAAAACCCTCTGGGTCGGTCCGTCCAGAACCTTACCCGCTGCCTTATTACAGTCCGACCGACCCAGCCAGGGTCGGTCCCCTGGGTCGTTCGACTGCAGAACTTTCCCAAAATTTGTCTAATCTTCTCCAACTTTTCCTCAAGTCTTCCAATGTGTTCCAACATCACTTGGCACCCTGAAACCTTCATAAAACATCTACTAAACTCATTTTCTAAGTCACTTCTAAACTCCTCAAGCACTTACTCAATTTCCTACAAAACACCTAATACTTATTACATCTTTCCTTACACATTCAACATATAGTTTTGCCTAAGGCTTCAACTAACCAAAGTATTATCTCACCACCACTACAACTACACCAAAAGCATTATTCTCAACAACATCTCCCTTACACAAACTCCATAAGATTTTTCCACCAGCTCATACTTAATCCTTTACAAGACATTACTCTTCTCTTGTTTTCCAATTTTGCATAAGTCCTAACCACCTCCCACCATGACTTTGGTGTATCTAAAATCACCCTTCATCTCTAAACTTCCATGAACAATGCCTAAGTCACTCTACACATAAGAATATCTTAATTTCCCTTTTTTTCACCAAATCAACCCTTGACAATTCCTAGTACAACCTAGGTCACCAATTCCATTTAAACACCTAAAAATTCCTTATTCACTCACCAAGTTTTGACATAGTTTTCACTAAACTTTCTTACACCAAAACACATAGTTTTCACCTTTAAGCAATCAAGAACATTCATTCACACAAGAAATGTTCTTTACACACAACTAAACTAAAACTACACTACAATCACAACTTTAGTGCATAAAACTTAAGTTGCTTGGCACTTAGGCCCTTAAACAACATGGCTCTTAGGCTTAAATAACATTAATCTTAAACAGAATTTCACATATTAATTGCCTTTGACCTGCAAAGACACACAACATTCACATATGCCCTTAATAGCCTCCTTGTGGGTATTTACTAGCTCATTTCCCATTGGCTCTTTAGGTAGTTTATTAAGCAAATATAGCTCAATTTCCTAAGGCACATAAACTACATTAAGTTAGGTTATTTACCTCTTTTCTTCAAGATTTCTTTCTTGTTTTCTTGGATTGAAAATCAGCAAGGAACTTGATCTCTTGTCAATTTTCTAACCATACACACATATGAGGGTAATGAGCTTCAAGCTTCATATTTAGCTCACATATAAACCCTAGAGTTACATAAGTGTTTTAAAACTAAAATGGAAGTTTACCTTGGAATTGAATGAGAGTTGGATTAAGTAGCAAGGGAGGACTCCTTCTAGTCCTTTGAAGTTTGAATCAAGCTAAAAAAAGGGCAAGAGAAAGCACCATTAAGAGGTGATTCCCGGTCACATACAAAAACAAGAGGAAAAGTAGTTTTTCTTTGGTTTTCCTTACCTTGAAGCAAAGGAGAATGACAAGGTATGAAAAGATGAGTTCTTGCTCCTTCAATGGTAAATCTCCATGGCACCAAAATGGAGTTCTTGGATTTTTGAAAAAGACAAAGTTGAAGAGCTTGCTCTAACTAGAAGAATGGTAGTCTTGAAATTGATTTTGGAGCGTGGAGCTAGAAGTTACAAGCAATTGAAGATGGAGAATGGTGATAGTGCTGTAGCAAAACCGATGGAGAAGAGAGGATGGAGGTTGGATACGGTGGGAAATAAGAGGGAAAGAAGAGAATGAGTGAGAGGTTTTTTGGAAAATATTTATGCATAAAGCAAATAGTTAACTTACTTGTCATCTTTCCTTCCTTATTAAACTAGCTAAGTGTGATGAGTCACACTTAAAAACCGGCCCCCTTTATCCTCCTTGGGATATTTTATGGCTTTGTTGACCATTTAATCACTTATGTTGACTTATATCTTAAACTAGCACCATTTAAGCACTATTCATAAATTAGTGCACATAATTGTGAAATTTTTTATTTCCCATTGATTTAGACTTCCTAGTGTGATACTAAGTAGTACACATTTATTAAAGAGTAATGATGGGCATCATCCACTCAAAACCCATTTCCAAGACAATTTTTCAAAAATGTGCTTTAAGACACCTTAAAGCACGTTTTGTGTTTTAACTTGTTTTCAAGCTTGGTTTTCTTTAGTAATTGCTTTAACATGTCCATTATCATGTAAATAAAGTCTTGGTAAGCTCTTTAGTCTTAACCAAGGTTATCCCAAGCTTAGATCATGTTTTTGCTCTAATTGTCTTTATGATACTTTATTGTGTTTTCTATGGTTTAAATTGTTCAATAATGTTTATAAGGCACTTTTTAGCCTTAATATACCATAGTTTAATATTTAAACAACATATCAAGGTTTGGGGTATTTCATTAACCATAGTGAGATCAATCCAAACGCATCAAAACCTGTGATTGTACGTGAGGGTCGAACGTTACTCATAAGGCGCTTTCTGGTTAGAAGGGCGGAGGACCGGGCTAGGCCTAAAAGAGAGTTAACCTCCATTCTCTCACGGTGATTAGAACATTAATCTCTTTTTTACATTTTGCTTGTGATGTGTCAGTTGGTTATTTTTAAAATTTAACCCAATGCATATGTGTCAAATTACAATAAGTTAACTAGGGGTATATTAATAGAAAAGCTACTCTGAGTAGCTTTTGCAGCTCACGGGCGAACGGCCCCTAAGGTTCCGTTTGATTGCTACGATTCAAACTTAAAGCTACTTTTTTTTTAAATGTGACATGTGTCAAATTTGTATTGGACGGAAATATGACTCAGCACACTTGTCAAATCTTGATAAGTTAACCATAGTCACATTATTTCAAACGCAGATATGGCTGCGTTTCAAAGTCACTATTGAACGGCCTCTAAGAGCAACCAACCATAGCTACGGATGAACAAAAATATTACCCTAGTATCGTACCGAAACGTGTTTATACCGTACCGTCTTAACCGACCCATTATATTAGATAATTATGGGTTAGATAACTTTTATACCGTAATTAACTATATAAATATATATATTTATATATACATATAGTCTTATATTTTAGTTTTTTGATATTTTAAAAGTATTTGTTATGTGCTACTCTTTTGTATATCATTTGACTTATATTTTGATAACTTGAACAATGATAATCTAGAATCTAGAACAAGGACACTGTTTTACATGTGACGTAATATATTATGTGCATCGAAGAGCAAAATAAGCATTGTAGATAGTGTATAATGTAATTATGTTTTAGTAAAAATTTTGAGATGTATTTTGTTATCACTCATTTGATAAAGCAGCTTGTATTATGTTGTTCAAATCTACGTGAATTGATTTTGCCTTATATTCTTAGACTGTTTCGTTTCATTGCGATTATAAATGTGCAGGTTATATATTATATAATGCATTATTAGATGATTGAACATTGTATAATGGTGTATTCAGTATTTGTGTTATATGTTATGTGTATAACTAATGCTTGCATATGATATGAAATGTCTGGTGCTTTATAGTTTTTTTTATTATTTTTAGAGTAAATTACTCGGAATCCTCTTCAAGAATGGACATAATACAGTATCACGCACATACTAGAGCACGCCAGGTGATCCCTATCACCTACATTACAGACCTTCAGCTCCGAGTGGCCATGGAGATTATTCGCCACAACATTCGGCCTTGCAAGCACGACGAGCTGAATGAGATAGACTGCGCGATCCTACACTACTTGGGTGGATCAGTACAGGTACCATTTCAGCACGGTTCCTTATACACCGACTGATGTTTGCTCAGCTGGTTCGGGCGATTATTCACAGAGACACTCAGCGCCCTATCTTCCCGATGCTCCTACACCAGCACATCATCTGGGCTATAGGAGAGACTCGCATTCCACGACATCTGCAGTATCATCCCGAGTCCTCCCTCATCGACCTCGCTCTCATCCGACGCTGGTGTTTTCGAGAGACCATATCCGATGATTACCAGTATGTCCCAGTAGATCAGAAGCCTAAGGCCAATGCCACTGTTGAGGACTACCAACTATCAGGGAGAGGGTACTCAGCTCCTACAGCCTTTGCCATCTCTGATTTCCACGGATCCACCCCTACCTCTACCTCATATGCATACCTTAGAGTGGCTGCAGAGCTTGACCACCTCCGTCAAGAGCTCCAACAGCAGTGCCACTCTATGGAGGCCTTCCAGGAAGCTCAGCAGGCGCGCTTGGGGGGATTGAGACTTTCAGGCAGAGCTATGAGGGGCATCGCTCTGAGGTCACTGGCCGGTTTGAGGCGTTTGAGCAGCGCCAGGCTGCCAGCAGGAGATGGCCACTAGTTAGCAGGACTTTCAGGAGCAGATTATTCAGTGCCAGGATGAGCAGGATAGACGGGGTGAGGATTGTATACACCATTTAGTTAGGATTATTAGTTAGTTTATTTTAATGTATAATTGATATTTACATTTCCTCCTTGTTTTAGAATAGGCTATTACTAGTATTAGGACTAATGTTCTATTAAGTCCCTTGGGTTCGATACTCTTGGTCGTAATTTGCTTACGCTATATTCCGACCGGGATTTTTGCTACCCGTAGTAGAGTTATAGGATTTCTTTTATTCTTTTATTCATTTTGTACATTCTTTATTTCTACAAAACTTCCTGTTAGCAGATGCAAGCCTTTAGAAGTTGTTTATCTGACTGTGGATGAAATACCCCAAAGTTACGAAAGTTTTTACGAGGAGATTTTACTAGGCATTAACGGCTTAGTAAAGGTTAATCGTTCCTTAGAATTTTTACCTTAGTATAACCTTGACTTTTACTAGGCATTAATGTTCTAGTAAATAGATATTCACTCCTTAGAATTATAGCCTTCACAAAAGCTCAAGTTTTGGCCGAGAACTTACCTCAGTAAAAATCCGGTTTTTACCTCGGTCATTTTTTGACACTAAAAAGAGGTATTAACTTATTAACCCCTTAAATTACTCTTTATGGTGAATTAAGCTAGATTTTCTTATATTATTTAAGGCTATTAGAAGTCCTAAATATTATCCATGAGATGGTAGTAGTATAGAAGGTAAAATCTCTTGGCAAGGTAACTTGGAAATTTACCGAAGAAAGTTACCTAAGAAAGGTTGTTTTATATATGATTCCAATTTGTAGTTTTTACCCATTATCTCTTCATGGTAATTACCTACCTTAGTTACCACATCATCTACCAAGTTACATGTGTTGACAAAGCAAAAAAAAGAGAGGTAAATGGCATACAAAATTCGTCCATATCCACCTCTCCCACCATTTCAGCACTACTTTCCAACACATCAAGTCTTTAGCTTATATAATTTCTTCCTTTAGCATCTTTGGGTCCCTTACATGTTAGGTAACCTCCATTAGCAGACATAGACCATGCCCATTACATAAAATATAAGAAGAGAAAGTAGCAGCAAGGCAATCAAGTAGCCAGCCACATGTGCCATTACAACTTTTCATAAAGCACAAATTATCTTCTTTTGTTTTCCACCTCTTGTTCTGCCTTACTTTAGCTAGTTTATGAATTGGATTGAGCATCTTCTAAAGGCCCTGATGGTAGACTAATAATGTATTCAGTGGAGGAATTAATGGAGCACTTTAATGCTGTCTAAAGCAAGCATCATTGCAAAGAAACAAATCTGGCCAGAATTGATGTCTAGCACTCTAAGGCTTGTATACTCCATATCTTCCCTATATAAACCATGAGCCACGACCTCTAACACTCACCCTTACTCTCTGGACATTACCAAGTCCTTTACAATCACTAAGAGAGCCTAGGGTCAAAGGAAAGTGCAAAGGAAGGTGAAGAAGTCACAAAAGACAGTTTCTGAGTTCGAGAAAGATTGATCTAGTAAGCTTGTTCTTCGAACCTATCTTCAGGTAAAACCAATCCCAAATTAATCTTATTGAATCCTCTTCATTTTGGGCTAAAACCCCATTCAAAAACCTTACCGAAGCTCTTGTTATAAGGAAATAGATTTCTGTGCGCAAGGAAAGGCAATTTGAGGAGCCTTGTGGAGTTTGTGCCATCTAGCAAGTTGCCAAGGATATTTTGGGAGTTTTAGCCAATAATATTCAAGGTAATTCCATTGTCTATGATCCCTTCCAAGCTATACATTTATTTGGGTTCGTAGGTACCCTAAATCTTGGTGAAAGTTAGACGTAAGGGGAAAAACGTGCTTTAAGATCCCCTAACTTGCGAGAAGGATTTAGAGGCTATACTCATCCATTTTTCTATTAATACCTATCAATCTGTAGGTATTTGAATCCTCTATCCAATGAACCTATTCTCTCTACTTTTCGACATCATTGGATAGTTAAATTCGCTACGCCTTAAGAGGTTCGAACTGAGTATTTCAACCAACTAGCCTTAAAGGTGGAAAACGTAATTTGTGATACCCTAACTTGTAACATGTGTTTAGGGAGTTTTACTCATCCAAATTTCTATTATTATATATCAATATCTACTGATTTGAACCTTCTATCTATTGCACCTATTCGCTCTATGTTTAGAAGTCATTTGGTTAGCGAATTGGTCACGTCTTTAAGAAGTCGAAATGAGTTCTAAGCTTTTTTGGTGACAAATATGTTTTGTGGTCTTAATGACTATGGCCCAACTTGTAACTTATATTTGGTTTTTTTAAATCTTAAGTATATGAGTTTGAAGTGATGCTTGGATGATACTCATTGAAAGTACCTGGTGGTTTGGATAAAATGTTACCTTTGTACTAAGTGGATCTTCTAAGTGGTGAAAGTGATTTAAGCCTTGGTAAATACCCCAACTTAAATAAAAGTGATAAGATAATTCTAATCCTTATTTAAGAGCCTAAAAATGCTTTAAGTAATATTGGTAAGGAAAATAAATCCAAAGTAATAAAGAAACGTTGAAAAGCGAAACTCTAAATAGCGTTAAATCACCATATGGCGTATGAGACCTCGGTTAGCGAGTATATGGATCCTAAAGGGTTAATAAGACCTAACTAATATACAGGAAGGTTCCCGTAAAAACGGATCCGAATAAGGTATTGAAACGCTCAAGAGCTTTAGCGCACGTTTTTTCGAGAAACCCGAAATGTGATTTCAGTGGTCAAACGGACCATAGAGTAAAATTATGAATCATCAAATAATAATTATTAAGCATTTACAGAAGCTTAATAGTCAATAAAAATAAAGAAACGAGAAAATTCCGGAAAACGGGTTCCGGTTAGTAAAAACTGTAACAACCGAGAAGTTGTGGGGTGAGAATACAAATAAAGAAACTTAGTGTGTCCACTTTGCAAATAAAAATGTAAAATCTGTGTGTGTGTGCATATGTGGACCGATTTCCCCTCCCCCTCTCATTTATTAATTGTTCCTAATTCACTAGAGGACAAAACAAATAAGTAAAAGGCAAAAAGGAGTCTCTCTCCTCACTCCCCACTCCCTCTCTCACGTTCTCTCTCCTTCCCTATTCTCTCTGAATTCTCTTCTTGTTCCTGCGATTTCCATGGAGAAAGAAGGAAGCTCACAAAACTCTTCACTTCTCTCCTCTCTTTGAACACTCAATCCTTCTCCAAATCCAATAAAAATTATACCATTGCAACCCCCTTGCAAAGGAGAACATTTCCATCCTTTCAAAAATCCAAAAGCTCCATTTTCAATTTTATGGGTATCCACCATTTGGAGATTTGAAGCCACCATTAGAATTAGAAGCACCTTCACCTCCTTATCATCTTGAGGTAAAAAGAAGTTCGAAAATCCATTGTTTCTAGCTCTCATTAGCATTTTAAGAATTTCCATGTTTTTGAACTCTTGGCCCTTTGTTGCTTCAGCCGATTTGGCTACTCTTGTGGGCTAGAAATTTGTTCTTTCACTAGTCAAGAACTCCATTCATCCATTCATTGGAAGGTAATACTCTCTTCTAAACCTAAAACTTAAATTCTAGGGTTAGAATAAGAATGAATGCTAAATGGGTAGTGTGTATTGGTATGGGGTGTAGTATCGAGTATTGTGTGGAGAAGAACAAAGGAAGAAGAAAAGAGTAGAAGGAAAGGAAGAAGAAAGAAAACTAGAAAGAACAAGGTAAAATCTCTTACCTTGAGCTAGTTTGTATTGTGTATTGTAACAGTTTTAAGTAAGTAAAATGAGTAATGAATTGAGTAATGAGTAGTAGTGTATTGTAGTATAATGAAGAATGATCTCGTAACAGTTTTGAAGTTTTTAAATGAGTTTTTAAAAGCTTGGGAAAACATTGGGTAGTAAGTGTGTATGTGTGCAGGATTTTGTGTTGTTGTGGTAGTGTTGGAATTGTGAGAATGATGTATTGTGTAACAGGTTGAGAGAATGAGTATTCGTGAGCTGAAATAATGTGTGGAGAATGTTAGAAATATAGGGGAGGCTATGTCAAAATTCATTTAGGAATTTGAGGACTTAGGCACATTTGTAACAGACTTGAAGAGTGTAAAAATGGGTGGTTTTTGTAGTTTGTAACAGATTTTGAAAGAAGTATGTTGAGGGAATGAAACTAGAGTGTAAGGTAATGCATTTGGATGCTAGGTATAGCATTAGTTGAAGGAGTATTGGAATGCAAGAGTTGAGATGAAATCTGTAGCATAATGGAAGAAACTAAAATCTGTAGCAATAGTGTGAAGAAAAGTAATGTAAGTGTTGAGATGAGATGTTGGAAAATGGTATAAGTTGTGTAAGGATTGAGTAGTAAGTTTGGTGGATGAACTAAGGTGATTTAGAGTGCTTAGATAGTACTAAATCATGTGGGGAAGTATTGGTAAAGATTTGGGAAGCAATGGGTAAAGAATACATTTGAAAACAGATTTTTAAAACTGAAGTACTGGGGCCGACCGGACCTGCGACCGGACATGCAAGTTCGGTCGGTCCGAAAAATTTCCCGATGAAACCTTCTGGAATGGACCGAACTTGCGACCGGACTTGCAAGTTCGGTCGGCCAGAAGAATTTCGGTAATCTGAGCTACTGGAATGGACCGACTTGCAAGGTCGGTCGCAAGTCCGGTCCTGAAAAAAAAAAAAAGAGTATTTTTATCATATGATTATAGCAATCACATGTATGTATACATACATATATATGCCTATATACCTATATGCATATATATGTGGTAGTAAATTATAAATGAAATAGTAAAGGTAAGGAAGCAAGAATAAGAGGTAATGAGAAAAGAATGGTGTAATAATCAAGTACGAATGTAAAGGAGTAGTAGGTAAATATTAGGAGTATTAATGAAGGAATAAGTTGGATCAATAATAGACCATTGATCATACACTTCATGTATGTATAGGAATCAAATAGTTGAGCTCCAAAGGAACCGGTAGTACGAATACGACGGTGAACGGTATGATTTCTTCATGCCCTGTATCCTAACTTGGTTACCCCGATTTGTGTGCTTATGTGATCACCAATAAGATAAAAGCATGAATCGGACTTATATTGCACTTAATTGTGTTTGAACTATATTGTTCTTGTTTTATGCTCTTGAACATTTAGTTGTATAATTCATGAAATGAATGAATGAGAATGAAGTGTATGTGTAAGTATGAGTACTTGTGTATGTATGTATGTATGGAAGTGAGTATGGACTTCTACTAATTCCTAACAACCTAACTCCTAACATGAGTAATGAGTAAAATGGAATGAGTAGAAGCCCGATATAGTTTCGGCCACGCGTGAGGATAAGGAACCACAAGAGGTTGGAACCGAATCCTGGCTATAATCTTCTCCTTGGACCAATTCCCTTTGTATGGGTAGCATCCTGGATTAGTGGGCCACCCTAAAGCCCGGTGGTGGGATGTAGTAATCCCTGCCCGGAGGTCATACCGACTTAACTGGAAGTAAAGTATGTAAGGAGTAAGTATTGTATGTGTATTGGTCTTGACTATTGTAAGTCATTGACCGGAAGTAAAAGAGTGAACACCCGACTAACCCGGGTGTGTAATGAAGCTAACACCTTCTGTGTGAATTGGAGAAGTGTATCTCCGTATTGCGTATCGGGTATGTAATGAGTATGTATTGTGTATGTGTATTCTAAAAGATGGTAAGTAAGTATTGGTTGACTTGTATTGTCTTCCAAGCATGTATTGTACCGTACGTAGGTATGTATACCTTGTGTAGTATTGTAGTGTCGTGAATGAAAGTATATGTATGTATGTATGTATGTATGTATCTATGTAAGTATGTATGTATGTAAGGTGAACGCATGTATGTATTGCAAAATGAAATGCATGTATTCGACCAAATGGTCGGCGTACCCTCGCTAGTACGCGGGGTATGCGGTTATCATATTCAGCGAAAGCTGACCCCCCTCGGGGGAACATTTTTAGTGTGCAGGTACCCGAAGCAGACCTGGTCACAGAAGAGACCGGTGGACGTGCCTAGTTTACTAGGAAGGAAATGTAGATTGCAGTAAATGGTATAAGACTTGTAGCCTGGAATGTAGAAGTGTACCAAGGGGTGCACTATTACGTGAGATGCAAGTATGTAGTTGTGAGAAATGGGTAGTGGTTAGGCTTTAAGGAGTATGTATGAACTTGGAAGAAGCATCGTGTTTGTATCGGGAACTCAGTAAACTCGGTATGTGTAGTGTATATTCTTGTATTGAATTATGGAGTATTGTATTGGATGGAGTATTGTATCGATTGGAGTATTGTAGTACTCAGCAAGTAATGAGAGTATGTATTGTATTTGTGTGGTACTCGGATATTCCGGTCCATCAGACCGATGCTGTATGTAGTAGTAGCTTGTTGGTCACGTGGGTGACTAACGGCAGTGTATCACCCACCGTTGAGTATGTAAGTATCCGCTGCGTGGATCTGTATGGTGTAAGGAGATTGGACGGTAATGACGGTATTAGCGGTAGGGGTGTTACAAAAAGTGGTATCAGAGCGAAGTGTCGCTCTGATGACTGGAAATACTGAGCTTAGGAAATACCGAGTTAGGATTTGGAAGCTTAGGGCCAAGGGCTGAGTGATAGCGTTAGAGATACGCTAGTTAGGAATCACCGGAGTGCACCGGATACCTACAATACCAGTCCCGCCCGCCGCATTCCCCCTTGTATAACTTGGAAAAGAACGCCAGAGAGAAGGAAAGTCCTCTCATATTCGGGAAAACCGATCTGGCAGTAGTGAGATATTCCTATAAGAGGAGGAACCCGACATATTGTGGATTCCAAGAATTGGAAGTCCCGGAGATGGTTCCTGGTTGAACCACAATACCCGCACTCAATAGCTGTAGTATGAGCACTCCAACGTAAGGAGGCTGCAACTTACAACAACATGGGGCGACGTGCCTAGCAGTCGCGAAACCTGGCTAATTAACCAGCAGCCGGAAAAGAAGCACTAAGCGTGCAACAAGCGGAAAAAGGAGCAGTAACAAACCCGAGACACAAGTCTACGGGCAGTAATAGTAAAGTAACACCAACACGGTGTACTAGCTGACTAAGGACATAGTCAGGAATGGTTAACTCCAAAGGCCACAACGCCAAAAGGTTACAATACATGGCCGACATAGCTTACACACTACAAGAGCGTCACGGGATATAATCCGAAAGGACTACGAGAGTAGTGCCTAAACAAGCTAAGGCTCAATAACCACAATAATGAGCAGCAAGGAATAACGCTAAACCAAATCAAATGGGAATCTCCAAGGATTGGAGAAGTACCCCGATCAGTGACAGTCGTGTCAAGATCACAGAGAAACTACTTAAAGGATTAAGTATCCCAATTATAGATCAATAAGATCAAGGAAGAGTCAACAAGACTACCAACACGGATGGAAACCATACCGTGACCAGTAGAGGTTTACCCCAAAAACCACCAGTACCACGCACTTGCCACGGCAAGTGCAGTAAGGACAGAGACATGTAGAGGAACCCTAACACACCACACAGTACATAGTAATGAACTGTGGCCATAACAGAATAACTAAAGGATCACACATCCTAAAACTAGAAGAATGGAACCCCGGAAAGGCCTGACGGCTTGACCATTGCCCAAAGAACATACCAGTCAGCAAGAAGCTAGACTTTGTCAAAACCCCAGAGCATGGCTATGCCATGAAGAACTTCGTTTAAACACCGAACTGTTATTTTTCAACCAAGATTTCTTTCAAAAACCACAACCTTTCTTTAAACCTTGGATTTTTAAACAAAACCAACAAGTTACGGTGAGTATCATAGAATGATACAAGAGGAGTTGACAATAGAATACTTCATCTAGGCGTGTGACAACACTACGAGTGTACCCATTACGGGATGTGGGACAACCGCACTCCGAAGGAACTTGCGGGCCTGACATGTAGTTGGGTAAGTGGTAACGTATCAACATGGTACCCCACGTATGTATACATGTAGTGTATGACACACGGGAAGTAGTCAACTCCGTTCTACGGACCATGAGTAAATTCAAACCAGAACAACTGGACACCCCAGACGATCCAGGAGAAGGAACTCAACTAAGAAATAAGTATAAAGGAACTCAGAGAATCCATCTGAAGATAAGGAATGAGGATTAGGAAGTGCAAAGGGCACAAACTGGTAAGTATAGACATTGGATATGTCTCAAGGACTTCAAACAACTACTACATGACTGGAAGTATACCCAGCCTAAACACAGTAAGGCAATCGCCTAATGTGGACACCAGAATGCTCAACAAACGGGACAGAGTTCCCAAGAGCAATTACAAGACTACCACAAATATAATCCATCATCAAAGAGGACATTTAAACCTAGTCTCAAGCACTAGGAGCAAGTATAGACGGTCTACCCAACGACGGGAGACGCTATAACCTAGAGGGAATAGCCTAAATATAATATCACAAGGTGGTATAGTGATAACGTATCATAAACGTTAGCCGGATGTAACAGCATAACCTAACAACACCCAAGAGCAATCCTTGAAGGGTGTCTGAGTTGCAACAGTCGAACAACAACACACGATGAAAGCACAAAAGCTAGAACGAACACTCGGTGAAGACACCGAAGGGATTTCACTTAACAGGAATACCCTAGACTACCAAAGACACTGGTCAGCATTAGATTGCCTAAGAGTCTCCTATGAACGGAAGCGTGATGCCACGACTTGCCATGGAGCCCAGTGATACCTCCAACCTATGGGGTATACTAGGAGTCGAAATGTATATAAACAACTTGCAAAGAGCATAGCTTACAGCAATAAGGCTTACAAGCCATCAATCAACTATGTTAGGTAAACCTTAGCGGTTGCATAACCCACACCTATTGATAATAAGACTTGCAAGAGATATTGTCTCATATGACAAGAAATCAACAACTGGACCATCAATTCAAACCCAACATCCTGAGTGGCTTGGAGTAATGGTCAACTCAGTGTCACTGTCACTAGAGCATCAGCCTAGTATACAGTTGACAAGCCTTTAATTACCTTCATGCCTTCCATAGCAATGGTAGCACAGAGGCACGAGAATAGTGATAACGCCAACGATGGCCTAGTCCACGCTTGGACACTACGAGAAACTTGAGGAAAGATACCTCTCATTAACAGAAAACCACCCATGCGGTGATGATGTGAACCCTTAGAAAGAGGCTTCCGTCTACCATAACAACAAACTTGTGCATATAGATATCCAAGAGACAACGAATAAGGAAATGAGATTTCCAAACCACTACGCCTACGGGAGGCTGTGGACTGTAGAAGCACATCATTTAAGAGCCTCAAAGCTCGAAGGAGTAAGTATACTCCTTATGCACCCAATCATGTGGTGAACCATAGTATAAATACTTACAGGGTAAACCTTGCCATAACACCTATGAGTGGAAACACACCCCTCAACGAGAACTTCCACCTACCAGTGATAGAATACTCTTTAATTAGAGAACGGGACTAGAAAAACCTTGAAGTTTTGGGGATGTCCCGGTAATGTACATGCACAAGTAAAACCGCACCGCTAGAGCCTATAACCAATGCTCAGCACTATGGAGACAGTAATTGTCGAAAACAATCAATGGTGTGCACACTACACACCATGAATGACCAACGCTCAAGAGAGCTTGCAACATGATAAACCACTTCATCCTTGGTCAACTAAGATATTTGACAAACTATATCATGAATGAGGAAGTAATGTGAGGTAAGCTAACCTACACATGAAACCTAAATTGAAATAAAACATCCCCACAATGGGAAGATAATAGTATTGCGGTATACTACGACAACCGTCATACATATGACTAGGAACCTCCTAGTGTTTGTACACCATAAGGAAATGGTGCCAACGATAATGGCAAGGAGTAAAGGTAAGCTACCACAGTAACGGAGACCGTAAAAACGATGTTGTATAGTGAGTAAGAATACGGTGCGCAACAAGCGACCGGAATGAGGAAGTAGTTGGACAATGACACGAAGTATAAGTATGAGATGACAAGCAGAAATATTCATCCTTATCACATAAGTGACTTACTGCCAAGCGTTTACGCCTCTGCACTCTGTATGACTGAGTGTATTGGTATTGCACTCGCGCAGCAATGATCTAATGCGATAGCTAGGAATATGGGAAATGTAAACCGTAGTAAACCCTTCTTTCACAACAACATGGCATTAGCCAGTCAAGCAAGCTTAGCAACAAACCGTGCGGCCTAAGGCCAAAGAAGCACGAAGAGTGTAAGCACACTAACAATCACAAGATGTGAATTCCATGGGAATAAAAGGTGAAAGAAGACTGAGGAAGTCACTTGGACCGACGCATTGAGAATGCAAGGTCATACAAGCAACAAACACTTGTACTGAACCAGAAGAACTGGTATTATTCAGAAGCTAGTGACAACAGAGGAAGCGCTGCAACTAAGTAACGACTTAACCTCCCTCGCCCGACAACAAGTCGGAGGAACTTAATGAATGATCACGGAGGCACGAGTAATATGTATAATAGATTACCAGAGAGCTGGTTACAATCTAAAACTCATTGAGTTCAAACAGCGGTAAAAGAATACCAAACTGTTAGTAAACCTTATCTCCACAATAGAGGGATAAAAAGGTGATGTATAACACATTAAGGATAACATGAAGGGTGAGTAACCCAAGTTATCAGGGTCGCGCAGCAGAAGCTAGTGGGCCCTAACTAAGAAATGTAATACACCTAGTAAGTACGAAAGAATGACTATTAAGCCTTGAAGCCTAATAGGCTAGAACTAAATTAATTAGGAGTTAAATAAACTCATGTATGAATCCTCGGTGCAAAGACTAAACCATTGGTATGGTTAAGACCCTTTGACCAGAGCATATTGTATAGTATATCGTAATGAAGCTAAACGCTTCAGATTGCCAAATCAAGTAACCAATGTTTAATAGTAACATATGGTAGATTACGTGGGCGTAATCCCTTTTAAGGGGGTTAGAGCGAAAACCGCTTAATACAAGTTTTATAAATAAAATACATAAACTATAATGTGCATAGCACAAATGAGAATTGATTTATGATTGGTACTTATGTTAAATAAACATATGTATTCATTCATATTGTAACTGTGGTAATTAGGCACGAGAGATGCGAATACCATAGGATGAATATACCCATCTTGTAACCACAGTGGAAAAGTATTAGTAAAGAAGAGTAGAGTAACTCTTGGGGAAATGATAATTCTTGTAGTGTGTGTCTATATTGAAGTTAGACATGGCATTACGATGCATGAGTCGGTATAACCGATGAAGAACCTGGAGGAAATGAGTTCCCTAGGTGATTGTCTTGATACAATCGAGAATGAGTAGTGGACGGAGCTCCACAAGTATTGTAACCTTCGAAGAAGTAGTACGGATTGACTATGAGTAGTAGAGGATTGTAACCATGAGTAGTGTATTCGTAAGTATGTTATTGGAAGTAAATCGAGGACACCGAATTTCTAAGTACTGTAGTCCTAGCTAGAATATTTGAGATGAAGGAGAGTAATGAATGGAAGTAGTAACAGACGATGAAATGAGTATGTAGGTATTGAATCTTGAAGCAAGTATTTGGAAGTAGAGTGAGGAATGATTGATGGACTGAATTCCATCCTTTGGAGATTTGTGAAATTGTAATCACGACTAGGCAGAGTAAAAAGGTAGAAAATGAAAATGATTGAATTATCTGTTGTTTGAAACGGATGTGGGAAGTCGAACTTGATCCTGATCAGATCAAGGAAGCCGAACACAAATTGGGGTGGAAAGATTTTCAACACTGATGCTGATCACATCAGGGTCGAATGATTCTTGAAGCTCCCCTTAAGTGGTCACAAGAATCACGCATAGGGTAGAAGCAATAAATACAAACTGGAATTTGGAGTTGTATGCTTTGGAAAATTCCTAAGTAGTGGGTGCGAAAGAATTTTTCTTAGCCTGAAGATGAAGGATTTGCTAGAAGCGTATGCCTGAGAAGGTAGTAGAGTATCGTATTGTATTATTCCAAGGGCAGCGGGACATAGAAGAGTCCTGTGTCTAGATGACCTGAGTGCCTGCGGGATTGTAATGTGTATTGCATTGCTTTGGGGATAGCTTTGCACTGCATGCACGTTTAAGTTTTGTAATGAGGAACTGGATGGCTGGTAGTAACGTGGATTTGAGTAATTATTGTACATTGGTAAGGCATGGAAAGTAGGAATCTTGAGTAATGGATTGAGGAGTTGTAAGGAGGAAGAATGTACGACGTCTGGTATAGACAAGTATGAATGAGCAAGCATTGTAACCCTATAACCTCGAGCAACTTTGAGGACAAAGTTCTTAAGGGGGGTAGATTGAAATACCCCAAACTTAAATATAGTGATTAAGATAATTCTAATCCTTATTTAAGAGCCTAAAAATGCTTAAGTAATATTGGTAAGGAAAAATAAATCCAAAAGTAATAAAGAAACGCTTGAAAAGCGAAAAACGCTAAATAAGCGTTAAATAACCATATGGCGTATGAGACCTCGGTTAGCGTATTATATGGATCCTAAAGGGTTAATAAGACCTAAATAATATACAGGAAGGATTCCCGGAGAAAACGGATCCGAATAAGGTATTGAAACGCTAAAAGAGCTTTAGCGCACGTTTTTCGAGGAAACCCAAAATGTGATTTCAAGTGGTCAAACGGACCAGTAAAAATTATGAATCATCAAATAATAATTATTAAGCATTTACAGAAGCTTAATAGTCAATAAAAATAAAGAAACGAGAAAATTCCGGAAAACGGGTTCCGGTTAGTAAAAACTGTAACAACCGAGAAGTTGTGGGGTGAGAATACAAATAAAGAAACTTAGTGTGTCCACTTTGCAAATAAAAATGTAAAATCTGTGTGTGTGTGTGCATATGTGGACCGATTTCCCCTCCCCCTCTCATTTATTAATTGTTCCTAATTCACTAGAGGACAAAAAAAAATAAGTAAAAGGCAAAAGGGAGTCTCTCTCCTCACTCCCCACTCCCTCTCTCACGTTCTCTCCTCCTTCCCTATTCTCTCTGAATTCTCTTCTTGTTCCTGCGATTTCCATGGAGAAAGAAGGAAGCTCACAAAACTCTTCACTTCTCTCCTCTCTTTGAACACTCAATCCTTCTCCAAATCCAATAAAAATTATACCATTGCAACCCCCTTGCAAAGGAGAACATTTCCATCCTTTCAAAAATCCAAAAGCTCCATTTTCAATTTTATGGGTATCCACCATTTGGAGATTTGAAGCCACCATTAGAAGCACCTTCACCTCCTTATCATCTTGAGGTAAAAGAAGTTCGAAAATCCATTGTTTCTAGCTCTCATTAGCATTTAAGAATTTCCATGTTTTTGAACTCTTGGCCCTTTGTTGCTTCAGCCGATTTGGCTACTCTTGTGGGCTAGAAATATTGTTCTTTCACTAGTCAAGAACTCCATTCATCCATTCATTGGAAGGTAATACTCTCTTCTAAACCTAAAACTTAAATTCTAGGGTTAGAATAAGAATGAATGCTAAATGGGTAGTGTGTATTGTATGGTGGTGTAGTATCGAGTATTGTGTGGAGAAGAACAAAGGAAGAGAAAAGAGGAGAAGGAAAGAAGAAGAAAGAAACTAGAAAGAACAAGGTAAAATCTCTTACCTTGAGCTAGTTTGTATTGTGTATTGTAACAGTTTTTAAGTAAGTAAAATGAGTAATGAATTGAGTAATGAGTAGTAAGTGTATTGTAGTATAATGAAGAATGATCTCGTAATAGTTTTGAAGTTTTTAAATGAGTTTTTAAAAGCTTGGGAAAACATTGGGTAGTAAGTGTGTATGTGTGCAGGATTTTGTGTTGTTGTGGTAGTGTTGGAATTGTGAGAATGATGTATGTGTAACAGGTTGAGAGAATGAGTATTCGTGAGCTGAAATAATGTGTGGAGAATGTTAGAAATATAGGGGAGGCTATGTCAAAATTCATTTAGGATTTGAGGACTTAGGCACATTTTGTAACAGACTTGAAGAGTGTAAAAATGGGTGGTTTTGTAGTTTGTAACAGATTTTGAAAGAAGTATGTTGAGGGAATGAAACTAGAGTGTAAGGTAATGCATTTGGATGCTAGGTATAGCATTAGTTGAAGGAGTATTGGAATGCAAGAGTTGAGATGAAAATCTGTAGCATAATGGAAGAAACTAAAATCTGTAGCAATAGTGTGAAGAAAAGTAATGTAAGTGTTGAGTGAGATGTTGGAAAATGGTATAAGTTGTGTAAGGATTGAGTAGTAAGTTTGGTGGATGAACTAAGGTGATTTAGAGTGCTTAGATAGTACTAAATCATGTGGGGAAGTATTGGTAAAGATTTGGGAAGCAATGGGTAAAGAATACATTTGAAAACAGATTTTAAAACTGAAGTACTGGGGCCGACCGGACCTGCGACCGGACATGCAAGTTCGGTCGGTCCCGAAAAATTTCCCGATGAAACCTTCTGGAATGGACCGAACTTGCGACCGGACTTGCAAGTTCGGTCGGCCAGAAGAATTTCGGTAATCTGAGCTACTGGAATGGACCGAACTTGCAAGGTCGGTCGCAAGTCCGGTCCTGAAAAAAAAAAGAGTATTTTTATCATATGATTATAGCAATCACATGTATATGTATACATACATATATATGCCTATATACCTATATGCATATATATGTGGTAGTAAATTATAAATGAAATAGTAAAGGTAAGGAAGCAAGAATAAGAGGTAATGAGAAAAGAATGGGTGTAATAATCAAGTACGAATGTAAAGGAGTAGTAGGTAAATATTAGGAGTATTAATGAAGGAATAAGTTGGATCAATAATAGACCATTGATCATACAACTTCATGTATGTATAGGAATCAAATAGTTGAGCTCCAAAGGAACCGGTAGTACGAATACGACGGTGAACGGTATGATTTCTTCATGCCCTGTATCCTAACTTGGTTACCCCGATTTGTGTGCTTATGTGATCACCAATAAGATAAAAGCATGAATCGGACTTATATTGCACTTAATTGTGTTTGAACTATATTGTTCTTGTTTTATGCTCTTGAACATTTAGTTTGTATAATTCATGAAATGAATGAATGAGAATGAAGTGTGTGTAAGTATGAGTACTTGTGTATGTATGTATGTATGGAAGTGAGTATGGACTTCTACTAATTCCTAACACCCTAACTCCTAACATGAGTAATGAGTAAAATGGAATGAGTAGAAGCCCGATATAGTTTCGGCCACGCGTGAGGATAAGGAACCACAAGAGGTTGGAACCGAATCCTGGCTATAATCTTCTCCTTGGACCAATTCCCTTTGTATGGGTAGCATCCTGGATTAGTGGGCCACCCTAAAGCCCGGTGGTGGGATGTAGTAATCCCTGCCCGGAGGTCATACCGACTTAACTGGAAGTAAAGTATGTAAGGAGTAAGTATTGTATGTGTATTGGTCTTGACTATTGTAAGTCATTGACCGGAAGTAAAAGAGTATTGAACACCCGACTAACCGGGTGTGTAATGAAGCTAACAACCTTCTGTGTGAATTGGAGAAGTGTATCTCCGTATTGCGTATCGGGTATGTAATGAGTATGTATTGTGTATGTGTATTCTAAAGATGGTAAGTAAGTATTGGTTGACTTGTATTGTCTTCCAAGCATGTATTGTACCGTACGTAGGTATGTATACCTTGTGTAGTATTGTAGTGTCGTGAATGAAAGTATGTATGTATGTATGTATGTATCTATCTATGTAAGTATGTATGTATGTAAGGGTGAACGCATGTATGTATTGCAAAATGAAATGCATGTATTCGACCAAATGGTCGGCGTACCCTCGCTAGTACGCGGGGTATGCGGTTATCATATTCAGCGAAAGCTGACCCCCCTCGGGGGAACATTTTTAGTGTGCAGGTACCCGAAGCAGACCTGGTCACAGAAGAGACCGGTGGACGTGCCTAGTTTACTAGGAAGGAAATGTAGATTGCAGTAAATGGTATAAGACTTGTAGCCTGGAATGTAGAAGTGTACCAAGGGGTGCACTATTACGTGAGATGCAAGTATGTAGTTGTGAGAAATGGGTAGTGGTTAGGCTTTAAGGAGTATGTATGAACTTGGAAGAAGCATCGTGTTTGTATCGGGAACTCAGTAAACTCGGTATGTGTAGTGTATATTCTTGTATTGAATTATGGAGTATTGTATTGGATGGAGTATTGTATCGATTGGAGTATTGTAGTACTCAGCAAGTAATGAGAGTATGTATTGTATTTGTGTGGTACTCGGATATTCCGGTCCATCAGACCGATGCTGTATGTAGTAGTAGCTTGTTGGTCACGTGGGTGACTAACGGCAGTGTATCACCCACCGTTGAGTATGTAAGTATCCGCTGCGTGGATCTGTATGGTGTAAGGAGATTGGACGGTAATGACGGTATTAGCGGTAGGGGTGTTACACTTGTGCTTGTTTGTGTTCTTTATTTAGAACTTGGTGGTTGAATTGATTTATTGTTCATTTGTGGAAAGTATATTGGATACTTGACTTATTCAAACTTGGTTAATGAGAGATATAAATATATGATGATTGGGTACGTTTGCCCGTTTTAACTCTTGGTACGCCGCGGGCTCCTTGAGTTTGCGTCAGGATTTCTACTCTATAGTTAAAGGTACTATAGGGGGTGCACATCTTTTAGAGTCTTACGTGGTGGAAGGATAGGTTGGATCGCCTTTATGATCGGGCTTTGTCCCACGTTATGAATTAAATGGTGAGAAAAGATTAACAGTGGTCTTGTTACCACAAGGTGATTTATGAACTCTTTACGTCCTGAACTTATTTTACAGTTGTTAAATGCTTGAGTTGATGATGTATCTATATCTACTTTGATATCCTATTTTCTTGATCTTGACTTGGATTTACTCAGCGTTTTGCTGACGTTTTATGGCTTTGCCCTGCGGTCCCTTCTTTGTGTTGTTTTCCAATGACGTAGATGAAGATACTAGTGAAGCTTTGGAGCTGCACGAGAGCATGGGGAAGACTTGGAGATTAGAGACTTCCACCTAGTTTGTTTAAGGTTTTCAGGAATGTTTATTATTCAGACATTTATTTTGGGTTTGGATTGTTGTAATAAGCCTAGGCACTCACAGAGGTTGTGAGTGTGGCGGTAACGCTCTTGTAAGACTTTTATTTGCTTCCGCGTTTTATTGTGCACTCTGTCTATCACACCACGTGATAACAGTTGGTAGAAAAGGGGCGTTACAAAGTGGTATCAGAGTAAGGACGCTCTGATTAAAAAGGAACTAGGATCTAAAATGAACCTAGGATGGGGAAACTGGGACGTATGTGAGGATCGTCACTTTAACTATTGTGATATATGTGACTAACCTGCAGGGACATGGACTAGAATCAGGTATGTCCTACTAGGTGATTGCTTAAAAGTTCTAGAATTGTGTGATACCTTTGCTTACTAGAACAAGTAGAGGTTAAAAGTTAAACTAGAGTACCAAGGGTACTAAGAAAACACGATATTCTTAAATCTTCAAGATGGGAGGACACATCCAAGAAATGGCCCAAGCTATGGCAGCAGCAATGGCCCAAATCCAAAACGAGGGGCACAATGGAGGGAACAACATCATGAGACAAATCGCTGCAATGAGGCCCGAGTACTACCATGGGGAGGAGGATCCCCAAAACTAGAGAGCTGGATTCGACAGTTCGACAAGGTGTTCAAGGCAGCGAACTGCCCAGCTGACAGAAGAGTGGGATGTGCTACCTACTACTTCAAGGAAGAGGCGGACCTATGGTGGGGAGCGGTACAAGATGTTCACGGCGAGCAACCAGACTTCGGATGGGCCGAGTTGAAGGAGCTCATGAGGACTCGGTTCTACCCTGACCACCTAAGGGAGAAGAAGCAACAAGAATCTTGAACCTGCAACAACGGTCCATGATTGTGTCAGAATACAGGACCAAGTTTCTGGAGCTTGCAAGGTTCGCTCCATTCATGGTTCCAGACGAAGGGACCAAGGCCAGAAAGTTCAGGATAGGACTCAACTTCCGAATCCGTGAACTGATGGCAGGATTCAACTTCGAGACCATGCAGCAAGCATACGAGAAGGCTGCCAGCATTGAAATGATCCAAATCGAGAAGAGAGAGTTCCAGGAGGGAGCTAAGAAAAGACTTCATAAGGAAACAGAGAATGAGCCAGAAGCGAAGAAGCCAAACTATGGCCAAAAAACCAAAGGGGAAAGGCAAGGCTCCTATGGCCCCGAACGGGAGGACTTTCTTCTGCAGGAAGTGCCAAAAGAACCACCCGGGAACAGACTGTGAAGGTAAACAAATTACTTGTTATTACTGCGGAAAGCTGGGGCACAGGTCGTTTGAGTGTTTCCGAAACCCGGAGTCAAATCCTTCAAAAAGGGTATGCCCCCAGTAAACAATTCGAACCAGAACAACCCCAAGGCAACCTACGGAGGTGGAGGAGGTCAGACCAGCAAACCTGCTGAGGGGAACCAGTACAGGAAACGGGCACGATGAACGTGATGAACGAGTCGGAGGCCCGTGCTCAAGGAAATGTGATCACAGGTACATTCCCTATTCATGGACTTGAAGCATTATTATTTTTTTCGACTCGGGTGCTACATACTCTTTCGTATCTACAACATTTATGGAGAAGATAAATCTGCCTAGGAGTACTTGTTTGGACGTATGTGTGACTATACCCTCGGGGGAAAAGATTGGATGTTCGGAAAGTAGTAGAAAACTTAACATAACTATTAAGGAGGTGAATTCCCCAGTAGACTTGATAGTATTCAAGGGCTAGAGTTTCGACATTATATTGGGAATGGTTGGATGCACGGTACAAGGCACGCCTAAACTGCTTCGAGCAGAAGAAATAATCTTGAAGGGTCCCTCAGGACAAAGGGTGTCATACAAGAGGGCGGCCAGACAGCCAGGAGCAAAGATCATTTCGGCTATGACCATGGCGGCGGAGATCAGAAAAGGAAAACAGGTCTTCCTTTGTTATGTACAAGACACGAAGGAGGAAGAGAACGAGCTTGCCAAGATTCCAGTTATTGCTGAGTACCCGGACGTGTTCCCAGAAGAAATACTTGGAATGCCTCCAAGAAGGGAAGTAGAATTCGACATCGACTTGGTGCCGGGGACCGGACCTATTGCAAAGGCACCATACCGGATGGCGCCAATCGAGATGAGGGAGTTAAAGACCCAATTGGAAGAATTACTGGAGAAGGGCTACATCAGGCCAAGCGTATCGCCCTGGGGAGCACCGGTGTTATTCGTGAAGAAGAAAGACGGAAGTCTCCGTCTATGCATCGACTACCGAGAATTGAACAAGGTAACAGTGAAAAACAAGTACCCACTACCCAGGATCGATGATTTATTCGACCAATTGAAGGGAGCAAGTGTTTTCTCTAAGATAGACCTGAGGTCGGGATACCACCAGATCAGAGTGGCGGAGGAAGATATACCGATGACAGCTTTTCGATCACGATACGGCCATTACGAGTTTACCGTGATGCCATTCGGCTTGACCAATGCACCAGCTGTGTTCATGGATTTAATGAACAGGATATTCAGCCAGTATTTGGACAACTTCGTCGTTGTATTCATCGAGACATCCTGATATACTCCAAGAACCAAGAGGGCCATGCAGAACACCTGAGGAAAGTGGTGGAAGTCCTAAGAGCACACAAGTTGTATGCCAAGCTATCAAAATGCGAATTTTGGCTGAAGAAAGTTGCATTTTTAGGCCACATCATCTCAAGTGAAGGTATTGCAGTAGATCCCTCAAAAATTGAAGCAGTAAAAAGTTGGCCTCGCCCTACGAATGTTACAGAAGTCAGAAGTTTCTTAGGACTCGCAGGCTATTATAGGAAGTTCGTGAAAGATTTCTCAAAGATTGCCAGACCCATGACGAACCTGATGAAAAAAGCAGTAGGATTCGAGTGGGATGATAGTTGTGAACAATCATTCCAGCAGCTGAAGGACAGGTTGACGTCAGCCCCAATATTGACTCTACCAGAAGGAACCAAGGGACTGGAGGTTTATTGCGACGCATCGAAGAACGGCTTGGGATGTGTCTTGATGCAGAATAAAAGGGTGATAGCCTATGCTTCAAGACAATTAAAGACGCACGAGCAAAACTACCCAACACACGACCTGGAACTAGCAGCAGTAGTTTTTGCCTTGAAAATTTGGAGGCACTACTTGTACGGAGTCACCTGCAAGATATTCACGGATCACAAGAGCTTAAGGTACATATTCACTCAGAAGGAGCTGAATATGAGGCAAAGAAGGTGGTTAGAGTTTGTCAAGGACTACGACCTGGAGATCTAGTACTATGAAGGAAAAGCTAACCTCGTGGCAGATGCATTGAGTCGAAAGAGAAGTCATGCAGCTCAGGCAATGTGGATCCTTCCAGATGACTTATGCAGAGACTTTCGGAAGCTGAACATTGAAATGATTGATAAGAGGACAAATCAAACAAATGGGTTATACCAGATGACTGTCTCGCTAGACTTGTTCAAAGAAATCCTAGCAAAGCAAGTAGGCGATGAGAAGCTCGATCATATAAAGAAGAAAATGGCAGGAGGAGACGCTCCAGACTTCAAGCTACACGAGGATGGAAGCTTGAGATTCAAGGGACGATGGTGTATTCCCAAGAGTTGTGATGATATCAAAACCATGCTGATGAGGGAGGCACACCAAACCCCATATTCAGTACATCCAGGAGGAAATAAATTGTACAAAGACCTAAAACAACATTTTTGGTGGCCATGGATGAAAAGAGAAATAGCAGAATTTGTGGCATGATGTCTCACTTACCAAAAGGTGAAATTCGAGCACAGTCGACCAGGAGGACTAGTACAACCACTAGAAGTTCCGACTTGGAAATGGGATTCAATATCCATGGACTTCATAGTAGGACTACCACTGACAAGGTCAGGGATGAACCAGATCTGGGTTGTGGTCGACCGCTTGACTAAGACCGCCAGATTCATTCCAATGAAAGACACTTGGACGATGGAGAAGCTAGTTGATGCATACATCAAGGAGATCGTCAGATACCATGGAGTTCCTTCTAGCATCGTATCCGATAGAGACTCAAGATTCCTTAGTAGATTCTGGCAGAGTTTCCAGAAAGCAATGGGATCAAAGCTGAAACTAAGTACTGCATTCCACCCAGCGACAGACGGACAGACTGAAAGAACCATTCAGACGTTAGAAGACATGTTAAGATCCTGCATGATGGACTATCAGGGAGCATGGATTGACCACCTACGCCTGATTGAATTCTCTTACAACAATAGCTATCACAGTAGTATAGGGATGGCACCGTATGAAGCACTGTACGGAAGGAAGTGTAGGACTCCATTGTGTTGGAACGACATCTCAGAAATGGTAACATTGGCCCGGATATGATTGAAGAAATGGTCAGCCAAGTTCGACGGATTCAGCAGAGGATGAAAGCAGCTCAGGATCGACAAAAGTCCTATGCCGACTTAAAGAGGAAACCTTTAGAGTTTCAAGTTGGTGAAAAGGTATTTCTGAAAGTATCACCAACCAGAGGAGTAATGAGGTTCGGGAGGAAAGGGAAACTGAGCCCAAAATTCATTGGACCTTACGACATTCTGGAAAAAGTTGGATCCTTGGCATATCGTTTAGCATTACCTATGGAATTGGACAAGGTACATAATGTTTTTCACGTATCTCAACTGAAGAAGTACGTCCACGATCCTTCGCACGTCATTCAACCAGAGGCAGTGCAAATGGACCCATCTCTGACATACGAGGAGGTTCCAATCGAGATACTAGACTCCAAAGTCAGAGAAACCGAACAAAAGCCATCAGGATGGTAAAAGTGCTATGGAGGAACAACAAGGTAGAAGAAGCTACTTGGGAAACGGAAGACTCAATGAGGAAGAGATACCCCGAACTTTTTGGTGAGCCTTAAGTTTGGTATAGAAGTCACGGGTCGTGACTTAAAATTTAAGGGAGGGTGAGTCCACTGACCTTTCCTTCGTGACTATCACTTAGTACAGGTATTACATGCTTATTATCAAGAAATTAATCTGCTATGAATGAAGTTGATATTTGAGAATGGATTTAGCTACTGATAGCTTCGGTAGAAATCTGTAGAGATAAGAAACTTCGAGGGCGAAGTTTGTTTTTAAGGGGGGGGGGGGGTGAATGAAATACCCCAAAGTTACGAAAGTTTTTACGAGGAGATTTTACTAGGCATTAACGGCTTAGTAAAAGGTTAATCGTTCTTAGAATTTTTACCTTAGTATAACCTTGACTTTTACTAGGCATTAATGTTCTAGTAAATAGATATTCACTCCTTAGAATTATAGCCTTCACAAAAGCTCAAGTTTTGGCCGAGAACTTACCTCAGTAAAAATCCGGTTTTTACCTCGGTCATTTTTGACACTAAAAAGAGGTATTAACTTATTAACCCCTTAAATTCTCTTTATGGTGAATTAAGCTAGATTTTCTTATATTATTTAAGGCTATTAGAAGTCCTAAATATTATCCATGAGATGGTAGTAGTATAGAAGGTAAATCTCTTGGCAAGGTAACTTGGAAATTTACCGAAGAAAGTTACCTAAGAAAGGTTTTTATATGATTCCAATTTGTAGTTTTACCCATTATCTCTTCATGGTAATTACCTACCTTAGTTACCACATCAATCTACCAAGTTACATGTGTTGACAAAGCAAAAAAAAGAGAGGTAAATGGCATACAAAATTCGTCCATACCCACCTCTCCCACCATTTCAGCACTACTTTCCAACACATCAAGTCTTTAGCTTATATAATTTCTTCTTTAGCATCTTTGGGTCCCTTACATGTTAGGTAACCTCCATTAGCAGACATAGACCATGCCCATTACATAAAATATAAGAAGAGAAGTAGCAGCAAAGAGGCAATCAAGTAGCCAGCCACATGTGCCATTACAACTTTTCATAAAGCACAAATTATCTTCTTTTGTTTTCCACCTCTTGTTCTGCCTTACTTTAGCTAGTTTATGAATTGGATTGAGCATCTTCTAAAGGCCCTGATGGTAGACTAATATGTATTCAAGTGGAGGAATTAATGGAGCACTTAATGCTGTCTAAAGCAAGCATTATTGCAAAGAAACAAATCTGGCCAGAATTGATGTCTAGCACTCTAAGGCTTGTATACTCCATATCTTCCCTATATAAACCATGAGCCACGACCTCTAACACTCACCCTTACTCTCTAGACATTACCAAGTCCTTTTACAATCACTAAGAGAGCCTAGGGTCAAAGGAAAGTGCAAGGGAAGGTGAAGAAGTCACAAAAGACAGTTTCTGAGTTCGAGAAAGATTGATCTAGTAAGCTTGTTCTTCGAACCTATCTTCAGGTAAAACCAATCCCAAATTAATCTTCATTGAATCCTCTTCATTTTGGGCTAAAACCCCATTCAAAAACCTTACCGAAAGCTCTTGTTATAAAGAAATAGATTTTTGTGCGCAAGGAAAGGCAATTTGAGGAGCCTTGTGGAGTTTGTGCCATCTAGCAAGTTGCAAGGATATTTTGGGAGTTTGAGCCAATAATATTCAAGGTAATTCCATTGTCTATGATCCCTTCCAAGCTATACAATTTATTTGGGTTCGTAGGTACCCTAAATCTTGGTGTGTGAAAGTTAGACGTAAGGGGAAAAACGTGCTTTAAGATCCCCTAACTTGCGAGAAGGATTTAGAAGGCTATACTCATCCATTTTTCTATTAATACCTATCAATCTGTAGGTATTTGAATCCTATATCCAATGAACCTATTTTCTATACTTTTCGACATCATTTGGATAGTTAAATTCGCTACGCCTTAAGAGGTGTCGAACTGAGTATTTCAACCAACTAGCCTTAAAGGTGGAAAAACGTAATTTGTGGTACCCTAACTTGTAACATGTGTTTAGGGAGTTTTACTCATCCAAATTTCTATTATTATATATCAATCTATCTACTGATTTGAACCTTCTATCTATTGCACCTATTCGCTCTATGTTTAGAAGTCATTTGGTTAGCGAATTGGTCACGTCTTTAAGAAGTCGAAATGAGTTCTAAGCTTTTTATGGTGACAAATATGTTTTGTGGTCTTATGACTATGGCCCAACTTGTAACTTATATTTTGGTTGTTTTAATCTTAAGTATATGAGTTGAAGTGATGCTTGGATGATACTCATTGAAAGTACCTTGGTGTTTTGATAAAATTTTACCTTGTACTAAGTGGATCTTCTAAGTGGTGAAAGTGATTTAAGCCTTGTGCTTGTTTGTGTTCTTTATTTAAGAACTTGGTGGTTGAATTGATTTATTGTTCATTTGTGGAAAAGTATTATTGGATACTTGACTTATTCAAACTTGGTTAATGAGAGATATAAATATATGATGATTGGGTACGTTTGCCCGTTTTAACTCTTGGTACGCCGCGGGCTCCTTGAGTTTGCGTCAGGATTTCTACTCTATAGTTTAAAGGTACTATAGGGGGTGTGCACATCTTTTAGAGTCCTTACGTGGTGGAAGGATAGGTTGGATCGCCTTTATGATCGGGATTTGTCCCACGTTATGAATTAAATGGTGAGAAAAGATTAACAGTGGTCTTGTTACCACAAGGTGATTTATGAACTCTTTACGTCCTGAACTTATTTTACAGTTGTTAAATGCTTGAGTTGATGATGTATCTATATCTACTTTGATATCCTATTTTCTTGATCTTGACTTGGATTTACTCAGCGTTTTGCTGACGTTTTATGGCTTTGCCCTGCGGTCCCTTCTTTGTGTTGTTTTCCAATGACCGTAGATGAAGAATACTAGTGAAGCTTTGGAGCTGCACGAGAGCGTGGGGAAGACTTGGAGATTAGAGACTTCCACCTAGTTTGTTTAAGGTTTTCAGGAATGTTTATTATTCAGACTTTATTTTGGGTTTGGATTGTTGTAATAAGCCTAGGCACTCACAGAGGTTGTGAGTGTGGCGGTAACGCTCTTGTAAGACTTTTATTTGCTTCCGCGTTTTATTTGTGCACTCTGTCTATCACACCACGTGATAACAGTTGGTAGAAAACGGGGCGTTACAGTGGCCTCTATGATTTGGGGTATGTTGGTAGCTGCTTTACATATTCTAATCGACGGAGGGGGCCATGGAATACAAAGTGTAGGTTGGACAGATTTGTGTGTAATGATGATTGGTTGCGGTAGTTTCCAGATGCAACTAACTATCACTTAAGGTGGGGAAGGTCTGATCCTCACCCAATCAATTTGGTTCTGAGATTGCCTGTTTGAAGGGGTCTTAAACCATTTAGATTTGAGGAGTTTTGGGTGACAGACAGTGAGTGTAAGGCAATTATTAAATGAGTTTGGGAGGGGTCTTTTGACAAGGATTTTACGGGCAAGGTGGGCCTCTATGGTAAGGAGCTTAGGCAATGGGGGTAGAATGAGGTTGAAGCAGGAGTGAAGTAGTATCTCTAAAGTTGCGGTTGAGATGCATAGGGTGGCCTCGAGCTTCCCTTCAGTGGAAAATTTAAGGGTATGGTCTGAGCTTTCAAAACAATATGACTTTCTTTTGTATAAACAAGAATTGAGATGGTATCAACGCTCAAGGAAAACTTGGCTTTCAACAAGGGACCAAAATAGTAAATTCTTTTCAGCTGTTTTTGCTCTAGGACTAGGAAAAACTCAATTCAGTATCTTTCAGGGGTTGATGGGGTTGGGTTTGATAATTGGGATGGTATTGAATTTGTTGCTCGTCATTATTTTCAATCCGTGTTCTCTTCAGTTACTCCTAGTCCTAACTATCATCTTCTTGCATGCATAGAAAACCGTGTTTGGCTATGGCTGCACCTTATACTAGGGAGGAGGTGGTGTATGCTTTGAAAGGAATGTATCCCAGCAAGGCACCAGGTCCGGATGGGGTAAATGGTACGTTTCTTAAAACCTTTTGGGATGTAATTCAACATGATTTTTTTTATGTTGTTCTCTCTCTTCTGAACTCTAATGTCTTACCTCTTGGGATTAATCACACTCATACAGTCTTCATTCCAAAAATAAAAGAGGCTTTTAGAATCACAGACTTTAGGCCTATATCATTGTGTAACACGGTTTATAGGGTGACCTCAAGGGTGCTTGTGAATAGGGTTAAAAATGTAATGTAACACCCTGGATTTTTACCTCAAAACATAGCTTATGAAGATACAAATCTAACGGCGCAAACGGCATTTAAAACGAACTTCAAACGAGTCCTAAAAGGGCAAAACATAGGTGGTCCGAACTTGTGTCAGGACACGGTAAGTTCAGACACAAGCCGAAGCGAAATAGACTGCGGAAAACCAAACGTCCGAACTTGTGTCCGGACTTTGAAGTTCGGACACAAGTCGAGTTTCAAAACTTCGGAAAAATTCTTACGTGGTCCGAACATTGGTCCGAACTTGCAAGTTCGGACATAGGTCGAGACTTGCAAGCTGAACCCGTCCTCGCATGCTGTCCGAACATAGAAGTTTGGACAGATGTTCGGACACAGCCAAACGATGAAAAACCTTGAAACTTTCGGGGCCAGTCCGAACATTGATGTCCGGACGGACGTTCGGACAGGTCCTTAAGTGCAGTTTTTTAAAACGTAAAAAGAAACCAAAACCATTAGAAACTCTCATACAGAACACAATAACATGAGGAACTCTTGAACATATAAGATCATTATCAAATACTTAATACAAAGCTCAAACTTAATAAAACTGTTTCATAAAAGCCAATAAGTTCAGCTAACCAAAACTCAAATGAACATAACCTTCAACACAGCAGCGGATCTCAAAACGTCCAGGGCATTACCGCCACACCCAATTCCCATGGGTGCTCGGGCTAATGAACTAAATAACACTAAAAACAAAGTTAACTCAAGTTACGCGGAAGCAAAATAAATACTCAATGTATAAAACTTTGAGAGCAACACAGCATCTCTTAGTCACTGAAACTCAACATTGCCTTAATTATTCACAGTCCCTAAACTATGTGATTCGCTGTCCCGATCCCCACATTTAGTCATCCATACCTGCGATCATAAAACATGGACAAAACACAGAAAGGATCGCACAAATTAGAAAAACTGAGTAAATTCCACCTCAACCTGTAAAATACATTTTAGAACTCATTTGCCATTAACAATCAGACGATAAGGTTTTATAGAACAGTTGATGACTTTCCAGAAAACATATCAATACCGAAACCGCAGTAGGGAGCTTTCAATAGGAGATAACCATAATTCCATACACGGGGTCACCTATGGGACCCTAAACAACAATTCCGGGACAGCCACCTATGGGACTGTCAAATAATCACCTCACCCTAAGTCCTAAGTGTGCACACCCCCTATGAGACAGCAGTGACATAGAGTAGATCAACGGGCTTAACTGCAACAATGTGTGCAGCGCAAATAATAACAATTATGGGGAGCACCTATGGGCTCCCAAACAATAGAATACCACCTGTGAAAGACTCCCAAAACCATAACCGAAATACCATAATCACAATCCAATTCCTCAAATTCTAAGACATGTAAAACAATCCCAAATCCTCAAACCACAATCGAGAACTCATAAAACACAGCGGAACCTTTTCCAATTCTTTTACAAAACGTCGGTCATCAAACAATCATTGAGCATAGAATTTACCTAGAACAACCAAATCCCTCAAAAGCCCACTGCTCCGGACTATTGATAGCACTCGTCGATGTAATCGGCGTCTAGGTAACCCAAATAACAAAAATCAGAATTCATCAATCAACGAGTAGATAACTAATCAACTAAGTAGTAGAATACATTACCCGACAATCTACCAACTGGACACCAGGGAATTAACCAGACTTCGACGGAACTAGCGAGAATTCACCAAGGGTTTGAAGAGAAAGAGCGTGAAAATAATGGGCAGAGTGTAAACGCAAAAGCGGCGTATTGAGGATGGAGAATAATGAAGAGAATCAGCGTTAAATAGAATTATTTGTATAATGAAAAGAAATAAACTAATTAAAGATTTATGCTAAAAGGAAATACAAATAAAATAATTAAGAAAGAGTTCTAACTCTTGGAATTTAAAGATATTCCCCAAGGATAGATCTCGTTAAATTAGGGAAATCAGTAAAAGAAGATCAGTGAAGAAATTCAGGTAGGAATAAATCAAAACGAGAAACAGCATCAAGAAATCAATTAATAAACATTTATTTCAAAGGAAATAATTTAGGAAAGAGTAGAGATGTTGTAAATAATTTAAAGGTTTAACAAAGAAGGAGAACAATCTCGTAAAAAGGATAAATGAAACACCAGTAATATATTTACTGAGAGAAGAATAGGAGAGTTAACAGAATAATATTTTGAGTAGTCAAATAGAATTCAAACTCTGAATACTTAAAATAAGTTGGAAAGAATATTCTGGAATAGTACTTCAGAGTTTAAATAACTAGGGAAATTAAGAGAGGGAAGATAATACTATATCATATAGCATTCGAATATAATTAAATCCATTAAGGCAAAACATTACCAATATTCAGAAAAACACTGGACGGAGGAGAAGATTAATTCCCTGGCCCTAACTAACCTCAGACATGTCACTCATAACCATATACTATATTATTCCTAGCATGGAATTTCCTGGGTATTTCATGTAATGCCTCTGGTTATTTCTGAAAGCCATACTACTTTTGTGGGGGGCAAGCATATTATTGATCAAGTTGTCATAGGGCACGAGTCAATGCATATGATAAAGCTTTCAACACTGCTCGTATGGGTAATTTTGCTCTTAAGTTGGATAAGTCTAAGGCATTTGATAGAGTTGAATGAGACTTTGTTCTAGAAGTTTTAACTCACATGGTTTTTTTTATCACAAATGGGTTTCTTTAGTCATAAAGTGTATTACAACTATTTATATGGCGGTACTTATCAATGGATTCCCTGGTGAGTCCTTTACACCTACCCATGGCCTTAAACAGGGGATCCCCTTTCCCCATATCTATTTATTTGCTGCATGGAGGTTTTTGCTTCAAGCCTGTGTTTTAGCTACAGAGGTTGGATTATATAGGGGCTTCAGGGTTAGAGGTCTAAGCTTTGATATTACTAATATTTTTTCGTAGATGATTGTGTAATTTATAGGGTAGCCACACAGGAAAATGCACAATCATTAACTGATATTCTTCCAATTTCTCTGAAGCTTCAGGCCAAAGCATCAATCTGCAAAAGTCAAGTGTTATGTTTTCAAAAGGGTGTTCCTATCTCTATGCGCCACCAGGTGCTCAATGTTTTAGGGGTTAAGGAAGTTCCGGATTTTGGGATATATTGGGGTTTCCAAGTAAGTTAGGCGGCAGTAGAGTTGAACTCTTTGAATATGTTAGGGACCGGGTTGCTAAGAAACTACAAGGTTGGTCACGAATAGTCTCACAAGCAGGTAGGGGTGTTCTTATCAAAGCTGTTTTGCAGGCAATACCAACTTATGTTATGAATGTAGTCAAGTTAGCAGTCTCAATAGTCAAGGATATTAATAGAATGCTTGCACGATTCTGGTGGTCTGGTAGTTTGTTAAACGTGGGCTTTATTGGGTTAAGGGGCATTATCTGTGTCAAAGTCCTAACGAAGGTGAATTGGGATTTAGGGATTTAGGAAGATTCAATGATGCACTTTTAAGTAAGAAGTCATGGTGTTTGCTTACTGAGCCTTAGTCCCTTGTGGCTTAATTAATCAAAGCTCGATACTACCCCAACACCTATTTTTTAGGAGCACATTTAGGTACTAGGCCTAGTATGGTTTGGAAAGCTTTATGGAGTGTGTAACATTTGGTAGCAGAGGGTGCTTATAAGGATGTGGGAAATGGAATGAATATCAAGTTTACAGACAGATGGATTGAAGGGAAACAGGGAGGTCAGCCTTATTTGTGACATTTACATAGTAGCCTAAGGGAGGAAGGACGTGTTTCTCTTCTGATTAATCATAATACTTGCACTTGGAATGAAAATATGGTTAGATCGTTGTTGCAACCTTCTAATGCTGTGTTACTACTATCGATGCCCATTCAATCTCCATCTGATTCTTGGTATTGGGGCTTGTCCAAAACAAGGAAGTTTAGTGTAAATCATCTTACTACTCTCTGATGGCAGGGGCTAATGAAGATCAGGCTACTGGCTCTGATGAGTAGTAGTGTAGTAAAGGCTGTAAGCCGTATCTGGAGGTGTGATGCTCCCCCTCGTGTTAATTTTTTTGCGTGGAGGATATTACATGGGGTTGTTCCATGTTGAGCAAATATCAGTCGTGTGGGGATATCGGTGCAACCCTTTTGCTCATACGGAGAAGTAGATACAATGCTCCATTAATGGTGGCCACGGTTCCAGTTCCGGAAAATGTGTATTCGGATTCGGAACCGGTCCTGGGCGGTTCTGGGGCAATTCCGGTTCAGGTTCCGGGACTCTGTATTCGCTTCGGATTCACTCAAATCAATGGTTCCGACCGGTTCCGGAGCGGTTCCGGTTCCAGTTCCAACCGGTTCCGGCGCGGTTCCGACCAGTTCCGAAAAGATTCGATCGACTCCAGTTTCTTGTTTTAACTCCGATTTTAGATCCGTTTGCGGGCACACATTGCTCTTTTCGTCCACTTTACTCCTAGTTGGGTTATTCCTCAAGTTTATAATCTTAAATGTGTAAGAACCAAAGACTTGAATTTTGTGTATTAAATTTACAAAAATTAAAGAGCAAAGCGGATTTTTTTACATGATTCACTGTCTCGTTAAAACCTTATTAGACAAAAACCCATTGGGAAAACCCTAATAAGGAAAAAGAGTACAGCTACTAATAGGTTAAATGATTTCAATTCAGAAGTCTTACAAGATTACATGGAAAGAAAGTAATACTAATACATTCTAAAAGATTACAATACAAAATAAAAGTCCTAAGTGGTGTTGTCCCCATTCATCTCGTACCAATCATCATGTTGACCAGGCGAGCGTGTGCCTGAGACCCAAAACGACGTTTTGGACTAATTCCAACAGCTACTTTGGCTGGTACCGGGACGGTTCCGGTTCTGGTTCCATGGTTTCAAATTCGACGGTGAATTCAGGCGATTCTAGGCGGTTCCGGGCCCGGTTCGGTCCCGAATCTCAAAACTTGTATTTGGATTCGATTCGCAAGGGGTCGGTTCTGGTTCCAATCGGTTCTGGCTGGTTCCGGTTCCAATCGGTTCCGGCTGGTTCCGGTTCCAATCGGTTCCGGGTAGAACTGGATTCGGTGGTCACCATTATGCTCCATGCTTTATATTTATGTTTAGTCTGCAGGACTTGTGCAACTTGTCGGATGTTTCAGTCCCTCATATCTCAGAACTGATGTGCAGCATTCTGTGACTGGTTTTTACATGTTTACCTAACCCACTCTGCCAATGGTTGAAGTCTTATCTATTATTTTTTTGGAAAACTTGGTTTACTGTGTGCCATGTTAGGGTGGAAGGGTGCGCAATGTATCAATGGAATGGCATCAAGCCGAGTCATTCTTGCATACTGTGGCTATGAGGAATCAACGGGAAGAGTTTTACAAGGGGACAACAATGGTGTATGTGGAGGAAGCTACTCACCCGATGGTCGGTATGGTTTGCATGGCGAGGCAGGGAAGGTTGAGGCTGTTGGCTATAGAGGAGGTGGTGTAGGTAGTAGCCCGGTGGCCATGGTTGAGGTGTAAGCTCTGATGTTTGCAGTTGATCGTACGAGGCGAATGAGTGTTGGGAAGGTTGTTTTGCATCTAACTGTAAATAAGTGGTAAATTATGTAAATGGGAAGGGGAGGGTAGATAAGGAAGTAGGTGTTTTTTGGACAAAATGATATTAGACTGTGAAAATCTTCAGGATAAGCATTTTGTTTTTGTTGGTAGGGGTGATAATGTAAGTGCGCCTTTATGACAATAATGAGATTACAATCTAACTCTAGTGAATTTTTTTGGGTGCATAATGACATTCCTACTGATGTAATGAACCTTTTGTTCTTAGTTAATGAAACTAATCTTCTCCCTAAAAAAAAGCTAAAGGTGGGGGTGAACAGTTTTAATTTCATTTATGTATGAAGATATCACGAGACAAAGAAGTTACAAAAGTACGGAAAAACAAAAAAGTCAACACCTGTCCCATAATCACTATTGGGAGGGGGTTGTGACCTATCCATCTAGAGCTGATCCCCAATCCGGATGTAGTCTAATAGGACAAACCGGGTCGTAGACAAAAAAAAAAAAGTCAACACCCGACACGTATATAATGGATAACTTTTTTTTAATCATATTCAATTCATGGATCTCTTTACAATATAGAGTAGGATAATGATTCGTCTAGAAAATGAGGTTCGAAGAAACTAAGCGCAAGGTCTTGCACCTCTATTAGTTGATCAACCATTGCATCATCACTACTTATCACACCACACATATATATATATATATATATTATATATATATATATATATATATATGAACCCACCTCAGCTTATTCTAGCATTTACCACTCAAATCACACTGAAGAAAAGCAAGCACTGACTATCAAAACCACTATGGGTGCGTTCGATTGAAGCATTAATGCTTCAAAACCACATTAAGCTGCATTTATGGTTAATGTCTGATGGGATATGCGTACGATTTGTTGGGGCGATTTGTGCAGATATCACATTTAACAAAGATGTTGAAAACCCTGCGTTTGAACAATAAGCTACATTTCTGGTGGGTTTATATTACTGATTTGCCCTTACTTTTTCTTTTGTTTTTTTTCTTTCGTGTGGGTCAAGTTTTGAAGCGTATTCATTCCCCACCGCATTGAAGAGAGCTTGCACCGCCATGGCTGCCTGCAGACTGCAGTCCACATAGAAGATAAAA
Organism: Limonium bicolor; assembly: GCA_023374045.1. Classification (NCBI taxonomy): domain Eukaryota; kingdom Viridiplantae; phylum Streptophyta; class Magnoliopsida; order Caryophyllales; family Plumbaginaceae; genus Limonium; species Limonium bicolor. The sequence goes on from CM041780.1 coordinate 157,188,895, forward strand.
CAAATTCTGGCATCTAGCGCTAGTTGATGGCCGACAGAATGATCAACTTGATTTCCACTGCATAAAGGAAGACTACATATCATATTGGGGAAGATCGAAGCCCACTGGTCGATACTGAAGAAAGAAAATGCAGATAGATGTTTTGCAGAGAGCAAGAAAATGAAGAAGATGATGTTTGTCGTCGCTGAAGAAAAAAAACGAGAAGAGTCGGAGATGGTATACAAGGGCTTTGTGGTAATTTGTTTAGGCTGAATGAAGAAAAAATTAAGGCGTCAATCGAACCCACTACAATTAGAATATGGATTTCAGCGACTTTTACTGACCCGATTAATGTTGAATTAATCTACTACCAAAAAGAAAACGAGCTTCACTAAAATAGAGAAAAATCATGTCCCACAAACATATCTTCATTAGCAATCTTTAGGGATCTAAAACATCATTTTTTCAAACATAGGAACCTGAGAAGTTGACAAATTTTTTATTAACTTTTTACTATTTGTTTTTACTTTATTATAGCAGTAGCAATAACTTTCAACATTAGATCATTGCCTTTGAATGTAATAACAGGTCGTTTGGTTATTGGAATGTTAATTTCTAGAATAAGATTACAGGAATAGAATTCTAAAAATAGAATATGACCTCATTCGGTTGTTATGAAGTGAATACTTAGAATTTGATGTTTCTTTTGTTTGGTTGACAGAATAATGATAGGAATAGACTTGGAATAAAGTATACAGTTATGAATCCATTTGATAAGTAACATTATTATAAATTTGTGTATGATAAAATATAAATAAATTATATATATTAACTTGAAATATGTAATATATATATATATATATTTATTACAACAAAATAATAAAGTTTACTTTTCATAATAATAAGAACCCATAAAAGTCAATATATATATATATATTTAAATTTACTACTTAAATTTTCTAGATAATATCACATTAATACTATGAATCGAAACCTGTAATTATTGTGTATATAGAACATAAAATAAAACATTATACTAACATGTAATATGAATGTGATTTATATAACTTGAACATCATACTACTATTCATATGCGGATAAATAGTCTTTTAAAACTATTAATAATTATTTAAATTTGATAAAACATTTTACAAGGAAAAGAAATTACAATGTAAACTTTTAACTATATTAAAATTATTATAGTATAAAATATTTATAGTATATTGCAGAAGGATTCAGTATAAGTATTGCACTTGTTAAGTGATGATTAATTATAAAATTAATTCTACAAACTATTAGGTTTTAACTATATATCAAAGTTATTATAGATTGCATGCTGTGCTTAATATTTAAATAAAAACTTTATATGGTAATATAATTTATTTTTAATTTCATGGCATATCCAACATTATTTACGTTTTTGAATTTCGTTAAGTAATATTTAATATAATATAATATATTTTTTTAATTAAAAATGTATGTTTAAAGAAAATAAACTAATTATTTTATCAAAAGTTGAACAATATATAATATTGAAATAGTAAGTATATAGATATATATCAATTATTTATTATCATAAGAGATTATTTTTATTTCAGTGGTATTACTTATTCTATTTAAAATTAAAATAACCTTATTTTAAGTATTAACATATTTGATTTTTGTATTAAATACTAATATATAATATTTTATTTTAATATATATAACTTATTATATATTTGCTCATAATAAAATGGTTTATTTTTTATTTTTTAAGTGTATAAAAATAATTTATTCATGAATTAATATGTATATATTATAAATTAATGTAACTAAAATATTACTAAATAATAATAAATAAATACTATAATTGAATATCTACCTATATTTTAACTTTATCGAGTATTTAAATTATCGGGTCACTCGTTTGGAATAGCAATTCCCAGCGTTTCAGCAGGTAATACTATTTCCAGTGAGTTACCAGTAAATTGGAATAAGTTAAATTCCTAGAATTGGTTTTCTCCGTACCAAACATGAGAATAGCTGGAATTCCAAGAATTGTAATACTATTCTCTGGTACAAAACGACCCGTAAAACCTACAATGAGGTAAAAGTTATTTTTGTGGCTATCAAAGTTGACAAAGTCGGTTTAAGGTCAGAATGAGCTTAATCGAAACTTGACCCAAAAATAATTTAGGTCAACCCAAATCTGACTTAAACTTGTTGGGTTGTAGTTCTTCAACCTGAACCTGTAGGATAACCCAAATGCAACCCATTTTTTAAAAATATTTTTACTTTAAAATTTTAGTTATCAAATACAAAATATTATATTAAACAATAATTATTTAGCACAAAATTTTATCATAAATTAATCATTAAATACCTATATTAAGTTTTTTTTTCTTTCTATTTTCTACGGATTGGCGGATGTAAATCGAATACAAAACAAATAAAAACTAGGCGCTGTGTGCGGAACGGACCCTAAAACCTCTCATCCAGCGGCTCGATGACAAGTTCAGTTTAACTCCCTTCCCTTCCCGCCTCCCTTTGACTCAACACGAGTAACCCGCCACGGTTGGTTGTGGAAGTATCTTCGTTTCTTTTCATTTTCGTTTCGTGAACGGGAATCCTCAACCCCTGAGGGTGGGGTAGTTGGCTGTGGAAGCTCTAGCTTGTTTATTCTGTCCAATTGGCCACGTTCAAATCCCGCTAGAAATCCTCTGCTCACCTTCGTATCTGTCCAACAATGGAAGAGGTAGTGATCGCGTCGTCTTCCATCGATGGTGGGATTGGCTGCTGGGATTTACAGACCGGAAACGAACTTCTCCGCTATAAGAACTGTACCTCCCCTTCTCATGGCCTCGTCTCTGTTGGAAACCAGTTCCTTGCTTCCTCTCAAATCCGAGATTCTTCGTCCTCTGGATCTATCCACTATTGGTCTTGGCACAAGGTCTTTTCTCGGTTTTAGTCCTCTCACTCTGTTACTCAGCCGCTAGCAAAAACCTAAACGTAAAGCGTGTAAGGTATCCTGATTCAGTTTTTCTTATTTATGCAGCCTCAGGTAGAAGTAAAGTGTTTTCCCGCAAATCAAATAAGAGCATTGTTTTCTGACAGGAATGGTACTTACCTATTCGGTGGGAGTGTCTCCGGTGATATTTATTGTTGGGAGGTAATATTGTTGGTTAATGCTGAGAACTGAAACTTTCTGGAATTACTTATGATTAATCTGCTCCACTTTGTTCTGCTTATGTTGGATTAGGTTAAATCTGGTAGACTGCGGAAGAAGTGGTATGCTCATTACAAGGCTGTTACGTGCTTGGTGCTATCAGATGATGAGTCAAGATTAATCTCTGGGTCTGAGGATGGAAACATCCGAGTTTGGCCACGCTACCTGTACCTCTCTAACTCTTTGCCAATATATTTGAACAGCTGAACTTAATGTAATGATGTATACGTGGTTTCTATTTTTTTTTGGAAATTTCACCAAATACCATTGAGTTTTTGCTTAATTCATGATATACCATTGTGTTTTTGAAATTACACAGGATAACACTAAGTTTTTACTTATTTAATCGAATAACACTCTGTCACATATTTTGTTAAATGTTCTGTCAATATTCCAGGAAAATGACTAAACTACCCCTGTTATTAATTAATAACTTGAAAGTAATTTGTCATACTGATAAAGACACCACTTTTATTTAACTATTTATATGGCTACTTTAGTCTTTTTTCTAGGGAAATTTGATGAAAATTCCCTTTTTTTATTTATTAATTATTGCCACTTTGTCTATTTTGTAAGGATTTCCGGTGATACTGAAAGAGATCAAGCAGGACATCTCTATGAGCATAGCATATCCGGGCATGACCTGTGTGTGACAGATCTTGTTGTGGGCTATGGCATCTTCGATCCAGTAATAGTTTCTGCCTCAGAGGATCTAACTTGCAAGGTAGTCTACACCTTTCATCATAATATTTGTTCAACAATCAAAATTTGATGGAAATGTTAATATGGTGGAAAATGCATGAGGTACCTATGGTCATGCTGATGATCTTGTATCTCACTTTAAATTTTGGACTACTAGGTTTGGAACTTGTCAACTGGAAGGTTAGAGAAAAACATTGTCTTCCCACGAAAATTGATGCAATCGCATTGGATCCTGGGGAAGATGTGTTCTACGCGGGTGGCCAAGATGGGGAGATATATATTGTGGCCCTCAAAGGTGAAAGCCTGTCGGAAGTGCATTTGGGTTGCATATTATTGGCACACTAACAGATCAGAGGTATTACTTATAATTGTTGCACATGCTATGTTTTATGCAATCTGTGTATTCCTGCTACAAAGATGTGCTGATTGGTACTTCTAATGATGCATTAAGGCGGGTAGATTATCCTCATAGATTTTGTCAATCATTTACTTATTCTTTGCTGTTTTATATATAGTTGTCATTTTTTTTAGCTGCGTGGATTATTTGTGCTTTCTCTTGTGGTTTACGACTTTGTCAATACTTTTGTGCGACAGTGGTTGCTAATTGCTGTTCTGATACAGGGTTTGGTCTAGCCATTCTGGTTCAGTGATTTAGATTTTGGTTCATGAGGATGGTGCTATACTGCAGGAAAGTTTCTAAGATGGCATATGTGTCACCTGATTAAATCCTGTATCTCCTAAACCTGAAGAGAGATGATGCCCTATTTGGTTTAATGTCAGTTTTTATCGTGCTGAGAAGCTGTAGCAAATACATAGTGCTTGTCAAAAGTTATGTTCCAGTCTTTCATGACTAGTTGCAAACTAAACATGAAATAATCCAATATATAAGTTGTAAAGAGATCATCATGCATTTCTCTGCTGACATAACTTCATGTCATCAATATTTTTCAACAAGAATAGAGATAATAGATCTTTATATGTCTCAAAGATGCTTCTGGATGAAAGCTTTATGTATTGTAATGCTGTTTAGATAGGTGTAAATATATCTCTACCATCAGGTTCTTTTCTTTTTGATGTTGTCAGTTCTGAAACATTAGATATCTCTCTTAAATACTAATTTTTTTTTCTGTATTGGAATTTATTTTGTGTAGTAGCAAGGCTGTCACTTGTCTGGCTTTATGCTCTGATGGAGTGTCTCTAGTTTCTGGATCTGAGGATGGTTTGATTCGCATTTGGAATATCCAGAGCCACAGTGTTATTCGAAGGTTCAAACATGCCAAAGGTATCATATATCACATTCACTGGACTTTGTTTTATGCTCTTTGTAGAAATAAATTGGCTGTATATGCAGAATCAGCTCATTCATATTTCTGTAAAATGTATGGAATACTTTTCGATGGAGAGGGTCTTCATAAGTCTCATGCCCTGTGTGATGTTTGTGCTGGTTGGACTGAATCATTTATGTATTAATTTTGACTGGTAAAATTTAAAACGTTCTTTCTGTTATGCTACGGGTTTCTGATTTTTGCGCCTGTTGGTTATGTTTATAGAGTTTTTGAATTCTAAATTTACATAGGACAGGTAGTTTTGGCGCTTTAGGTTTCATGATTATAATTGTAAAATATTAAATCACACTGATGCGTCTTCCTGTATTTTTTTAGTGCTTCAATTATTATTTGGTCCTGAAGGTTTAGGTTAGAAGTGTACATTTTCATATTGCATTTATGGAGACTATTCCACAATATTCATCTTCGTTTGGCAGGTCCTGTGAACAATATTCTTGTTCCTCTCCTCCCTGTGGGATTTATGAAGTCACAAGCTTCTCTAGGCAGACGGCATGCGTCAAAGCTTGTACCTCTAGAAAAATATGCGGGGTCAACAAATGACGACAAGGGAACAAAGGTTTTTATTGGTGGCCAAGCCAAATTTTTTGAGCCTATGGTTGGATCATACATTAGTGTGGATGTGATGAAAGAGCAAATCAAGCAAATTCAGGTGTGGAAATCGATCACTTTTGTTTTTGTCTTGTTATTTTGATCTTACTATGCCTACCTTAGTTGTATTGTTTCATTTCAGCAACAAGGGTCTGTTGCAGCCACTGCGATGGAGGTTGAGCGGCTAAAGGCAGATCGAAAGAAAGCAATCGAGGATGTTGGAAAATGGAAGAAAAACTTTAAGAGCTTACAGATGTGTGTGGATGAGATTTTGAAGGATCATCAACTCAAGTAAAGAGAAAGTGTTTGCACTTTTATACAATAGCTGAAATGAATCTCAAGAGATTTGTTTATTTAATTTCAATGAAATTTTGGTCTTTCACTCTTGATCTTAATGATGGCTGTTGATTTTCTCACCCATTACTTGCTAGTAATCCCTAGCTATCGTCGTGCTGTTTAAAAAATATAATATAAAAAAAAATCCCTAGCCTATCGTGGGCATATTCTCATTTTCACTTGATCTATCATATAAGTATCTTAAATCAATCATTACTATTATGTTGAGAAGAAACTTTTGAGTGCGATTTAGGCAAGCTTCACAGTTAACTTTAGATCTGAGCTCAGCTTACATTGTGGAAGTATACATCTATGGATAAGATGGCTGAACTTACTGGAGATACATCTAACAGTGCTTTGAGTCCACATAGGCCCACAATGGTGGCAGGCGATGAGACACTGAGGTTCTGGAGTGGAACGTGTTTGTTGTTGGAGTGCCAGATTAAGTGGCCGGTGTACTGACCCGTTTGTCAGACACTAAGGTTCTGGAGTGGAACGTGTTTGTTGTTGGAGTTCCAGGATTAAGTGGCCGGTGTGCTGACCCGTTTGTCAGTATCGATTGTTTATCTTCAGAGCAGATTGGCTCATATAGGATGATGCATCTTTGCCTAGCCTAGAGTGCTTAGTATATATAAGTAGTATAAGATATTTTAATAGACATATATTACTTTTATAGCTATTGGAATTGTAATTAGTCATAAGAACTGGTTTATTTTTCATTGTGCCTACCCTTCTCACTTTTGCCTTTATTTTTTCCACCGCAAGTCGTTTGTTCCTTTTCAGTCCAGGCAAGTCGAAATATGATTTTGGCTTGCTAACATTACTTTTTTTTTTTTAAGGAAAGCTTGCTAACATTACTTGTTGACTGTCATTTCCCCTCCTGATAGTCGACAACTGAATGAGCAGAATACTGATGTTATTTTTTACGTTTTGATTAGTTAATGACAATACAAATCCCTAGGTACGATCCTTAGCATTCCCTCCCGTGATCAATAGAAGGTAATGCAAATTGCAAGGAAACTCGTGAAATTTGAATATCATGGGGATTGTGAAAAACTAATGATTATATTTCATGTTGTATATGATTGTTTTAAATTCTTCTAACTTGATTTCGAGATTTATTTTTCTTTCATTACTCGTCAACTGTCGACTGGTGCCCATTGATTGGTGTTTGAAGTGCATTGAGCGACTAGTTACTATTAAATCACTCTAACTGGTTCCTCATAATGAATTATTTTTTCAATACTCTTTAGCTGTTGGAAGCCATCTCTGAGTCTTCTTCCCTGCACCTTTGTCGGATCTTTCTTGTTTTCACCACCTCAACCTTCAAACTTGACGTTGCCGTTTCTGCTTGGTCTCCTCCTTCTAGCCTCGCTCTCTCGTCCCGAGCTCCTCTTTCACAATCAGATATGATGGAGGTGAGAGATGGCACTTATTCTAAAGGAATAATGCATTTATACAACTCCCAGATCCTTGCTGGTCGAGGTATTATCAGAGTACCTGTCTCTGATTGGGTTCAGTTAGGAAGCAGTGGGCAGGGGTGTTTAAAGGGGAATGTATATGGCAAGCTGCTCTTGCTAGATCATATCCTTTGGCTTCCAACAAATTAAGGTGGCCTGGGCCGATTCCCCGAGGTTTGAGCAGAAGGAGAGTTATGGCTCTCTATGTCAGTGAACATTTGTCTCATGCAGTGATATGGCAGCTGACGAAATTGTAGGCCATACATATCTGTATTAAAAAAAGAACAACTGAAGTCTCAGCTATGCCTCCTTCCTCGGTGGTGCTTCATGGGACAGTGATCGATCAGTTTGTAGCCTGTGGAAAATCCATAGACGAGGCAAATGAACGGGCTTGTCAGATATGGCTAGCTCTGTTGTAGACAATTTAGTGGAGAACCAGACCACATTTCTTGTGCTCAAGCGTCTTGCATTGGAACACAATGTTTTCCTTCCATATCCATATTCAAGATCAATGCACGTGGAGTGGAGAGGCTATTCAAAGATTTTCGCAACTATGTGAACATGAACCGCTTCGATTCATTGAATTACGAGCTCGCATCTGCCAATCAAAGATTTTGTTGAATAGGTGCTTTGTTGTGAGCGTTCAAGTCAACAGTATGCTAGCTCGGTCTATGAAGCATGACAGTACATGTATCATGTATGTGTATAGTAGGAAACAAAGTCAAAGTTAATCTTATTCAAAAAAAAAAAACTCTTTAGCTGTTGACTTATGACAGCTGTTCAGTGACCGAACGACTATTGAACAGTGATAGACGATAGACGTTGACCTGTAACTATTAACCAACAACTAATTATTGTGCATTACTTCATTTTCCCTTTACAAAACTAAACGCCCTAAAAATGTTACATTTTTTTAACAACAGCAAGTAGTGACATATAATCAATGGTACATAGTTTTTTTTTTAAACTAATCACTGGTACACAACTGAATCTGTTGCCACAGTGCAACGGTAACAACAGTTTGCATCCTTTCCTTAGTAGGATCGGATCGACATCGACAATTTTATGGTGTGACAATGTCAGTGCCACCGTCACCGCTGCTGTCTTGTTGATATAATGAAGGCTCTTTTCTCAAACGAAAGAAGAATGCTTTGGATCCCCGCACATCTATCATTTCTATATATCTTCATTATTCGAATCAGTAAATTATTAGGGTATTTCCCATCCAGTCGTGTCTCGCCTCTCCTCCCCACAAAACAAAACATGCTGCTGGTAAGTAAACAACATTAATAACCCAGTCACAGCATCAAACAACACCGAACAGTTTGTTCGTTCCCCTCCTTTTTAAACCAATTTCCCCCAACGGTTACCTTTCCAACGGTTAAAACCCAAAAATCTCCTCCTCTTCTTTTCCCTTACCTTCCTTTTTCGTCATCCATTCTACACGATCCCTTCCTGCTCTTCCCTTAAAATCAACCAACAAACTCGATCCCACTCTCAATTATCTCCAATGGGTCAGTTAATCAACGGAAAAGACATAATTGTTCTCAACTATGTCAATCCTTCATTAACAGACGAGCTACTCGGTTGTCATTACTCACAGAGTGCACTTTGGTCACCTCTAGTTCGTCGCTTCCATTACCTCAAAGTCGCACCAGCTGCGGACAACAGTCCACGGACACCTAAACGATTATACGCTTGTTGTTCTCCTCGTTCCGCGTCTTCTTCTCGAAAGCTGCTGTTTGGTAGCGGTGGAGGAGATGGGTGTTCTAGTATGAAGAAATCAAAGATGAAGAAATTAGAAGAAGAAGAGAAGACAACTAGTTGCCATGTCTTTTTAAGGAGGAAAATTGGACGGTTTGCGTTGAATTTTGCTCCACAGAAGCGGAAGTTGGGGTTTGTAGCGGGTGAGAAGGTGGATATTAAAAGTAGTACCACTGCTGGAGCTGATTGTTGTTTTATAAGGTCTCCGTTGAGTAGAAGTGGAACGGGAAAAGTGAGATTTTTTTACTGGAGTTTGGATTGTTTGAGGAAATGTGGTAATCTGTTTCGTGATTTCTTTTCTGGGTTTCGTTCTTTTGCAGGGTTGGGAGAAAGCGTTGAAGATTACATCGAAGCAATTCAAGAAGACCCCACCAGAAGAAGAAGAAGAAGGATGTGTGTCCGCCTCACAGTATGACTCTGGCTGATTATCTACGATTAGAAGATGACTTTTAGTTGATTCTGGTCTGAGAAATTTCTCTTTCTCTGAGGAAGATTTGTTTCTGTGTTGTTGTTTGTATGGTCACAATTGAATTGCACTGTATTTGTTGTGAAACTGTATAAGTAACGTAGTTGCCGTTGGAAATTAAGGCGGGATTTGTTGTTTAACTATCGATCAGTCGGGATGAAAAAAAACCGATTGTGAGTGGTGGAGTATCGGAAAGGGAGAAATTGATCCCGTTCGAATTCTCCAAATCATCTCTTCTCGGTTGAGCGTGGTTTATATGGTTTGCGTAGTAGTTTCTCTTACGAAAAACGCGGACATTCCCCATTTGAATTATGTCCTGTGTTTTTGTCGTTTTTTCTACCCAAGTGTAGCAGAATTCCGCGATTAGTGAGCGTTCTTGTCGGCAATTGGAATCCAAACTAGACAAGTGTGAGATAAATAATTCTGATTCCAACAATCTAACTGCAAACAAAAAGTTATCATTGACATGGCTGTGCCTAGTGGCGCTGAGCTTTAATATTATTTCCCCCTCTGTGATTTCTTCATCCAAAAACATTTGTTTATGACGCATATGTGTATTTGTTGGTTGGTAATTAACAATGAATGTCTGAAGAGTGGAAGAGAAGCATCTCTTGTAGCACAAGTGGTGGAGGTAGAAGATAACTCGATCAACAAGATGCAGACTTTTAGACAACCTCCCACAATAACCATTAGCAAGTCTGCTGTTTACGCCCTCTATGACCTGACCTACATACGAGATGTCCCTTATAAGCCCGCACCCGTAAGTGTGAGCGTGATGATGCTGATGCTAGTGTGGTCAAGATATGTGAAAGGTTGCGGGACGATCAAGGTCATGTTATTGCAGATACTGAGCCTGTCTGCTGTCCTTGTGGAGATCAGATCATACTTCTACTGGTTAAAGGGAAGCCCAACACTGCACATTGTCTTCGGTTTCTGGGTGATTGGTTCCATGTGTTTGCCATTGGGAAACTTCAGTGGTTAGGTTTAGCGTAAGAATTGAAGTGAATATAGGATCTAAAAAATCGCAAGTGATTGTTGGTCCTGACAACAGAACAGCAACGTCAAATGACAACTTCTTAAGAGTCAATCTTGTGGGGGACTATGACTATGTTGGATATTCCAATATCCCTTCCTTTGAAAATTGTTTTCTTGTTATTCCAAGGCAGGGATGACCTATTGACCTGGCCAACCCCAGATCTGGGTAGCAACTTTTCAATGTGGATGTTACTTGAGAGAGTAAGATTTACTTTGGATGACCTAGATAGAGTGCGATAGATAGAACTGGGGTCAGTTACAAGGCTTTCAATGCACAACCTGATTTCTAAGCAGAGTAAACCTCCTTATTTCTAAGCCTGGTGGTTTTAAACGAGTCATTGATCATTCAAGATGTGTCCCTACCAGTGTGTGATGTACAGCTGGCGGATTGTTTTCAGTTTGGGTTAATGACAATTTTTCAACCCGTTTAGACTAAAAAAACTATCCATCAGTCGGATGTGATACAACTGGGGTCAGTTACAAGGGGTTTCAATGCACAACCTGATTTCTTAAGCAGAGTAAACCTCCTTATTTCTAAGCCCTGGTGGTTTTTGTTTAAACGAGTCATTGATCATTCAAGATGTGTCCCTACCAGTGTGTGATGTACAGCTGGCGGATTGTTTCAGTTTGGGTTAATGACAATTTTTCAACCCGTTTAGACTAAAAAACTATCCATCAGTCGGATGTGATACAACTGGGGTCAGTTACAAGGCTTTCAATGCACAACCTGATTTCTTAAGCAGAGTAAACCTCTTATTTCTTAAAGCCCTGGTGGTGTTTTTAAACGAGTCATTGATCATTCAAGATGTGTCCTACCAGTGTGTGATGTACAACTGGCGGATTGTTTTCAGTTTGGGTTAATGACAATTTTTCAACCCGTTTAGACTAAAAAAACTATCCATCAGTCGGATGTGATACAACTGGGTCAGTTACAAGGCTTTCAATGCACAACCTGATTTCTTAAGCAGAGTAAACCTTCCTTAGTTTACTTAAGCCCTGGTGGGGTTTTTCATTGTTAATGACATTTTTCAATTAGACTACATTCAAGATGTTGTACCAGACAAGTGTGTGACCTCCTTATTTCTTAAGCCTGGTGGTTAAACGAGCGATCATTGTTGTTAAGTGTTGCGGTGTTTTGTTTAATGACAATTTTTCAACCGTTTAGACTAAAAAACATCCATCAGTCGGATGTGATACAACTGGGGTCAGTTACAAGGCTTTCATGCACAACCTGATTTCTTAAGCAGAGTAGAGTAAACCTCCTTATTTCTAAGCCCTGGTGGTTAAACGAGTCATTGATCATTCAAGATGTGTCCCTACCAGTGGTGTGATGTACAGCTGGCGGATTGTTTCAGTTGGGTTAATGACAATTTTCAACCCGTTTAGACTAAAAAACTATCCATCAGTCGGATGTGATACAACTGGGGTCAGTTACAAGGCTTTCAATGCAAACTGATTTCTTAAGCAGAGTAAACCTCCTTATTTCTTAAGCCCTGGTGGTTTAAACGAGTCATTGATCATTCAAGATGTGTCCCCTACCAGGTGTGATGTACAACTGGCTGGGATTGTTTTCAGTTTTGGGTTAATGACAATTTTTCAACCCGTTTAGACTAAAAAACTATCCATCAGTCGGATGTGATACAACTGGGGTCAGTTACAAGGCTTTCAATGCACAACCTGATTTCTTAAGCAGAGTAAACCTCCTTATTTCTTAAGCCCTGGTGGTTAAACGAGTCATTGATCATTCAAGATGTGTCCCTACCAGTGTGTGATGTACAGCTGGCGGATTGTTTTCAGTTTGGGTTAATGACAATTTTTCAACCCGTTTAGACTAAAAAACTATCCATCAGTCGGATGTGATACAACTGGGGTCAGTTACAAGGCTTTCAATGCACAACCTGATTTCTTAAGCAGAGTAAACCTCCTTATTTCTTAAGCCCTGGTGGTTAAACGAGTCATTGATCATTCAAGATGTGTCCCTACCAGTGTGTGATGTACAGCTGGCGGATTGTTTTCAGTTTGGGTTAATGACAATTTTTCAACCCGTTTAGACTAAAAAACTATCCATCAGTCGGATGTGATACACATTTTGCTAAACATGTGACACGAGAAGCTGGTGCTTTTAAGTGCCTATAACTTTAAAAAAGAATTCAAGCTGGGTTTTTTATTGTTCCCTTTTTTGGTCGAAATGGGGTCAATATATCAAATTCAACTTCATTAATAGAAATTAGTCAAAACAGACTGAATACGATGAGGTAAGACATGAATATCATGCGTTTTGAGGCATTTGCGTTTCTGCTAATACAACCTAAACTACACACTTTAATCTCTCTCTCTCAAGTCTTGGACCTCTCCTTCAACGGCATTAAAGGTACCACCTTTAAAAAACATCAACAACAAATCAAGTGGACTCCATGATGCAGATCCATTACAGAACCACCAAGGCTACAACAAAAAATTTCAGTGTACTTATATCGTTACCAAAATTTGTGAGATTACAGCCTCTGCATACATCTAAAGGAAAAATCTTACAACCCCAGCAATGACATATGACATAAACTAAACACATCCATTTGAACACTCCAAAAATTGATTACTTTATCTGAGGAAGAGACCGGAAATAATGACACAAGTGACAACCATTTTGCATCAGTTGATCAAAGATCGACACAAGGGACAAATTCTTGTGTTACTTAATCAAGCAGTTCTTCCTTCACTAACACATTGTCTAACTTGAGCATCTAGAGAGTCAAGAACAGCCAAACTATACCCATATCTCCTCTATCTACACAGGAAAAATTAAAACACAGCCATCTAAGTGATCTCATTCACATAACACAAGCCACAACCTCCATAAATTTTCCAATTGGAGAAGCTTATTCTCTCAGTCATCAATCTCTTCTGTAATAGCCATCAATGTAAATAAAAGTGCTTTGGCTTGCGACTCTTGGTGTGAATGTCAAAGAGCACCAGTTTGCTACCCTTCGAACAGGAATGATTTCTGCTTCGAGAGGAATATCAGTACTGAGATTCCATCTGAATGTTAGGTTATGCAAGTTGAGACTTTGAGGGTGTTGAATGAAGCCCTATAGCATGAGAAGGATTTTTTCAATACCAGGGTTGATGATAGGACTAATGCACTTGTCAAGCAAAGCTTACAGATGAAAACCAACCTTAAATAAGCTTCTAACCATAAAGAAGAAAATCAAGAGAGTTAGTCCATAAAAACACCCCAAGCTATAAGTTCAAAGAAGGGAAGACAGCATCGAGTCTAGCGAATCCTCTTAAAATAGCCTAGAACCACTTCAGCTGAATTTTCTCCCAGAGTGATAATCAGTCTAGACAACAAAAAAAAAACCAAACAACCTTTTATGCTTCTACACCTCGGTGATTAAGCAAAAAGCAATAGTGCACTTTACATAACTACATTCCAATCCAAAACCATGACAGATATTCAAAACCGAGCATCTACGTAAAGATACACCACTAAGCATTGTCTAACTCTAGAGTAGCTAATGAATACGCTTTAGCAGAAATATAGTAGATGAAAGAGAAACAGACCTCAAACACATATGTCTTGACGTGGCACCTCCAACTGCTTCAGGTTTTTGATGAAGCTGATGGAACCTAGCTTTTGATTCCATTCAGGTATTGAGCTTCAACATCTTTACAGATTTACATGGAAGCTCCAACTTCTTTAGGTTTTTCATCCAAGCACATGGAACCAACCTTTTCATCCCAATCGGGGTATTGAGCCTCAATCTTTACACATTTTACACGCCAAATCCCCTTTGCCAGTCCGACAAAGGCCAGTATAGAGCTCATAAACAGAGTGAGAATCAGGTCTCATGCATCTACCTAGCATTTCCCTTAATACATGACAAGCACCATCAAAATCCTCATTCTTACAAAAGGTAGAAAGCAAACATCATATGTGTGACTATTCGGATGGAAATTATTCCTTATCATACTCTTGTAAATCTGAAGGGCCCGCTCCGAGTTTTTCCTCACACACTGTCCATGAATAAGAGCTGCAAAAGTAGATGAGTTTTGGGACAGGTTCACTTTTTCAAGATCTTTCACCAAATATGCAGCTTTCTTGGTCTTACCTCCTTGCAAAGCCCCAATATCAAACCATTATAAGTCAACATATCAGCTTTAACACCATCTCTGACCATCTCCTCATAAAGCCTGTGTGCTAGTTCACTTTTTCCTGATTGTCCATGCGCATTTATCAAAGTGTTGTATGTAATGATATTAGGAGTCAAATCCATAGCTCTCATTTCACTGAGAAGCTTGTTTGCTTCATATAGTTTCCCTTCTCTACACAGCCCATTGATAAGGGTGTTAAAGGTAACCTCCGTCGGATGCACCTCATTCTTCTGCATTGAATTTTTTAGCTTCAAGGCTGGACAATGAGGCCCTTACTACAGTAGCCATCAATTAGCTTGTTGTAAGTCACAGTAGTTGGGTTGATTCCCAAAGTTTTCATGCTCTCAAACATCTCCGTAGCCTTGTCCAGACATCCTAAATCACAATATGCAGCCATAACCATATTGAGAGTATAAACATTAGGAGAAATACGAAGCTTCCTCATCGACCGGTAGAAAGCTAACACAATATCTCCACGCTGCATATTAAGTAAAGAGCTCAGAAATGCATTACAAGACCGGACAGTGGGGAAGAAACCGTACTCCTTCATCCTGACAAATGTATCTCTGTAGCGAACCTAAACTTTTTTGCGTGGGCGTAAGTTTTGAACAGCAAATCGAAGACGCGTGGGATGAATCGCACAATCTATGAGTAAAGCACGGCCTCAAAAATCCTAGAGTGAAGCTCAACTCACTGGAGATGATAATACCCTTCAGGATCGATTCAGCCGACTTGAATTTTGAGTTTTTGGTCAATATATGTAGAATCATGGAGCGGGTTTCAAGGGTATGCAAATTCCGCTGCTGCTGTTCGACCCAGTTGTAGAATTCCAAGGAAAGGACATAATCCTGTTTGATTCTCAAGAGGACATGCTTGATTCGAAATGGGTTGAGTTGCGAAGAGAGTTTATCAGGCTAGACAATCCGAGTGTACAAGATGGCTATGGGCGACATTGACAAAATCAAGGTCCTGACCACTGGGTTGAGGGATTGTACCATGGGGAACCGGTAGGGGATTCCAGCACTGCTTCCGTGCATTCACAGACACTAACGGTTCCGCTGAAGAAGCCAATTTGATGGCAGATTTTAACATAGCGGCAAAATATACCCAAACGTCGAGTAGTTGAAAAGGAGAGGAAGAAAGAGGCTATGCTGAAGCCAGATCCACTTAAGCCCGCGAACTGTAGGAAAAGAGGAGCCTGAGGAGAGTCAAGACCCACGATCGCACAGGTTGGACATCAAGTTGGTGTATCACCCACTATTTTTTCATGGAGCCACAAGTCATCATCCAATCTACATGAAGAGATTTATATGCAAGTTCCAGGGGTTTACATCAAGTTGATGTCCATGAATAAAAGCGTTAAGTTGGTGTATCACCCATGTTTTTTCACTGCTACAACCAAAAGGATTCTTATTGTTGTCATTCTCATAAAGTGAAAATTTCACTATAGTCAAGACCATGTGTTTTTTCTTTTGAAACTTTGCATGCATCTTACTAATCAAAAGAGTAATCCATATTACAAGCCCTAACTATTCTGATAGGAATGTTATCATCTATCCAAATTTTAAACTTTGAAGAGCAATTAAACAACTTGAAACATAAACTTAGAGACATACTACACTGATTTTGGTCTAACTCACTAACATACTATCAAACAGAGATGACAAAGCAACCATCTCATTTGAATACTCAAACCTTTTGCTACGAGTCTAGCTTTGTGTCTTTCTAAAGTTCCATCAGCTCTCAGCTTAGTTTTAAAAACCCATCTGCAACCTATGACATTTTTATGTTTAGGCAGTTTGGTTAGTTTCTAAGTGTCATTTTCAGTTAGAGCCTTTAAGTTTGTGTTAATGGCTTCAGTCCAGTGTTGATATTGTGAAGCTGAGAGTCCAGTATTGTTAGAAATAACAACCAAACCTAAAACATAGAATCTATATATCCACACGCACCAGTATTCTAATTCTACCCACAATAAGGTTATCACGACAAGCAGCAACATAAAAGTCCTGCCACCAGTTACAGCATAGTGTGTAATTGAAGTCCCCTTATTCAACAAACACCTAAGAATAATAATTTTTCTCCTCTTTAAGCTTACAGTACAGACATCCCATTGATAAATAAAGTAAAGCTGCTGCATACACCAGCAATGAGTGAGTATAAAAAGAAAGAGAAAAAACGAATACTAAACTTTTGATTTTGTCAAGCGTCTGTACTTTACCTATTTTGGAAGCAATGAGCTAGGACGTTATATAATATGAGTAGTTCTACAGCTGAAAGTGGCTAGTTAAATGATGAGGCTTTGGTGCTAGTTAGTTTGGCCCTCTCTCTCTCTCTGCGTATGAAGACTAGTCAAGTGTCACACACAACTGATCAATTGAGGAGGAATGGACAGCCGGTTCAGATGTATTTATATACAAATTCGGCCGTCTGCAGAGAGATCTTAGAGATATAAAATGAAACCTACTTGTGTTGAGGGATGTTGTGTATTTGCATTAACTACTATAGTTATTGTGTATTTGCATTAAATACTCTAGTTGATTGAGGGTGATGAAGGGTTTTTATTGCTTATAGGAATGGATGTGTCTGTGTCTTTATAGTGAGAACATGCAGGTGTTGGTGACGGCTGATTTTTGCAGCGGAAACAAATTAGAATTTTGCACACTTAAATAAAAAAAAATCGACCACCCTTCAGTGAAATATTGATCGAGAATTTGTAAGGCTTAGGATAGGCTCTAGAGGTTGCCAGGAGTTGAATTCATCGTCAAATTCCAGGTGCTTGAAAGAAACAACACTAGTAGCTAGCTGCATATCAGGGGAACCAAGTAACATCATCCCTGAAAAACTACCTTATATAATAAACCCCACCACCACACACCACTACGAAAATGCAAATATTCCCTCCATCGCTGCCTCACACCGAAACACACGTAAAAGAGGTTGAAATTAATACCCCTTAAAGAGAGATTTTTTTTGACAAATTACCCTTTTTTCTACACCCTGAAATAAAAAAATACTAGCTTGGAAACTGGATACACGAAGACTAAACAGAAAAATTGCAGATACTCTCTGTTTGAAGAAGAACGCAATGTTCGTGGGATTTTTTTTTTGGATAATTTGGTCAACGGACCAGTTTTTATTAGTGAAATAAAGAAGGTACACTATGGTCAGGCAATCTAAGTCTCGTTAAAACCTCTCGTGCAAAACCACGTGGGAAAAAAACAACAAAAAGAAAAAGAGTAGCTAAATATATATAATGGGACGACAACCTAATCTGCTAGACAACAGCACTTCAAAACAAGAAATACAACCTAGTAGCAAATATATATAATGAGCCGACATACTAAAATGAAGCAAACAGACCAAGCACTAATCCAAACAGCAGCATCATCAGAGACCACCATCATTCTTCAGTAGCACAATCATCAAATCCATCATCTCACCCAACATTAATACTAGAAAATGAACAAAAGGCTGAAAAACTACTCCAAACAGCAGCAACATCGCAAGAGTACAACCATCCTTCAACAACATAATCATCAGATTCATCATCTCACTCACGCAGTAAAAAAAAATTGTTGCGTTCTGTCACAATCCATAACTCATAAGCAATACACATCAATCATACAATCAAAATTTTCTAGGAATCAAGTGAACCCAGAGCAGCCCACTATGTTCGTAGAAACTAATTACTAGCTTCTAGAGAAGTATGGCACAGAGTTTTATATTCTTCATTCGTAGTTTACATGGTCAAAAAACTTTGTATAAAGTTGAAAGGTTTTTCTTGATTGTTTGTTAATATTTCATTATGCATAGTAGATATGACCGTAAAGCTTAATTTTCCAATTCTTTACCTAAAATGCTAATTGTTTTTTAATATTTCAACCGCTATCACCTGCTTGCCCTTACTCGTATGAACCACGAGCAGATTAGAAAACTGTTGCTATGTCATTTCTCTTTTGAATGGGCGAGTATGTGAATTGAACCACCAAACCAAGAGCACGATCACATATATGAATTTCCCCAGAATTGAAATTTCACTAATTACTAGCTTCTGAACTTTTACAATGTTTCTGGGTACTAATTACCCTGTCTGTTCGAATAAGAACACAAAATCTCAACCCACAAGAACACATATCAGAGAATAAGCTCCAGCCACAACAAATTCGAATGTAAAGCAAACACTAAAAATGGTAGACACTTACGGATGGAGTATCACCGAGCAGGTTAGCGTCTGAAAACCGAGATGATGTGGTTGACCAAAGTGGGGGAAAGTGAAAGTTCTGGTCGAAATTGAAGAAGAACACAATGTTTCAGCCCACAACACAGATAATCGGACAACAAGCTTCAGTTTCGAATGGAAAAAAAAAAACAGAAAACGGTATATACTTACAGATTGAGTATCACCCGAGCAGCTAAGCGTCTGAAATTGGACGTTGTGGTCGACCGAGAATGGGGAAGAAGTGAAATGGCTAGAACTCTGGTTGAGATTGATGCGGTGGTCGTCCAACTTTGAGTAGGTTAGGGCTAATGGAGGAAGAAGACATGAACGTTCAATAGCTGGTCGCTGAGAGAAAAAAAAAAAGTTAGGGCGAAACGGTGAATACAGGGCGCGCGAGAGTGAAAGTTCAGAGTTTTTTAGCTATTATGTTTAGTTTTTTGCAGTAGGGATATTGACTGAAAAAAAATAGATTTTGAGGGCATACAAGTCTTTTTAACAAAAATTCTACTTATTAGTCCGGCTCTCGGTTCAACAGTTGTGATAGACTGGGTTAAAGCTACTCTAATAAATAACCGTTGTCTTACCAAACACTACTATAATACTACTATAATAAGTAAGGAAATTTCATGAAATACCACTATTTTTTGGTTAATTCATGAAATACCACTAAAAAAGAAAGTGACAAAATTATTATATTTTTGTAAAAGTCCATGAAATGACATTATAGCCATTGACCAGAAGGAAAAATGACAAAAATACCCCTACTAGTTTATAAAGTACTTTTAAAATTCACAATATGCCCCTAAGTGTTAAAAAATTCACTAAAATTCACAAAAAATCAAAATACGTAAGAATAAAAAAAGTATACGTAAAAATAAAAAAATAAAAAGATCAAAATATCATAAAATATTGAAAAGAATAAATATTTCTTAGATTTTTTAATTATTCAGTACCATTATAAATAATATAGAGTTTTGAACACATAACTTATATCAATCTTTCTACTAATTTATACCAATTAAGTATCATACATTTTTTAAATTATTTTTTCAATCAATTTAAATTATTTATTTAAAAAATTAATTTATATTTTAAGATATTTAGAAAATTATTTAAATAATATATATTATGTGCAATATAGAATATAAATTTAAAATATTTTTCCCAATATTAGTTTAAAATATATTTTAATTTACTTTGAATAAATAATTCAAATCGGTAAAAAAAAAGATTATTTAAAAATGAATGGTACAAATTATGGTACATAATTGATACAAATTAGTAGAAAGATTGATATAAATTACGTTTTCAAAACTCTATGTTTTGTTTTATGGTACTTAATAATTTAGAAACATAAAAAAATTACTATTTTTCAATTTTTTAAGATATTTTAAATATTTTGATATTTTTTTATAGTTTTATAATTTATATATATATATATTATATTTTTATAGTATTTTAAATTTTTTGGTGAATTTTTTAATACTTAGGAGCGTATTATGAACTTTAAAAGTACTTTGTTAACTAGTAGGAGTATTTTTGTCATTTTTCCTTTGGTCAATAACTATAGTTGCATTTCATGGACTTTTACAAAATATAGTGGCATTTCATGAAATTTCCGTAATAAATAACAGTTGTCTTTTACAGTAGTAGAAAAACTAATTTGTAGTAGTGTTAGTGGAGGAGGAGAAGAGAAGACGCACCAACCAAGTCATTCGGTAGGGGACAAAAAAAAAGAGAAAGTTAAGGTTTACGGAAAAGATGGAAATTGGTTGGCGTCGGAACACTTATTGGTTGGCTCAACTTAGTGTGGGTTGTAGAAATTACATTTTCCACCTATGACGTTTAGCAAAATTACACACTCCACCTACGAGGTTTCAAAAATTACTTTCACCACCATCCATGGTTTTTTTCCTCATTTTACATCCGGTAACTTTTCTATTTTTTGTTTAACTTAAAAGATGCTTAAATGTTGTACAAAATTGATGAAACTTTATACGGTCGATGATAAAGTGTTATATTTTGGTCAACATGAAATCCAAAGTTTTTTAAGCACCTATGTGATCTGTGGGACCCAATAAAATATGTGACATGTGAACATGTTTTCATTTGGTCCCACATGTCACATGAGAGCTTATAAAACTTTGAATTTGGCATTGGACCAAAATATAACACTTTAGCATCGTCCATGTAAAGTTTCATCAACTTTGGACAACATTTAAGCATCTCCTAAAGTTGAACAAAAAATATAAAAGAAATATAAAACGAGGGAAACCACATGGGTGGGGAAAGTAACTTTTGAAATCTCGTGGGTGGGGTATGTGAAATACCAAATAATATATCATATACTATATATATATATATTATATATATATATATATATATATATATATGTCATTCATATTCGTCGTAATTATTAATTACCTTTTATTTTAATTGTGAACTCAATATTTGAATTTATCATGTTGTAGTTGTTGAGTGTAATTATTGTTTTATTTACTATGCTTTGATAATTTTAATATGGTACTAATCAAACATATTTCGTCATAATAGCTATTTTATCACTATACAAACTTTTGAAATATTCGTGTATATTTAATAAAACAAGAATTGGTATACTTATGTTTCGGAAAAAGAAAATGTTTATTTAAAAATGTTGATTCGTAGTCCATTATCTTGTTTTTAATACCACGGATTTGGTTTTTATTATTCTGTTGTAATCGTATGATAAATTAGTTCTATTGTTGGACATATTCAATGAAGCTTCTTCTTTTCGTTTGCGGTATTATTTCTCTAAGCCTTTATATGTTATATTTTGGTAGAAACTTTAGTATTACAAAGTGAAAAATCCTTATAATTTAATATACCATTATTTTGCAATGTATATAATTACTTAATTACTGTTTACATTGGTATATCAGTATTATTTTAGTGGACTCTAGTTGTTAAACTAAATATATTACTAATACTCGTAACTCTATATAGTATAAACAAATGCGGTTTTATTATTATTATTATCATTATTTTGGAATATATATTATCTGAATTTAATAATGTTTGCTTTTATAATTGTAGCATAATATCGATTATATTTTTCTGATGGTATTAATATATTGTCTGTTAAAAACCGAGATCATTGGAAATTCTAGAAGTATTTTAGAATTACAGTAATCTATTTTATAAGTCTATAAATACAAAAACCCTAACTTATTAAGTGAGTTGCCGCCGCATCTGCATTGCTCAGATTTTATCTCCCTTCCCACACTATTTCTCTTCTGTCAACGAGGCACACACATGTTGTCTCGCCGCCTTCTTCATCTGAGGAGAAAAGATAGAACATAATCTGAACCTCACTACTACAACACCAAGATTAAACACACTCACGTCATCGTGTTCTTCTTAATCTCTGCCATCCAGGGAATATTACATCACCCTGTCTTCTATATACTCCTTGATCCTATCTTCTAAGGCACACTGGCATATCTCTGCCAGCATTTCTATTTCTTTCCGGCATTCCAAAAAGAGACATAAGTTTGTGCATCTCTCTTACCTATCGAGATCATTAATGATGGAAAAACGGGATCGACAAAGTAAGTAACTTTGTCTATTATTTTGTTTCTTTACCAATTAATTATTAACTAATCATTTCCCCACCATGATGGCGATTAATTAATGGTGCATGATATATACAAATGGAAAATATGGTTTCGTGAGTGGTAATACCGTTTTGACATATTGGTATTAATTGTGCTAGTAAGTAAATATAACTAGTAGTTAATGTTTATTATTATATTTGGGTTTGAACTCCGTCTAGCTGGTATGTGGGTGTCTCGTCAGATTTGTTTATTAAGTGTATACTCTTAGATACGTTGGAGTGTGATG
This sequence comes from Limonium bicolor, assembly GCA_023374045.1. Taxonomy (NCBI): domain Eukaryota; kingdom Viridiplantae; phylum Streptophyta; class Magnoliopsida; order Caryophyllales; family Plumbaginaceae; genus Limonium; species Limonium bicolor. The sequence goes on from CM041780.1 coordinate 157,212,029, forward strand.
TTTTTAATGATTAATACAATAACAAGTGATTATGATGAGGTGGGTTAGCGTGTGTGCTTAGATTTCACGCATGCATTGTGTGTTAATGATTTATGTTACTATATTAGGTCATATTAATGGGAGTACGAAGTATATATATATAGTAGTAGCCTTTTTTAATTTTGACTAATTCAGTCTTGGCTAACTAGTTTATTGTAAAGATTAAATTTTCTAAAATTTGAGATAGTGTTCCAAGGTTCCTAGTTTAAGAAAAATGTGGGAGTTATACGTGTTGAAGATCTAGAATTAACAATTGTAAAAATGAGAAGTTGGTGTAGTAATTTGACGTAATGATCATTTAGGCCAGCGATATGAATTTGAAGGCAATAGGAGATATTTACTGTGGTTCCGAGCTTCCGGTAATTAAAACAAGTATAGAGTAAACGTAATTACTATTCTGTTAGCAACATGATTATTATAGCAGTCGGGTGGTGACATGATTATTTGTATTTATTAGATGTTGAGATACCTTGGGGTATCACTGCATGACTAGTTTGGAAGGATCTTGTCTACTATCATTCTAGCGATTGATTGCGGTGGATTGGTGTGAATGTCTACTTAAGCGTGAATTCCAGGTAAACCTTGTGTTCACCTAATTTACTTTGTGTTCATGTTGTGGTATTTTGATGTTGATTGTATTGGTTGTGAATGTGGAACGGTGCTTATAATGTTGATATTATACTGATGGTATGCAATATTTGAGATGGTTAAGAATTTTGGTATTGGATGTTATATTCTGGATTTGATGGGAGATTGACTTTTGGAATTGGAAAGGCCTCTGGCTAATTTATATATTTGAGCTGTTGAGTCTCAGACCGCAGCTAAGCTCTATGATCTACTCCATTAGTTAGAAAAACTTTTGGGGGGTGTGCACACTTAAGGACTTAGAGTGAGGGGTGAACTGGATCGGTCTCAACTATGTTGTGGTACCAATTATTGGAATTTGTGAATTGTGGAACTTTGGTGACTCCCGTCATTCCAGAATTGTTTGTGGTATTGTTTATTGGTGTTTGAGATTATTTTGATGCTATTTTGTGATTGGTTATATGGCTATGGATGTTATTGTACTCAAATGGATTTTCAAAATGTATTTGACAGGGTGTTGCAGGGTTTACTCAGTTTCTCTGATTTGTGCGGTCCTTTCTTGTGTGTTGTTATGTTTTCTGACCGCAGGTAATGAAGCTGGCCTGGATGTAAAGCGTGAGAGTTGGGTTTGGGAATTGACATAGACTCCACTTCAATTCATTAAATTATTTAGATGGTTATAGCTTTGCTTTGAAGGTTTGAAATTTAGTTTGAGATGTAATTACCTTTTATCTTCATTTATTTTCCAGTTAAGGTTGAAGGTTTTGTATTTAGCCTTAGCACTCACTAGATTGGTGAGTGTGGCGGTAACACCCCATTAGGTTTTTGTCTTCCGCTGCTGCTGAGTAGATGAGGAAAAAAAATTGACGTTAATTTAACTTCGACCTTAATAAATACTGGCTAGTTTTGGGGTGTTACAGTATGTAATTTCACCAAACATCATGGGTGGAAATTGTAATTTTCTCTTTCTTTTAAGTAGAAATCTATCTCCCAGACTCTTTTATAGAAAAATTGTCAAACCACTTGTTTTGGCATGGGTTAATTTGTTACTTCTAAGTAAAAATGTTCATGTGATACTCTACTAAAATTTGTGACCCGGGGTTTAATGTTGATTCATGAATTTATGCTGCATGGCTAGAGCCCAAATAGCTTCCCTAATAGAAAAGTATTGATGAATTTTGCTGGTCCTTGTAAAAGTTTCTTCCGGTACTGACCATAGATGGCTAGAAACACTTTTCCTTTCTCTCAAGTAAGATTTTTTGGATATTAGGTGCCATTTTACTATGTGTACATAAGAAATTTTATAATATACTCCAGCTTTACCCGTTTTTTACAAAATACCTATAAACTTCATAAATCATTATAATATACACCCATGTTTAGTTAACTCTATAATACATCTCTCATGTTTACTTTACTCAATAATATAGATTAAATATACATTTATATAGATTAAAAGTTCAGATTTTGTAAGCTTACATACAGTTTCAAATGTATGTACATTTATATAATTTCATGCAGTGGCATCATAATTCAGTGTGTACCTTTATATATACATTTGTACAGTTTTATACACTAAAGTATAGTTTTTATAGACAAAAAGTACAAATATATGTAGCTATTTAAATATTAGGATGTAGCCAAGAAATTACTAAATCCAAAAGGGAAACAAGTAATTTGAGGGTTTGAATCTTGGTTAACTTTTCTAAAAAGTAAACAATAATCATTGAAAGTGGGTGAGTGAGTGAAATAAGATGATAAAAAAGCTATAATTGAGACGGATGTCTATATTATGTGAATTCTCACAATCGTGTATATTTCATTTCCTAGATCATTATTCCTCGTGTTCTAAAATGCAGACACATATTAATCCAGTAAACAAGGGTTATATTGATCTAGTCTTGAAACATTAACCACAAAGAAAATATATGTCACTTACAATAAAGAGAAAAATCCTTAAAACATAGCAAAACTAGCAAGTCTCGTCTCGCCCGAGTGGAAATCGAAGTCGATTTGACGAAACCCCTATTATCAAAATATAGATTCCGCCGGCGTGTAATGAAAATTGAGTACGAGGGTCTCCACTTGGTTTGCTTCAATTGCGGGTGCTACGGGCACAAGGACTCAGCGTGTCCCTTCCGTAGTTCAGAAGGTGAAATCCAACAGGAAGAAGGGGTGAAATTGGTTCTCATATAATTGACGATTATGAGGAGTAGATGGTACCAAAGAAGCAAAGTATGATCAAGAAACCCCCAATCTCTAAGACCTCCTCGAAAGAAATGAATCCTAAAGGAATTATAGCTGATTTGACGTTTACAGTCCTGGAAAAGGAAGTGGATACAAACCAACAAGTTCAGTCTCAAGAAGGAGTTCTAGTTTATGCGAACACTGGGGATAAATCTCGAATTAATGCTCCATTATCACGGAAACCCAAGAAACACAACCCTATTGAGTCGAGGAAGATTGATAGCTTTCCAAATAAAGAGGGTCCTGACTTGACTCAAGAGGTTGGGATTCGAAGGGCAAACATGGATAATCAAGCTGCAAATCAGGTAGGGATAATCAACCCTATTCTTGTCGATTCCACTCTTGGTACTGGAGGTACATAACCCTTCCTTAAATTAATTAAATGTTGGATAGGATAGTTTTCTGGAATGTGTGGGGTGCTTTGAAGCCCAACTTCCATAGGGTATGAAGAATATTGCTTTGGCTAATCACCTTAATATTGTAGTGCTGCTAGAGCCCCGTATTAGTGGGCAAACGGCAAATTCTGTGTGTGCTAACCTAGGTTTTGACAATATGTTCCGTGTTAAGGCTGATAGTTTTAGTGGTGATATCTGGCTACTTTGGAATAGATCTGTTAAGATTAATGTGATTGCTAGTGTCCTCGATTTATTCACTGCAAGGTAGATTGTGGTGGTAGAACGTTTCTCTTAACTGTTGTGTATGCTAGACCCAATCAGGCGCTAAGAAACTTGTTATGGGATAGCTTATATCATGTGCAACCTTCCTATACTGCATCTTGGATTGTGGGAGGGGATTTTATGCAACATTATTTCCCTCTGATAGATCTCCATGTACTTTAGGTAACTTTGGTATTGATTAAATATTTTGAGGAATGGTTTCATAAAAGAGGTATGGTGGTTGTTAAGTCTAATGGTAATAGGTTTACCTGGTCTAACGGAAGACAAAGAGCTTGCTTGGATATGATTATTGCTTCAGTGGATTGGATTAACTGCTTTTCTAATGCTTATGTTGAAGTCTTACCTAGAATTGGATCTGATCACAGCCCCTTGTTCTCTCTTTGATCCCTAAGCGCAAGAGATCTGATAATTCTAATTCTTTTAAAGTGCTAGCTACGTGGTTTTCTCACCCTAATTTCCATCAAGCTTTAATCCAAAACTGGCAGGACAGTAGCCCCTAAGAAGTCTCTTAGCAACCTTAAAACCTTCCTCCAGAACTGGAACAAGACTATGTTTGGCCACATAATAAGGATTAAAAGGATGTTAGAAGCTAGGTTGGGAGGCATTCAAAAAGCCATAGATGAAGGAAAGGGTAGCCATTTTCTCGGTCTAGAAGCCTCTCTAAAAAGGACCTAGATATGTGGATGCAAAGGGATGAATCTCTATGGCATCAAAAGTATAGGGATCAGTGGGTTATGATGGGAGACAGAAACACTGCCTACTTTCATATGAGAACTAAGATTAGGAGACAAAAGAATAAATTTCACAAACTCCTAAATAATGAGGGTAGCTGGGTTACAAAGGATGATGAAATTGAGAATTTGCTTACCTATCATTTCATAAGCTTATTTAAGGCCGAGGTACATTATAGATATAAACAGTTAGAACATGATTTTATTTCCCTTTCTAGATCTGATAAAGAGGATCTGGCTAGACCTATTTCTCTGGATGAATTAACTAGAGCCTTGAAGAGCATGAAGGCCTTTAAGGCCCCAGGTAAAGATGGTTATCTTGCTGGTTTTTTCTAGAAGTTTTAGAACCTTATGGCCCCTTTTGTGCTATCATTTGCCCAAGAATGCTCCGGAACCAAAAAGTTGATCCAAAGTTAAATGAAACAATCCTTGTCCTTATCCTAAAAGTGAAGTGTCCAACTCTAGTTTCTCAGTTTCGCCCAATTTCCCTTTGCCAAGTGCAATACAAGATTTTTGCAATAACCAATAGACTGAAACCTTATATGGATACTTGGGTGTCTGATTGTCAAGCCAACTTTGTTCCTGGCAGAAGCATATTTGAAAACATAGTATTAGTTCAGGAAGTTTGTATTATATGCAAAACACTAAGCATAGAGAGGGTTGTATTGCTTTAAAAATTGACTTGGCTAAGGCTTATAGAAGACTCTCTTGAGGTTTATAGAGGATACTCTAAACTGCCTGGGTTTACCAACTTATTTAAAATACACAATTCTGGATTACATTACTTTGGGTTCTTTCCAAATTAGCTGGAATGGGAATCTTACTAATTCCTTTTCTGCGGGTAGAGGGGTAAGACAGGGGGACCCTTTGCCCCCTTTTATTTTTGTCCTCTACATGGAAATACTAGCTCAACTTATCAACAATAAGGTTATCAATAGGGAATGGAAGCCTATTTCACTAGGAAGAAAGGGGATTGTTTTGTCTCATTGTTTTTTTTTGCAGTTGATTGGTCTTATTGGTCTTGCTTCTCTCAAACAAATACGTGTAATGATTTATTATTTAGAGGATTTTTGTGCAGCATCTGAGCAATGTGTGAGCTTTGAAAAATCATCTATTATCTTGTATAAAAATATTAGTCAGGAAAAAGTTGAAGCTATTAGTCAGAGGCTAGGATGCCAGTCTCTAGGAACCTTGGTAAGTACTTGGGGGGGGTTTTCTTAAGAAGGGTAGATTAGACTCTCAATCCCATAATTTAATCCTTGCTAAAATTAGGGATAGGCTTGCGGGGTGGAAAGCTAAGTCCCTTTCAATGGTTGGTCCAATATGCTTGGTGTTGGTGAAAAGTTGTGTCTCTTCTATTCCCACCCATTCTATGCAATGTCAATTTCTTTCTGCTAAGGTGTGTAATACAATTGATAAGCTCAGTAGAGATTTTATTTGGGGGCATGATCCCAATGTTAGGAAAATGCACGATATCGGGTGGGACATTCTATGCAAATCAAAAGAAAAAGGGGGTTTAGGGCTCCAGGAATCTAGGGCTATGAACTTAGCTTGCTTTGATAAACTTGTTTGGAATCTGGTGACTAATTCACAGCGTCTCTGTTATCAAGTTTTGAGGTGTAAATATCCTAAAATTGAATTACAGCGTGGCTCTATAAATTGGAAAAGAATTCAAAGAAGTGCTCATCTTATAAGGGACGGTTCTCGATGGGTCATTAGCACGAGAGTTTAGTGAAATTCTGGATAGATAATTGGATGCGAGGTCAATTTGAACTTAATGGAAACTAGGAATATCCCTAATCAGGACACAGATAGATCTGTTGTGGATTACTGGGATCGGGATTTAGGGTGGAAAAAGGACCAGTCACGGAGTTCTTGCCTGATAACATTGTGAATATGATTGAGAAGTTTGTTGTATTTCCTGAAACAGGCTCTGATTTTATCTCGTGGTGGCCTGATAGTGATGGAAAATACAGTGTTCGATCTGTATACAATCTATTAACTGGTAATCTTGAGGTATCACATTCTGGAGCCTCGAATATTTTCAAAATAGGCTGGAAATTGCGTATTAACTTATGATATGAAGAGTACTGATTGGAAAGATTATGACAAACTCTAGACGCTTCATGCTTGGTCTATCCATGGATAAATCATGCCACTATTGTGGAGAAGAAGAGACCATTATATATTCTTACAGCTATACTAACTTTTTGGTTTGATTTACAGGACTGGCTTAGGAATAATTTAGTGAAAGGTGAAAGATTTTTTATTAATGTGAACAGGAGGATGGTCTTTCCTATAGTTTGCTATATACTTTGGAACCGGAGGAATAGCAAAGTCTTCAGTAGAGAAGGGAGATTAGTTCTTCCTCTTAGGAATGTAATACTAATGTGCAGGCAGAACAAAAGAGCTAGATAATATCAAGAATCTGACGGCATTATGGGACAATGAGAACAACAGTTGCAACAGAAACAACAGGGAGTTCACCACTTTATTCGTAACTCTGAGCAAGTTGTTATTATATTGATGGTGCTACTGATTGTATTGCAGGTAAGGCTGGTGCCGGTGGAGTATTGGGAGAGTGGATTGGGGACAAATTCGTGCTACACCGCTAAAGAATGCATTCGAATGACGCATACAAAAATGTACTCCTCATCGTGTGTCACCGTCCTCACCAGGGGCGGAGCTAGGTATTGAGTTGGGTGGGCTTGGCCCCCAACTTTTAAAAAATTCAATAGAAAATATATATAATATAATATATTTTATAGTGTGACCCTCTAATATTTAATATGCCCCCAAATTCCAAATGCTGGCCCGCCCCTGGTCCTCACTAAATCAACTAGACATTTGGGCTATTGTCTTCTTCACATTACCAAAAAAAAAAACACTGGCACCAAGACGTCGTCTACAATGGGAAATTGATAGAGCTTTTTGCCCTTTGACCGGAATTTGTCCCCAATATTCATTTTACATACCTGTATGAAAGATCTTGATTTTGTGAATGTGTGAGCAGTCACAACAGAGGGGTTGTGGGGCAAACTAGAGGACTACTGTGTGTGGCCATAACATCAAGTAAACGGGAGTTATTTAATAAATAGAGAGTGCGCCAGAGTGGAAGCTGAAAGGAGCAGTTGAAAAGGAGAGGAATGATCAAAGAGGGCATACCGCATACATAATTTCCATGTGAAGAGATAAAATTCCGAAGCAAATAGTAGATCTGCATTCAAGTTTAACTCAACAAATCATGAACATCAACGTTAAGAAGAAGGTCATGGTTCGCCCTGCAGCTGAGACACCTAGGCTGAGATTATGGTGCTCAAACTTAGATCTAATTGCAAGAAGACTCCACCCACCGCTAGTTTACTTCTATCGCTCAAATGGGTCCTCAGATTTTTTCAACCCCGTGCTACTCAAAGAAGCTCTCAGTAGGGCTCTAGTGCCATTCTACCCACTAGCCGGACGGCTATCGACTGATAAAATTGACCGGATTGAGATCGATTGCAACGCTGAAGGGGTACTGTTTGTGGAGGCAAATACAACTTCCGTCTTGATGATTTAGGGGACTTTGCACCTTCTGCAAAGCTAAAGAAATTGATTCCCACTGTTGATTATTCTGCTGGGCTCTCCTCCTTTCCTCTGTTCATTGTTCAGGTGTGTCTCATCTCATCCATTCTTCTTTAACGCAACTTTAACTAAACATCCTTAATTAATTTTGATTTTGTTTCATTACAGATTACATACTTTAAATGTAGAGGAGTATCCCTCGGTTATGGAATGTTTCATACTGTAGGAGATGGGTTTACTACAATTCACTTTTTAAATACTTGGATTGACATGGTTAGGGGACTTAGTCTTACCATCCCGCCTTTTATAGACCGAACTCTCCTTAAAGCTCGACAACCAGCAGTACCTAAATTTCACCATATTGAGTACCAGCCCATATCAATCATCAAAACCCCATCCATCTTCTCACCAACAACAATTACAAATGACAATAATACCATCACATGCTCAATCTTCAAATTCACCAAGGACCAAATCAATTCCTCAAATCAAGCACAAAGGAATCCGGGAATTTAGTGAACTACACCTCATTTGAGATCTTAGCTGGTCATATTTGGCGGACAGTCTGCAAGGCACGTGGGGTTGATAAAAACGAGAAGACAATATTATACCTCATGACTAATGGAGGTACAAGCTTCAACCACTCCTTCCACAAGGATATTTAGGTAATGTAGTGTTTATGACACCTTCAATAAGTCTTGTAGGAGATCTAATCTCTAACCCGTCATGGTTTTCCACAAGCATAATCCACAAATCCTTGGAAAAATGAATGATGAGTACATGAGATCAGCCATTGATTACCTAGAGATTCAATCAGATTTGACACCCTTTGTCCGTGATGCTCACACTTCTAGAAGCCCCAATCTTGTGATCAATAGTTGGGCTAAATTTCCACTGTATGACCCAAATTTTGGGTGGGGAAATCCGTTTTGTGCGGGACCAGGTCCAATAGCTTATGATGGAGTGTGTTATGTGTTGCCAAGTCCGAAACTTGATGGAAACTTATATATAGCCATCGGATTACAGGATGAACATGTGATGAAGTTGTTTGCACAATATATCTACGATTTGAAGGGCATTGATTCTAGACTTTAGCAAGAGGGCTAGATATGTTCTGCTGGTATGAATAATTTGTGGCTCTTGCTCATAAACTATCTAGTATCCACTAGCTACCCTATTTACTTACCTTTGTCATAGGCCATAACATGAACTTTATTGCGCTGACTCCAAATCCTAAAATACAAACCTAATTTCAGGTTTTGGGTATCTTTATTTATTGTTCAGTTAACTTGTATTATCTTTATACGTACAAAATAATATTTGATGGTGTATTATGTGAACGTGATTGATACACATACCGAGAATACCTTTAATACATTTATTTGTATCTATATTAATTATACTCAGTTTTGGGTATGGAGCTTGCTCCATATTAGAAGGTGGTATCACTGCCACATGCCATGATGTTACTCTGTGTGCAGTAGCATTATAAGAAAAATTTAGGGAAAAAATGCTAGCAGAGAAGTGAATCTCGTATGCACATGAGAAGGAAAATTCACACCACTCACCACCTTTTGTGCCATGTGTCACACCCTGATTGGATTGAGTGAGTAGGAAAAAAAATCAAAGTGTTATAACTTACAAAATATAAGTGGAAAAAATATACCATTGTTCATCATAATTCCTGTTCTTCAAAACAAGATCATCATGAATATATTTTGGTAAACTTATTATCTTATTTACGTTGTGTGATGCGTTAGTGCAAAGTGAATCTTATGTTACCTAAAATGATCAGTAGTGTACAGAAGTGAATCTTATGTTTAAGTAAAAGAATCTAGTGTTATAATAATAATAAAAAAATTTTGCTATAAAATTCACTACTATAAAACTATTGATTCACTATGATCTGTAATGTAAACAAAGGTGAGTGGTTGATCCAACCGTAAACATAAGATTCACTACTGTAACACTACTGATTCATTTTAAGTAAACATAAGATTTACTTTGCATTAACACATCACAATGTATATGGAACTCTTATAATCCGAAACTGAATTTTATAGCGCAGAAAAAATAATTCACTTTTATAACTCTACTGATTCATTGTACGTAGACATAAGATTCATTATGATAAGATTACAGTAACTATAATTGTCATACTAGTGGACCGTATAGTTTGTAACTATAATTTTATACAGACAATAGTTCACTTTTATAACACTGTTGATTATTTTACGTAAACATAAGATTCACTTTGCACTAACACATCAAAATATATAGTAAACTTATAATCTGAAACTAAATTTATAGGAGAAAAAAATTACTTTTATAACAATACTTATTCATTTACGTAAACGTAAGATTCACTTCTGTAACACCACTGATTCATTACGTAAACAAAAGATTCACTTTGAAAACAAACAATTAAAATGTACAACATAAAATTTAAGTTTATCAAAATATATCTATGACATATCTTGTTTGAAGAGCCCGAATTATTATGAATAATGGTCTAAATGTTTTTATTTTTGCATTTATATTTTGTAAGTTATAACAATTTGAGTTTTTTTCCTACTCACCAACAGGGTGTGACACATGACACAAAAGTGGATGACTAACTGAATTTTTTCTTCTTTTCGCACGTAAGGAGAATCGATCGGCATTCTTTTTTTTTTCAAATTTTCTTGTATGATGCACTTCTAATACGGAGCAAGCTCTAGCTTCTCCGTACTGTTAATTCTAACTTTATCTACCAGTAATAGTACTCCTCCTATTCTAATATAAGTCGTTTTAGGCTTAGAATTAGTTCAAATTATAAGTCGTTTTAGTGTTTTGAATCTATCTTTCTACTTTACCCCTTTCTAATTTTACTTATATTATTCATTGCACTCTACTTTTTATCTTACAAATAAAGTATATTACTTACTTTTTTATTCTCCCAACACAAAAAGTAAGGGTATGTTAGTCTTTTTAAACTCTTTCTTAAAAATTGTGAAAAAGTCTAGAACGACTTATAATTAGAATATGAGGGAGTATCTATTAACGGACCCAAATAACAAAATCGGATCGTGCCTCGATAAAATTCCATAAGCATCTTCTCATGAAGATAAAAGCAAACATACTTTGAAACTGTGGAATGCCGTGCACTAGTAACCGAGATATTATTGGTAGATTTAGAAAATTTGAAAATGCCACAGGCTTAGGCAAAAGAAGATAGGTACCCGAGCTAATTCTAATGAAAGTTGTTTCCTGTATTCAATTAAACATCTGAATTGCAGGGTGGTACAAAAAATATATCGAAATAGACATTACAGCATATATAGTATTCAACTAATTAGCTAATTAGGGTGTCAATTAACACCGTTAACCAATAGTCTATAACTAACAGTTAAACTACAGACGTTATAATAAGCAAGTGTGTCCAAGTACTCCTAGAGTAATCATCAACAATAGTACGAAAGTAATTATATTGTCATAGGTTGGAATCTTAAAAGGCCCTCACACGTCAATGTGTATTAAGTCAAAACAATCATTACTCTTTATGGTAGAATCTGGAAAAACTTGTCTTATTGATCTGGCTTTACAACATGTTCACAAGCAGTACAATCGGGTATGTCATTCATTTTACCAACTCTATTGTTGTCAACTTGTGAAAGGGAACATGGCCTAACCTAGCATGCCATACCCAAGCTTTTGTTTACTTTTGACAATGTTGAACAAGTAATCATACTCTCTCTTTCTATTAGAATATATTAGGATGACTTTCTTTCTTCTAATATTCCCGTAACTTATTTTGAGACTATTTGTACATATTATATAGTTGTAACGGTACTTTGGTCTTGAGTGTATAAGTGTAGGTTAGAGTGGTGAGTGTTATTCACTAATTCTAAAAAAAACACGATTTGGGTGTGGGGTTAGTCTCTGGGTTTTCTCCCGTTTTCTCAATACAGAAAGAGAGTTCTCTTTCTTGTTATCTCTCTGCTAGGGTTCGCCTTCTTCTTGCGGTGCGTCTTGTGATTTCTTCCTTCTTGTTCATTGTGAGTTATAGATTGAGTGGTTTAGCGATTGCGAATCGGCAAAAGTTATCATGGTATCAGAGCTACGTTCAACATAAAGAATCGTCGCATGCGATTTTACCAACTCTGCTCTCCCCGCATCGAACTAGTTAAACATGGCTACCGGCGACGACGCGGAGAAGATTACCGAAGATGCGGAAAGGGGATTCAAAACCCCAATTCCGACGGATCAAACACTGACGGCGAAACAAGCAACAACAGAAGCATCCTGGACGATCCCTTGTACATGGCGAGTTCAGAGCAACCAGGGATGATGCTGGCAAGTAAATTTGGAGGCGTTGGATTCCCCTGCTGGAAGATGCAGATGATGATCGCCATCGGAGCCAAGAACAAATTAGGGTTCATTGAGGGAACCCTAAAGAAACCGATTGACTCTGAGCAAAAGACGCGCGCATGGAATCGATGTGACTCCATGGTTAGAGCTTGGCTGTTGATGGCGCTTGAGAAACACATAGCAGACAGCGTCTTGTTTGCACCTTCTGCTGCAGAAATCTGGAAGGAGTTATGCTTCATATACGATTCGGCGGATGCAACACGAATCTATGCTCTTGAGCACAAGCTTGTTAACATTACCCAAGGAGCAATGGGATTTGCGATTACTTTACAAGCTTGAAGAAGTTGTGGGATGAAATTGACGCAACAAAAAGCATCCCAGGATGCGTGTGCCAGAATTGTACCTGTGAGGTGTCCAAGAAATTCGCTGAGTACATTAGGGAGCAGCGGGTCATCAAGCTTCTTATGGGGCTTAATGAGAAAATACAGCGTAATACGGGGCAACATTCTCATGGTAAAACCCTTACCTCAAATTGGGGAAGTATTTTCGCTTCTAATTCAAGAAGAAAGGCAGAAGCATCTTTCTGCCTCAACTCCCTCAGAATCCAACTCCCTATCTTTCGCTGCTGATCAAACCAAGAAAACCAATCAAGAATTCAAAGTGGAGGTCCAAGACGAAGCAATTTGCAATGCTCATACTGCAATAAACCTGGACACACTGAGGAGAGGTGCTATCAGAAGATAGGGTACCCTCAAGGATGGAGGAACCCTAGAGCGAGGAAGGGCAGTGCTAATGCAGTCAATGGCTTGGAACAAAAGGAGGAGGAGCAGAAGGGCGTCCCCAATGACCGGTTTGGAGGAATTATATCCGCAGAGCAAGCAGCAGCTATGCTGGTGGACTACATCAGCAAGAATGTTCCAAGCAACAAAGATTCTGCTAGTTCCTCTAACTGTGGGTTTGTGGGTAACGCTTCTTGCACTCTTTCTTGTTTAAATTATAGCCCACATTATACCATGAGTAGTGAGAAAAATCAATTATTCACTGCCTCTGACTGGATTCTTGATACTGGTGCCTCCAATCATATGTGTGGATGCTTGGATTTGTTTAACAGTTATTCGGTTTTAGAACATCCGCATGTTGTTGGAATGCCTGACGGCCATCCCCAATATGTGAAAATCATTGGAAATATTAGAATTAGCCCCTTATTATTGTTAAAGGATGTCTTATATGTTCCAAGCTTGAAATTCAACTTGATTTCTGTTAGCAAATTGAGTGAACATATGGGAGGAAAATTTATATTCAGTTCTCAATCATGTATGTATCAGGATTGTGAAGAAAATAAGGCTGTTCAAATTGGGAAGGTTTACAGGGGCCTGTACATCTTGGATGACAATCATGATAGAACTCAAGATAAGGAGCACACTTCTTTGGAATGTAATGATAGTGTGATTAGTTTAGGTTTTGATTGTAGAGATAAAGTTTCCCTTTGGCATCATAGGTTGGGCCACATGCCCAAGAATAAACTCTTCATGCTTGATTTAGTAGATTCTGAATTGAGACATAAACAGTTTGTATGTGAATCCTGTAGTAAGTCTAAGAGTCACAGGTTACCCTTCATGTCCAGCACCATTAAAAGCAATGATATTTTGAATTGATACATGCTGATCTTTGGGGTCCTTATAGGACTAAAACCTATGATGGTCACTCATATTTTCTGACTCTTGTTGATGATAAAAGCAGAGCCACCTGGGTTCACTTGTGTTCTTCTAAATCTGATTCCTTTGGAATAATTGTCAATTTCTTTGAGCTGATTCAAACCCAATTTGCAGAAAGGTCAAGGTCCTTAGAACTGATAATGCTTACGAACTAGGAAGTTCTAAACTTGCATCTGATTATTTAAGGAAACATGGTATTATCCACCAAACGACATGTGTTCACACTCCACAACAGAATGGTGTTGTGGAGAGAAAACACAGGCACATTCTTGAAACTGCAAGAGCACTTATGTTTCACTCGGGTTTGCCTCTGAAAATTTGGGGTGATAGTGTTCAAACAGCTGTTTTTCTCATAATAGGATGCCTCTCTCTAGTATCGGGAATAAGATTCCCTTTGAAATCATTTACAAATCCAAACCTATTTATAATGACTTAAAATGCTTTGGATGTTTGTGTTTTACCAATGTTAACAAAAATCAGTATGATAAATTTGCTTCTAAGTCTATCAAAGGGGTTTTTGGTTATGCCACTGGTAAGAAAGGATACAAAATTTTTGATATTGACAACTACTCCATTATTTATAACAGAGATGTTGTGTTCATGAGAATCTTTACCCCTTTAGGACTGCTACTCTTACCAAAAATCTAAGCAAGGACTTCATTACACTTGAGAATGGTTCTAACCCTTTTGTTTATGAGTGTGATGATATTCAAATAAGTACTAGTCCAGATTCAGAGAAACAAGATGGGACCACACCAGTTGCTGTGGATACAGAAGAATCTGATCAAAACTACTGCTTGCCGCCAGCATTAGAACCAGAAACTGTAATCAATATTCATGAAGGGTTCAGCCAGATGCTGTCAATGACACTGATGCCACTGCTGAGATACAGACAGATGTCCAAGCTGGAGGAGAACAACACAATTCCTTAAGGAGTTCATCTAGAGAGAGACATTCCCCAAAGTATCTTGAGGATTATATGGTTGGTCAATCTTCTCTCAAGAATTCAGATAAGTCTCCTTCTGATTCCTTTTCCCAAATACTGCTTAGTAGAATTTCCAAGTTAAATTCTAACATTGTTAGCCCTGACAAGAATTTTGAGCATGATACTAATCTGGTAATGCTGAATCACAATGATACTATTGCTAACTCTGATCTGTCTAGGAACACTGTTTGCTTTCTTTCTGATATGAACCATGATTGTTTTAGTACCTTTCTGGACAAAGAAACTGAATCCAGTTCTTATTTTGAGGCAGTAAAGGATTCTAGGTGGAGATTAGCTATGTCAGAGGAGTTTAAGGCTCTAGATAGAAACAGAACTTGGGACATAGTGAATCTGCCCGTGGAAAGAGACCAATTAAGTGTAAGTGGGTTTATAGATTAAATATAATGCTGATGGGAGTCTAGAGAGGTGTAAGGCTAGGTTGGTAGCAAAAGGGTTCACACAGAAATATGGCATAGATTATTTAGAAACCTTTTCTCCGGTTGTGAAGTTCACTACTATAAAGGCCTTAGTTGCTTTAGCTTCCAAAATGAAATGGCATATAGGGCAATTAGATGTGAATAATGCCTTTTTGCATGGGGATTTAGTTGAGGATGGTTATATGGAAATACCAGAGGGGCATGTTTTAGAAGGTACAGACCAAGTTTGTAAGCTGAGAAAATCTCTGTATGGTTTGAAACAGGCCTCTAGACAGTGGCATGAAAAGTTGAGTGATTTCTTGAAAAACTTGGGCTTTATTCAATCTTTGAATGACTACTCTCTCTTTATCAAAAGATCTGGTAATAAAGTATGTTTCCTTGTAGTTTATGTTGATGACATTCTTATAACAGGAGATGACATTGAATTGATAAAATCTATTAAACTTGAGCTTGATCAGAAATTCAAGATTAAAGATCTAGGGATGCTTAGTCAGTTTCTAGGCATGCAGTTTATTCATACACCTGCTGGTATTATTCTTTTACAGAAGAGGTATGCCGAAAGCATAGTCTCTGATTTTGATTGTCAAGACAAGAAATCTGTTGCTAGTCCTCTAGATCTAAATGTCAAACTAAGGAAAGGAGAAGGAAACCTTTGGAAATTCCACTTTATTTAGACAGCTTGTCGGTAGACTCAATTTCCTTTCTCATACTAGACCAGATTTATGCTTTGCTATACAAGTCTTGAGTCAGTTTTTGGATTGCCCTACTGATCAGCATCTAGATGCAGCTTTACATACCTTGCGGTATATTAAAGGTACCTTAGGTTATGGGTTGCTGTTTAATAATGTCAAGAATTTTGATCTTGTTGCTTTGTTGTGATGCTGATTGGGCTGGTTGTCCCAACACTAGACATTCAGTCAGTGGTTATTTTATTTGCTTTGGTGGTAGCCCATTGTCTTGGAAATCAAAGAAACAGACTTATGTTGCTTTGTCCTCTGCAGAATCAGAGTACAGGGCTATGCGACAGGTCACTGCAGAGCTTAGTTGGCTCACAAGATTGTTGAACGAGCTTGGTGTTTCAGACATAGAGCCGGTTCCTGTGAGATCGGATAGTCAGTCTGCAATCCATATAGCGAAGAATCCCGTTCTACACGAGAGAACGAAGCACATTTAGGTGGATATTCACTATGTCAGACAGAAGCTGCAGGAAGGACTCATTGCAGTTGAGTTTGTCACTTCACGGAACCAGCTGGCTGATGTGCTGACTAAAATGTTGCCTGGCAAGGAGTATCCACAGCTGATAATGAAGATGGGTTTGAAGGACTGGGGAACTTCTGTTCCTTAGTCTGTTTGGTTTCCCAAATCATGCACTCCTTGCATGATTTGAGGGGGGGGGGGTATTAGAATATATTAGGATGACTTTCTTCTAATATTCCCGTAACTTATTTTGAGACTATTTGTACATATTAATAGTTGTAACGGTACTTGGTCTTGAGTGTATAAGTGTAGGTTAGAGTGGTGAGTGTTATTCACTAATTCTAAAAAAAACACACGATTTGGTGTGTGGGTTAGTCTCTGGGTTTTCTCCCGTTTTCTCAATACAGAAAGAAGAGTTCTCTTTCTTGTTATCTCTCTGCTAGGGTTCGCCTTCTTCTTGCGGTGCGTCTTGTGATTTCTTTCCTTCTTGTTCATTGTGAGTTGTAGATTGAGTGGTTTAGCGATTGCGAATCGGCAAAAGTTATCACTTTCATCCTTCAATTCAGCTTATCCATAACTCCATTAACAAGAATGTACACCCACTCAAAGTGTTTTCAGTAATCAGATGATCGTTAGATTCATGGCCCTGCACATTACAATAATTTGTAGTGAAGGATATATCAAGGTTAATTTGCTTAGCAAGCTTTCTGACAGACAAGAGGTTAAACTTAAAAGATTCCACAAGTAATACATCATGTGGAATAAAGTTCTTCCCAATCCCAACATTACTATATTTACTAACAGCTTGAGTATGTTCATCAGACATGATATTTTACGTTTTTAGGCTAAACAATGTATATCCACAAACAAGTTCTTATCCCATCACATATTCTCAAATGCTCCACTATCAATTATCCAATACCTTGTTCCAAAAAAATTTGATTGACCACTCAACTCTAACTATAATTTGGGTTATGATTTAACTTACCCGAGTAACTACATTCTTCGACTATGTTTGACTCACTGGACAATCCTTTTGAAGCATTGTCGTCAGTCGGCCATATTGTGGGGAAGTTAAGCCAGAGATAGGTGAGACATAGTTGGCAAGCTTAGGACCATATTTCTCTACATTGGTTGCAACTCCTGCGACTAAATTGTTCCTCTTCTTCAACCATTTAGGACAACCAACTACTTCGAATCAGATATCCTTGGTATGCCCTTTCTTCAAGCACTTGGTGCAATGGAAGTCTTGTTTGTTCGGGTCCTTCAGAAACTTTCTATGCATTTGGTATGAATCAGATCTTCCTTTATCAACCGCAAAGGCTAGGGTTTCTTGGCTAGAAATCCCACTGCGAATAGGTATTAGATCTACGCCTCTCTTCTTGAATTATTAGAGAATATACTTGTTCAAGAGTTGGGAGAGGGTCTTTCAAGAGAATGTTACGTGTGACATTCGAATAACTGTCATAGATAGCCATTAAGAATTGCATTGTTCTTCTCGTCGCTGAAGATCGTTGTAGCCCTTGTTGGCACTGCACGTACAAACGGGTTTCTTGTCCAAAACTTCCAGTTCATCCCAAATCATTCTTATCTTCATGTAATAGATTAAGACTGAATATTTGTCTTGCTCAAGTTTGCCGAATTCCCTCTTTAGCGTGTAGACTTGTGCGGTTTTGGATTGCTCATATCTGGTGCAAAGCATTTCCCAAGCATATGTTGCTTATAAATAGTAGAGTATCAATTCAGTGATGTCGGTGTGAAACACACTGAGACGACCACTCTATTACCACGTGGTTACACTTTTCCCATAATCTAAACCTAGCGTCTTCAGGTTGCGGCGCCTCGACGGATCTATCCAATAGACCGAATTTACTCTTCGCCTTTAGGGCTACATTGGCTGCTCTTTTCTACCCACTGAAGCCTTGCCCAGTGAAGGTGTGCACAATCTTCATCCCTGGATTATCACTCGCATGAAGGTATAATGGATCATGGGAATCGAGGTCCGGTTTTGTTCTTTCTTTAGAGGCTCCCAATTTAATCTTCTCCTTGTTTGCCATTTCTAGACCAGACTCAGAAAATCGATCTTGATTTTCCGCCGTGACGAAGATAAGGGAGAGTTGAGCTAATCTAGCTCTGATGCCATAACAAAAGTTGTTTCTCTGTATTCAATTGAACATCTGAATTGTAAAGTGTACAAACAATATATTAAGAGAGACATTACCGCATATATATAGTATTCAACTAATTAGCTAATTAGGGTGTCAATTAACATTGTTAACCAAATGTCTATAACTAACATATAGACTGCCTAGTACTAACAGATGTTTTATTATGTGAGGAGAGATATGTAATCTCAACAAATTCTAGTAAAAAAGATTTATGAGGTCTATTTCATAATATGTCTCATATGTATGTAAAGTGTAAGGTGTAAGAAATATATAAAGGGAGATCAATAGGAAGCCATATATTCTATATACTACCTCCGTCCCGTTATATATGTCCTGTTTGCTTTTTGGCACGTTTTTCCACCTCAATATTAAACATATAAGATAAAATAATTTTATAAAACTAAATTTTGTATTATATTGTTTATCATATAAGGAATCATATGCAAAACTTAAATTTTCAAAAAATGCAATCAAACTTACTTTTGACTTCCTTAGAAGTTTGAACCACTATTTTTTTATTGTTCCTTATTCAACTTGGGGGCAAAGAAACACGACTGGTTTCCCAGCGAAGCCATGACCTCAGCATCTCCTCTTGTATTTATATATACTCGCTTGCTCCGCCTGTTCCTAGTAGTATATACTCCACAATCTGCATTCTCGGTCACTAGCTACTGAAACCCGACTAACAAAAGCAATCAATTTTCCAAACTGCTTAACACTTTGAGCTGGCAGAACAGTTAGTTAATGGCGAAAGATCATATGACGGAGCTCGTATTCATTCCATTCCCTGTTATGGGCCCCTCCTACCAACGGTACAGATGGCTAAGAAACTCGTAGCTAAAGAATCTGGTCAAATCTCCATCACCATTCTTATCATCACAAAGTTACTGCCATCCACCAACGACAAAATCGACTCCTATCTCCAATCCCTCAAAACCGAGAATAACAATCTCATCACCTTACTTGAGATCCCGTCTCTAAACACCCAACTGACCTCACTTCTAGTAAGTTCATGTCCACCCATCTCGAATCATACAAACCAGTCATCAAACAAGCCCTTATTCACTCCCCTGCTCGCCCACGGCTTGGTGGGCTTGTCCTTGATTTCTTCTGGACAAGCTTGATCGATGTGGGTAACGAATTCAACATTCCTTCTTACATTTTCTTCACGTCCGGCGCTACTTTTCTCACCACCATGTTCCATTTTGAAAGCCTGCACGTTAACATCCCAGCAACTTTTGCTGATCAATCTCCAGATGAGACTGTTGTGCATCTTCCCGGTTTTCGGAATCCACTACCCATGAAAGTTTGGCCAGCGGTTCTTCTCGATAAAGATGGTGTTGGTAGGTCAGAGATGCTATTAAGCCACGTGAGAAGATTTCGACAGGCAAAGGGAATTTTAGTGAATACGTTTATGGAATTGGAAGAGTCAATTATCAGGTCAATGTCAATGGATAAAGAAATCCCTCCAATTTATCCAGTAGGTCCCATCCTAAACATTGAAGAGCAAGATTCCTCCGATGAAGTTATACTTATGAGATGGTTAGATACCCAGCCATCTTCCTCTGTAGTGTTCCTCTGTTTTGGGAGTATGGGAAGTTTCAGTGAGGATCAAGTGAAGCAGATAGCAATAGGATTAGAGCTAAGGTAAGAGATTTCTTTGGTCACTACGAAGACTTCCTCATAAGAAAGGAACTAAGGTAGTTCCCGTACCAGACGAGTATGAGGATTTCACCCAAGTACTACCTCTGGGTTTCCTTGATCGGACTGCGGAGATAGGGAAAGTGATAGGGTGGGCGCCGCAAGCAAAAGTCCTCGCACACAAGGCCGTGGGTGGTTTCGTATCACACTGTGGATGGAATTCGATGTGAGAGAGTTTGTGGTTTGGGGTGCCGATTATAACATGGCCTATGTATGCAGAGCAACAAGTGAATGCGTTCTTGCTGGTAAAGGAGTTGGGTCTGGCAGTGGATATCAGGATGGATTATATGTGTAACCCTAGAGAGGGTTGGGCAAATATGGTGGTGACTGCACAAGAGGTAGAGAGCGGTATAAGGAGAATGATGGATGAGGAAGAAGGGGAGGTGGTGCGCAGGAGGGTGAAGGAAATGAGTGCGTCGGCGAGGATGACTGTGTCTGGAGATCATTGTGGTGGGTCTTCCTGGAAGTTCATGAGTCAATTTGTGGAGGATGTGCTGCCAAATTTGACCCGGAAAGTTTGATGATGATCAAGCTTGTGGTTTATGTTTTTGCAAGTATGAGTTTGACTGTAAATTTGGATTAAAGCAGCAGTGGTCTTATTAAATAAAGTCACGTTCCAAATCTTGTAGCTAGATAACTTAGTGGGATATAAGAGTCGAAAGAGCTACGGCCCTGAATGAGCAAGTTTGTGCATTATAGAGTTCCATTCCACGTGTTAGAAAATATTCAGTCCTAATTTATATGAAATTTTAATGATAAAGATTGTTATTTTTATTGAGCTTTTTTGGAAGAAGCCAAAGTAATATTGAGCTCGTTTGGGGAACAGCTTCCAGCAGCAGACAGCTCTCAATTTCTAAAATCAGCAGGGTTCCACCAAAACCCAAAACCAGTAGCTGACAGCTTCTGCAAAACCATCAGCTGACAGCTTTTTAATTTTCAGCAGCAGGACCTAACAATTGTCTCTGCTTTTTAAAACCATCAGCAGACGTTCCACCAAACACCAAAACTAGCAGCTGACAGTTTCTACAAAACCATCAGCAGACAGCTTCTCAATTTTCAGCAGCAGGACCCAACAGCAGCCCTCAGCAGCTGTCCCCAAACGAACCCAATTTATTTCGTTACAAACAATAACACGGCATCTTTCTCACTGCTCTTCTTTACAAAGCTTCAAACTAATTAAGTACCACATAGCTCCATTTTTAGTGAATCCATGTTAATGCAAAAATTTTGATTGACCAAACTCAGTATCAGACACAGAGATCTGAGTCTTGACCTGACCAAGGGAGGTGCCGTCAAGAGAAGATCTCGCAGTGTCTAACCGTCCCTAAATATATTCTGCACAGATTTTATCTTTAGTAGATAATCTAGAGAATATATTTTCTGTTTAATATCTAAGTCGGTTACTAGGATTTTATCTTTAAAGAAATTATATCTTTAAAGATATTGTTTTATGTAAATCGATAACTATATATAGGAGACGTTAAGAGAAGGGTGATGGACGTTGTTGTTGAGAGAAAATCTGGAAAGGAGGTGTTTTTTTAATAATACGTTGGTGTAGAATCACTAGAGACCTAGAGATCTAGTGTTTTACGTGTTTGTGCTTGGAGAGTCTGTTCTCCTAGTACGTGAGGGTGTATCCTGTTTTGATACGAGCTAATATAGTGAGGATTCACGTGTATCTAATATCCTTCCCTCTGTTGATGTTCTCTGAATATTGAGTTTGTCGTCAGACTGTTACTCAGCACCTAGTTCCTCGTGGGTAACAACCTCACTAAGAACAACCGTTGTAAGATCCTACAATTGGTATCAGAGCGGGTTCCCTTTCAGCAATCGAAGAGAAATCTTCAGGGGTGATCGAAGATGAATTTCTACAATGTCAAAGCGCCAAATCTCACCAAATTCAACTATGCTTGCTGGAGTGAACAGATGGGTGATCAGCTCATGTCAATCGACTATGATTTGTGGACAATTGTTACTGAAGGAGACTTGGTTCCACAGGTGATTGAAGCGGGTGTTTCGAATCAAAACCAAAAGGATTGGAATGACACTGATAAGAAATTACTGAGCAAAAATAAGCAAGCTTTGCGAGTAATTGTCTCATCTTTGTCCGAGGGTGATCAACAAAAGGTACTTGGAATTCGCACCGCTAAAGAAGTCTGGAGCTTCCTCAAAACAGCTTATGAAGGAACTGATTCCATCAGAAAGGCTAAAGGTAAACAATTTAGAAAGCAATTTGACAATTTCAGAATGCAAGAGGGTGAGTCTATAACTCAGACCTTGGTAAGGTTTGAGAAAATTCTGGGAGATCTTAAAGCTGTGGGGGTAACACTCTCAAACGAGGTTATTAACGAGAGATGCCTTGACAGTCTAGAAAAGCGTGGCTAAGTTATACCACCCTGCTCGAAACTACACAAGATTTGTCAAAAATGTCCCTCGAGGAGTTAGGCTCTGAGCTGATGGTCTATGAAGGTAAGATGAAGGGAGCAATCTCTTCGCCAACAACATGCAAAGATCTGGCCTTGAAAGCTTGGAATAGTAATGCTGGTACGGATGAAGAGGATTTGAGTGAAGAGGAAGAAATTATCAAGATAGCTGATGGTATTCGAAGGATTTTTGGAGGACGGCGAAGTCAGAATTCTAAGTTTAATCGTAACAAATCAAAGAAGGGTCCAATAATCTGTTTCAGGTGCAACAAACCTGGACATGAGGTCAAAAATTGTCCTTTGCCACAAAGGGATAATTTTCAGGAGAAGGTCAAGAAATTTTCAACAACAGCTGCTGCGGCTTGGGGAGGAGATGGTTCAGGTACAGACTCAGAACCTGAGAATGAAGATCAAGTGTGTATGACAGCAATTGTCCAAGAAGATGAGATGAGTTTGGACACGGAATTCTGTTTTATGGCGGAAGAAAAGTTAAACAAGACTCTCCCAGAGAGATGAGGTATGTTTAACTCATGTGAAAGAGTTTTTGATTCTATGTCAAAGACACAGTTATTTGATCGTTGTCTGAAGCATTGATGAAACTGAAATCGCAAAAACTTGAGTATGAGGATAAGATAGTTAGGATGGAAGACAAGATAAAGAGTCTTGAAAGTCCTACTAGCTCAGATGAGGATTTTGACGTAGATGAGTATGTTACTGAGATCAGAGAACTCAAAGCTAAAGTGGAAGATTTGAGTAAGTCTTCGACTGAAAACAAAAACTGTGTCAAAGAGAGTCTGGATAAGCCAAGGATCAACTTTGTTAGTCCTTTGGAGACTAGAGTTCTCACTCTTCCATGTTGGGCACAAGAAGAAGTGAATTCCCTTTTTAGATCGTACCAAATCACTAAAAAGGGAATGTGAAACTCTCTCGGGCATGTTAGCTGATGCAAATCGGAAGTTAGAGCTTCAGACACAGACTAATCCCACTTGGTATACTGGAAAGGAAAATCTGAATCAGATGTTGTTCAATAAAAACTCCAGTAAGTGCGGTTTGGGATTTGAACTAGAGAAACCCACTCAATCTAAGACGAGAGAGTTGAAGACTCAACCTGGTCATTCTAAGTCTAGACTGAACTCGTGCTGGTATTGTCATCAACTAGGACACAAGATAAGATGGTGTCCCAAACTGTTGAGAAAACAATTACGTGAAGAATCATCAAGACAAAGCTTATATAGAACCAACAGATTCCACACTAAAGATGGGTTCCTATAATTCAGTCTAAGTGTGTGCCTACAGTTGAGCCTAAACAAATTTGGGTACCAAAGTCTACTCAGTCCTATCAGTTTCGTCAAGAAGGCATTCTATCTCCTTCAGATTCTTCATCTTGTTCTCAGTGATCAGTCTGTGACACACCATTACCCCCTACTTATGAGGTTCATCCCTTAGTTTCTTTTTGATTCGGCAAAAGGGGGAAAGATGTCTTGAACACATATGTGTGTGTGTCTAAATCTATCTGGCGATGAACAAAGATGCAATAATTCAGGGGGAACGTTCTCAGTTCCAGACACAAGTTTTTGAGTGATGACAATGGGTGAATACAGAAAGTAGTGAAGCAGCGAATAAGGGGGAACATGCATCAGTTCAAGACTCAGAGTTTGCCCAATCAAAAAGGGGGAAATTGTTAATGTAAAAGTTTTGATTGACCGAACTCAGTATCAAACACAGAGATCTGAGTCTTGACCTGACCAAGGGAGGTGCCGTCAAGAGAAAGATCTCGCAGTGTCTAACCGTCCCTAAATATATTCTGCACAGATTTTATCTTTAGTAGATAATCTAGAGAATATCTTTTCTGTTTAATATCTAAGTCGGTTACTAGGATTTTATCTTTAAAGAAATTATATCTTTAAGATATTGTTTTATGTAAATCGATAACTATATATAGGAGACGTTAAGAGAAGGGTGATGGACGTTGTTGTTGAGAGAAAATCTGGAAAGGAGGTGTTTTTAATAATACGTTGGTAGAATCACTAGAGACCTAGAGATCTAGTGTTTTACGTGTTTGTGCTTGGAGAGTCTGTTCTCCTAGTACGTGAGGGTGTATCCTGTTTTGATACGAGCTAATATAGTGAGGATTCACGTGTATCTAATATCCTTCCCTCTGTTGATGTTCTCTGAATATTGAGTTCGTCGTCAGACTGTTACTCAACACCTAGTTCCTCGTGGGTAACAACCTCACTAAGAACAACCGTTGTAAGATCCTACAATCCAACATCTGCCCACCTCTTTGTAAGTCCCGTTAATATAGTCTTAGGGGTACAAACACTGTTATCAAACGTACGATACATATTTCAGATATATCTGATGTTCTTTTTCTTCAGATCATATTAAAGTGACTACACACAGTCCTCTAATCGATCCTGTAGTGTGATATGGACGATCTTAAAACCTTATTCATGTTTGTACCACTCCATAAGTTTTTACAAATGAAATGTCACAAACTATATGAAGTTATTTATTATACATATTAAATTGAGTTTTTTTGTTAATTTTATGGAGAGGGCTACACTTTATGGTTCCTTTGTGTCCACTACTAAATCAAGATTATTATTTATCATTATTCAAAATTAAAATCATTACTAAACTAATTTTTGATAAAGATAAAAGTCAATACAGACGTAACAAAAATCAAATCATTTAGTGTAACAACTTTTATTCGTAGCTAAAAGTTATATTGTTATTAAAAAAATTATTTTGAAACATTTAGATCGTTTCTGTAGTCTCTCGTTCAAATCTTTAGTAATATCGGTAGTTATTTACTCTAAAGGCTACTGATTTTGTATGCTAATTAATTCTTGGTTACAATTGTGCTACCATGTTATAGCTGGTTGTAAAAAAAATCATGTGGTAGTTATATTGCTACAGTTACATAAATTTGCTACCGTCAATAGTAGTTATACAATCCTCCATCTTTGTTGTCGGTGTATAAATAATTTTACTACCAACATCGGTAGCTAAAGTCTGAAACTGTTACGGGCAGTTGATACTAATCCAAACGTGCACTACAAAAATATGTGTGTTTCAATACAAGAAATTCTCATTGTTCGACACATATTTGTGTCAAAAATTAGGAATCAACACAATACCAAAGTGTCGAGTTTGACACCGTTGAAAAAATATTATCAACGCAAATAGTTAAGATTTTCTACAAAACAATGCGTCGAAAAGAATATTAAACTAATAGAAATTTGCATCGTAAATGACATTTTCCACTCAAATGATATTATCGATATACGACACAAATATTACGTCGAAAAAGTATATAATCTTTTCAAAAAAAAAAACCTGAAATAACTATCAAAACCAACAAACAAAGCATTGAGGATGTAGTCAGACACATGTCTACAACATACTAATTCAATCTCATCTTCAAAATTATAAAAAAATGGTTATATAATCCCATATAACATCAAAGACCGGAACATGGGTGACATTTATTAGTTAAGTCTTCATTCGGAACACCATCAACTAATCTGGCCAAGCTCTCTGGTTTGTACTCTAGTGCAGTGTTGCCCTCCTCCCTGCAAATAAGTAGAAAAAAAATACAATAAACAATAACCCAACAAAAACACACTCTTCAAAACATGATGAAAGTAGTGCTACGATTGACAACACTTCTCATGTTTGCTGTAAAGGACCCACTTCAGCATCACACAGAACAGAAAGTCATACGCCTTAAGCAAACCATTTCTCCTCATACAAAGAGTAACTTGTGAGTTTGTTGTTTTCTCAATCCTTTTGTTCTCAAACTTTCCTCTTCTCATCTTTCTCTGCGAAGAACCTTCCGCCACCCCTGCTTCCTTGACTTACAAAATCCATCCTTTTCTTCTTTTTCATAGAATTTCGAATAGCTGATTAAAACAAGTGGTAATGTATTTCACAAGCAAGAGAGCAAACTCGGCTACAATAAATATAGTCCGTTAGTTTTGGCTTGAGTACGGGGAGACAGAGATTTGGGTAATCATGACTTTTAGTCATCGTCCATTTTGGTCTAGGTGTAAGATTATGTATATGGTATGAATGTGTTCATGCAAATAAGGAAACATTGAAGATGGAGCCACCCCTTTTACTAGTAGTAATATTAGGTTTACAGCACTACCTTGTAAAGTGTATCTTCATGGCGTTATTTTTGTCTAACATACATCACAACAGCATCAAAAAGCACAAACACATCAAGAAAAACGGTTCACCACTAAAATAGCAGCAGCAACAATTAAAAACAGTTCACCCTAAAACAGCAGTAACAGATTAAACTAAAAATAGTAATTCGATCACCACTGTAACAACAGCAACAAAATCAATTAAAAACAGATCACCACTAAAACAGCACCAGCAGATTCAACTAAAAACAGCAATTCGATCACCACTGTAACAGTAACAACAAAATCAATTAAAAACAGATCACCACTAAAGCAGCAACAACAGATTCAACTAAACAACAATTCGATCACCACTGTAACAGCAGCAACAAAATCAATTAAAAATAGATCACCACTAAAACAGCAGCACAACAAATTCAACTAAAAAAGCAATTTGATCACCACTGTAACAGCAGCAACAAAATCAATTAAAAATAGATCACCACTTAAACATCAACAACAAATTCAACTAGAAACAATAGTTGGTTCACCACTGTAACAACAGCAAGAGCAAAACCAGAGCACTGGATCAGCAGCAGAATGATAGAGATATATTATGTTGAGGACTAGGTTGAAGTAAAGTACGAGAAGATGGAGAGAAACTTGCTTCTACAAAATTTTCGCCATGATCAATCCAATGCGTATAACCAAGGCAAAATCCATGGGACAATACATCATTCTCCACCTCCTTTTTAGTCTTAGGGAAGCGATTGTAGCACGCTGTACAAGGGTAGGCAATTTTTCCATCTTTTGTAGAATTCTCAAAAGCAAATATCAGGAAACTCTCAAAGCCAAGTAAGAATTCTGGGCTACCCTTTGCTTTTAAAATCCAAGATTTATCCATCGCCTATCAGCCAATACAATCTAGCATTTTCATATGATTCACATCACAAGGATATAATACAAACAAAGACACATATGTAGCATGACTTAAACGTAAAATCTAACATTATCTATAAACCTTAAACGTAAAATCAACAGTCCAAAATTTAAAGTTCAATAGACAAATTAACTTGCCTTAGATTATGATTTCAGCTCTGGTAAATGCACCTGAAACTCTTTGGTGAGTGATTTTAGCTTTGTCACAAAGTCTGCCAAACAAAAGCAAGTTTAACCAGGCCATAACGCAGTAATAAATGAGTCACGTAATCATAGTGATGTATAGCTTTTCTAGATTGAAATAGATTTAAAGGCTTGATGAAGCAAAAAAAAAAGTAAGTTTAACCAGAGCATGGCGCATTTTTTTTAAACATGTGCGAAACTGAAGCAATAACTATAGCAAGATAACTGCTGTGACATGTCTGTCGTTAACACATAAGAGTTCTGCATAATATCTAAAAATGTAGAAGCATGTTGTTCCCCTTGGAGTACTAAACAACAGTAAAACAAAAAATAGAAGCAAATAGTGTGTGATCTTCCACATTCTTAGCTTAATAACAAATTCGTAGTCATGGTTTAAAAAAATCCAATCACAAACAAGTTCAGTCATGTCCGTGTTAGAATTATATTTAGTTTCCTTGTAATTAGTTTCTTCTTATTCTTTCTTATTCTGTTTCCTATTCTAGCATAATTAATTAGTTGCCTTTTCTATTCTTGCCCGCTATTATATAAAGTGTGGTTTTCCTTCACCTGTAACTCATTCTTTCTAAGCACAAGCATATGAATAACAAAAGGCTCACATTCTCCCGTTTTCTCTAGCTATGAAATTTCTTCCTCGCTTCTTCATAAGTTTGATATGGTATCAGAGCAAATAATTTCGATCTATCCCTACCGTATTCCGCAAATCAATTCTCCAACATCTCCCTCCTTCGGCTGTTCTAATTCCTCGGATCTCTTCCGATTTCTATGGCGAACCAAGACAGGGAAGCATAACTAACTCGTCTGCTCACGTAAATTCTCACCAATGTCGCCTCTTCAGCACTGGTGCAGCTAAGCAGGACAATTCGGATCCCTATTATATCCACCCAAGCGACTACCCCGGCATGATTATCGCCAGAAAATTCACGACAAAAATTTCTCCAGATGGAAGAAAGTTTTTATTCTATCCCTTACCGCCAAGAATAAACTTGGATTTATCAACGGTAAGATTACTAAACTGATTCCAAATCGAGCGAGTATGGTCAATGGGAGCGAGGTAACAGTTTGGTCGCAGTCTTGGCTTGAACACGCCCTAGATGATTTGATCGCTCAGAGTTTCCTTTCTGCAAGTTCTGCTTATGATCTATGGAATGAAGTTGTAGCTACATATGAATCTAGCAATGGTGTCCAGCTATACCAGATCAGGCAAGCGATCAGTTCTTTGAAACAGAAAATGATAGTATTACCAAATATCACATCAAATTCAAGAAACTGTGAGATGAAATGGATATGATGTATCCGACCCCTACTTGTAACTATGAGTTGTTGAAGGAAAACCAGAAATATTACCAAGATCAGAGACTGGTGGAATTTCTCATGGGACTTCATCCTTCTTACAAGACCATTCGTGGGAACATTTTGATGACGAGACCCTGCCTGCTATGGAACACATCTACTCTCTTCTATTACAAGAAGGAAAACAAACCAGGTTACTGCTGAAACTGAGAAAGGGAATGATTAAATGTTTTGCTCATCAAACCTTCAAATCAGTTTCTGATAACATGTGGCAAGTTGAAAAGAAGAAAAATCTTCATTGCAACTACTATAATAAAAAAGGACACCTTGAAGAAGATTGTTTCAAGAAATCTGGGAAGATAATCATATGTTCTCACTGCGGCAAGAGAGAGCATCTAGATGATAAATGCTTTATCAAAAAGAGGAAGATGGAAGGCAAATTTAACAGGAGCATGGTTACCAATATCAGCTTTGAGGAGGAAGATGGAAAGAACACTCTGCCTAAAGAGAATCCCCAGCTGAACATGGGCTTCACAGCGCAGCAGTTACAACAGCTCTCAGAATTACTCAGCAATCAAGGAAAATCTGCTATGTGTAGTTTTTCAGGTAATTCTTTGTGTCTTAGTGCTGCTGTGCGTAAAGATAGTTTCAGGGATTTGTGGATTCTAGATTCAGGTGCTTCAGACCATATTCGTTGTGACAAATCCATCATGAATTCCATCAATAAAAATAAAAATTTGAAGCGCATTAGGATGCCTGATAACCTTGTTAGAGTGGTTGATTATGTTGGACAGATTCTGATATGTCCTGATTACAATCTTCGTGATGTCCTTTGTGTAGAAGGCTTCAGTTTTAACCTTCTTTCTATCCACAAGTTAGTTGTCCAGTTAAACAGTCTAATTTGTTTTGGAAATGAGGGTTGTTTTGTGCAGGACCCTTTGAAGAATGATCTCTTTCAGATAGGAGCTGTCAAGGAAGGACTGCAACAAAATTTGCAAGGACTGGGTGAAGTGGATTGCAAGTCACCGTTTCAGCCATACCCCAAGAAAATAAATCGATTTTGGAGCTTTCTTAATTTCAACTTCATTTATCAGATCAGAGAAAAGGTTTCTAAAGAAGCTATCTAGAAACATGATACATAAGTAACCTCTTCCTCATATAAGTCTCAGAATGAACTCCTCAAATCTGCCTATACCATAACAGTAATTGAATTTACAACAATTTCAATCCGCCACTTAGCCTAGAACTGGAACCATGAATCCACACTTCATCCAAACAGTTATAAATACATCCGTAACAGAAATCACGGATACAAAATGCAGATGACAGGGATTCAAAGTCATACCAAATGAAACACAACCAGTGCATTTGATCTTCTGCGATATTAAGTGTAGGATCTTACAACGGTTGTTCTTAGTGAGGTTGTTACTCACGAGGAACTAGGTGCTGAGTAACAGTCTGACGACGAACTCGATATTCAGAGAACAGCAACAGAGGGAAGGATATTAGATACACGTGAATCCTCACTATATTAGCTCGTATCAAAACAGGATACACCCTCACGTACTAGGAGAACAGGCTCTCCAAGCACAAACACGTAAAACACTAGATCTCTAGCTCTCTAGTGATTCTACACCAACGTTTTATTAAAAACACCCTCCTTTCCAGATTTTCTCTCAACAAAACTTTTTACTCCCTTCTCTTAACGTCTCCTATATATAGTTATCGATTTACATAAAACAATATCTTTAAAGATATAATTTCTTTAAAGATAAAATCCTAGTAACCGACTTAGATATTAAACAGAAAAGATATTCTCTAGATTATCTACTAAAGATAAAATCTGTGCAGAATATATTTAGAGACGGTTAGTCACTGCGAGATCTTCTCTTGACGGCACCTCCCTTGGTCAGGTCAAGACTCAGATCTCTGTGTCTGTTACTGAGTTTGGTCAATCAAAACTTTTGCATTAACAATTTCCCCCTTTTTGATTGGGCAAACTCTGAGTCTTGAACTGATGCATGTTCCCCCTTTATTCGCTGCTTCACTGCTTTTTGTATTCACCCATTGTCATCACTCAAAAGCTTGTGTCTGGAACTGAGAATGTTCCCCCTGAATTATTGCATCTTTGTTCATCGCGAGATAGATTTAGACACACACACACACACATATGTGAACACACACACACATATGTGTTCAAGACATCTTTCCCCCTTTTGCCGAATCAAAAAGAAACTAAGGTATGAACCTCATAAGTAGGGGGTAATGGTGTGTCACAAGACTGATCACTGAGAACAAGATGAAGAATCTGAAGGAGATAGAATGCCTTCTTGATGAAACTGATAGGACTGATTAGACTTTGGTACCCAAATTTGTTTAGGCTCAACTGTAGGCATACACTTAGACTGAATTATAGGAACCCATCTTTTAGTGTGGAATCTGTTGGCTCTATATAAGCTTTGCCTTGATGATTCTGCACGCAATTGTTTTCTCAACAGTTTGGGACACCATCTTATCTTGTGTCCTAGTTGATGACAGTACCAGCACGAGTTCAGTCTAGACTTAGAATGACCAGGTTGAGTCTTCAACTTTCTCGTCTTAGATAGTGGGTTGCTCTAGTTCAAATCCCAAACCGCACTTACTGGAGTTGTTATTGAACAACATCTGATTCAGATTTGCCTTTCCAGTATACCAAGTGGGATTAGTCTGTGTCTGAAGCTCTAACTTCCGATTTGCATCAGCTAACATGCCCAAGAGTTTCACATTCCCTTTTTAGTGATTTGTTACGATCTAAAAGGGAATTCACTTCTTCTTGTGCCCAACATGGAAGAGTGAGAATTCTAGTCTCCAAAGAACTAACAAAGTTGATCCTTGGCTTATCCAGACTCTCTTTGACATAGTTTTTGTTTTCAGTCGAAGACTTACTCAAATCTTCCACTTTAGCTTTGAGTTCTCTGATCTCAGTAACATACTCATCTACGTCAAAATCCTCATCTGAGCTAGTAGGACTTTCAAGACTCTTTATCTTGTCTTCCATCCTAACTATCTTATCCTCATACCCAAGTTTTTGCGATTTCAGTTTCATCAATGCTTCAGACAAAAGATCAAATAACTGTGTCTTTGACATAGAATCCAAAGACTCTTTCACATGAGTTAAACATACCTCATCTTCTGGGAGAGTCTTGTTTAACTTTTCTTCCGCCATAAAAACAAATTCCGTGTCCAAACTCATCTCATCTTCTTGGACAATTGCTGTCATACACACTTGATCTTCATTCTCAGGTTCTGAGTCTGTACCTGAACCATCTTCTCCCCAAGCCGCAGCAGCTGTTGTTGAGAATTTCTTGACCTTCTCCTGAAAATTATCCTTTTGTGGCAAAGGAAATTTTTGACCTCATGTCCAGGTTTGTTGCACCTGAAACAGATTATTGGACCCTTCTTTGATTTGTTACGATTAAACTTAGAATTCTGACCTCGCCGTCCTCCAAAAATCCTTCGAATACCATCAGCTATCTTGATAATTTCTTCCTCTTCACTCAATTCCTCTTCATCTGTACCAGCATTACTCTTCCAAGCTTTCAAGGCCAGATCTTTGCATGTTGTTGGCGAAGAGATTGCTCCCTTCATCTTACCTTCATAGACCATCAGCTCAGAGCCTAACTCCTCGAGAGACATTTTTGACAAATCCTTGGTTGTTTCTAGCAAAGTTGTATAGTGAAGCCAATCCTTTCCAAGACTGTCCAGACACCTTTCATTGATAGTTTGATTATCCAGTGTGACTCCCACAGTCTTCATATCACTCAGTATCTTGTCAAACTTTTCAAGCGTCTGTGTAACAGACTCACCTTCAAGCATTCTGAAATTATCAAACTGTTTCTGAACTGTTTTCCTTTTGCCTTTCTGATCGAATCTGTTCCTTCATAGGCAACTTTCAGAAAGTTCCAAACTTCTTTAGCAGTTAGTATGCCAAGAACTTTCTGCTGATCACCCACTGAAAGTGATGAGACAATCACTCTCAAGGCCTGCTTGTTCTTGCTGAGTAGCTTCTTATCATCATTCCAATCTTTCTTCTCTTTACGCTTGGTGACTCCTCCTTCAGTGATCTGTGGTACCAGATCTCCTTCAGTGACAACAGTCCACAAATCATAGTCGATTGACATCAGTTGATGTCCCATATGTTCACACCAACAAGCATAGTTGAATTTGGTAAGCTTGGGTGCCTTGACGTTGTAAGAACCCATATCGATCACCCTTGGAAGATTTCTCTTCTAAATCAGTGAAAAAGGGAACCCGCTCTGATACCAATTGTAGGATCTTACAACGGTTGTTCTTAGTGAGCTTGTTACTCACGAGGAACTAGGTGCTGAGTAACAGTCTGACGACGAACTCGATATTCAGAGAACAGCAACAGAGGGAAGGATATTAGATACACGTGAATCCTCACTATATTAGCTCGTATCAAAACAGGATACACCCTCACGTACTAGGAGAACAGGCTCTCCAAGCACAAACACGTAAAACACTAGATCTCTAGCTCTCTAGTGATTCTACCAACGTTTTATTAAAAACACCTCCTTTCCAGATTTTCTCTCAACAAAACTTTTTACTCCCTTCTCTTAACGTCTCCTATATATAGTTATCGATTTAACATAAAACATATCTTTAAAGATAAAATCTAGTAAACCGACTTAGATATTAACAGAAAAGATATTCTCTAGATTATCTACTAAAGATAAAATCTGTGCAGAATATTTAGAGACGGTTAGCCACTGCGAGATCTTCTCTTGACGGCACCTCCCTTGGTCAGGTCAAGACTCAGATCTCTGTGTCTGTTACTGAGTTTGGTCAATCAAAACTTTTGCATTAACATTAAGTCATTAGAATTAAGCTTCGGACTCAGTGAAATGTCATAGCAGCATGCCATGTCCAACTGTTAGAGTTTCTACAGTCGGTCTTCCTCCTTCTTTCGAAAATACAGATCCTTAAAGCAGCATCAAACAATTATATGCTGTGAAAAAAATACAGATTAGCTGAAGAGATAGTCCACAGTCCAATGCTATCAAGTAACTTAAAGTTCCAAAGCCGTTAACAAACCTTTACAGCTCTCAGAAAGGAAACATGAAAAACACAGGATGTGAAGTTGCTATCAAGTAACTCTAGTGAGAAGGGCAAAGACTGGGTGAAGTGGATTGCAAGTCACTGTTTCAGCCACTCTGTGATGGAGCTGTCTGGGATGAGAAATTTTTCTCAAAACGTTAATGCATCTTGTCAAAATGTTCGCCTTCAATGAAATTGCTAAAAGATGAAGTTGGATCAAATAATATTTGGAAGGAAAAGTGAAAAAGTGTACATTGCATTGAAACACATGGATAAAACAGTCAAATTGGTGCAGCTTAAGGCAAGCTTTATTTGAAACACCGGGAATTGGGTGTTTCTCTATCAGCTGGGTAAAGGGATTAATCCCATGTCAATATGCTATAAGAGATGAAAGCATGTACAGATTAAATGTGGCATTTATCTTCATTTTACAGATTAATCCCACAAACAAACACACCCCAAGTCATCTAGCGTAAGCTCACGTTGATTAAACACTCCCCTTATGCTGCTGAATTTTGCCCTGTGTTTCATAATTTGTTTAGTTAAATATCTTGATTACTTGCTTTCGTAATCAGGATTGATTGGATCATTTGATATACATAAATCTTTTTTTATTTTTTAAACCTACCTAATCAAGATCAGGTGTTATTACTTCCACTCAAAATATGGACTAAAGTTAACACTAAAATTTTACATCTAATCTACGCTGCTTTGAACAGCTATAGCTTGAAATTTTGGGTTCTGTTTTCTAAATTGTGTCATTATCGTCCAAATCCCACTTCATTTCTATATCGATTCATAATGAAAAATCTGCACAAACTCACACCTTTTTATCATTATACGTTTGGTAAAACTGTTTTTAGTTTTTTTAGACAGAATCGAACATCCAGAGGAACAAATAAGGGTTTCCAACTTCAATACATACAATCGCAAAGCAGAACACATCCGAATCTACATACATTGGAGACATACTGTAAGAGACTATTTCTAGTGGTGAATGTTCTCAGCAAAATGTCAAGAATAAGCACATTGAAGTCGCAAGGAACAATTAAAACCACATTTTGGAGACAAATGCAATGAAGAGACTATTTATAGAGTGAACTGAAAAGAAAATAATTCATGGTCCAAAGTAGCATCAAGCAAAATGAACGTATTCCATTTGGTTCAAGCTGACAAATTGCATCAGGTTCAAGTCAGAACCGCAATTCAACATCTTTTTAATATTAGGACATTGCAATCCATACAAGACTAAAGAGAATATTAGTAATTTTTCCAAAGAATCCTCTCTATTGTAGCTAGCATGAATTTTTTAAATGAACAGATAAATGACTACACAATTTCAACCGAGTACAATAGGCAACTGGTAAGAGCAACACAAAATGGCAAGAACAGAAACTGGAGGAACTAACCTTACAAGTCTAGAAAGGTGCGGGTGGTGGTGCGGTTTCTGGCGGTCAAAGAGACATGGTGGACATTTTGGCGGTCGAAGAGATAAAGGTGGTGGTGGGGATTCCGGCGGTCGAAGACGAATGTGGTGGCGGTCGAAGATGAAGGCGAGAGGAAGGCAGTGGCGGTCGAAGATGCGACAGGAAGGCGGTGGCGGTCGAAGAGCTGTAGGTGAGAGCACTGGTCGCAGACGAAAGGCAAGAGGAGAACGAAAGAGCTCGCGGGGTTTTTTTTTCAAGAGCGGGAATGAAAGAGAGTGACAGTGTTGAGGAAGAAGAAGGGCAATCGTAATAGACAAACTTTATAACACGGCTCAAATCAGCAGTGTTATAAAACTCTAGGGAAATAACGAAGCAAAGACAAAAATCATAACAACATAACTAATAACTAACGACACAAGAGCCGTGAATAAAGTCTTTAATAAGGATATGTAACAACCGAAACTACACGTTTAACTATATATCTTAACACAGCATAATATAACCCCGTAATACGTCGTTTCTATTATCTTATAACACGCATAACTCAGTGTGTATAAGTCATTCTTACTCTTAACCGTTTAAGCCGTGTTATAAAGTATACCAGTTTTAAAGAGAACGGCGTCGTTTAAATTTTTTGTTTTCGCGGGATTTTGTTGACGACGTGTCTTATGACACGGTAATTTTACAGCCGTGGTATAAGGTGAACAGAGCCGTGTTATAAAACATTATATAACACGAACCACTCTAAGCCGTGTTATAAGACTTTTTTTCCACCAGTGATTGTAATAACAGAGAATAGGGGTTGGATTTAATACATGATTAAGTTATATAGTTAGGTTACAAATAAATTGTAAAAAGAGTTAAGTTGTAAAGTTTAGGAATTAATGGGGTGAATATCGTAAATAAAGAAAATATAATATATGAGTTGTAATGACATAGGGGAACAACTTGTAATTAGTGAAAAAATATGAGATGTATTTATTACATAAGGTTATCATATAATTATAGTAAGAGTTAGATTTACAAAAAACAATTATTAAGTAGTTAATTGTAAGATTAGAAATTAAAAGGGGTTGATTTGTAATATTGGAAAAAAAAGTTGTTATGATAATTACAAACATTATGGGCTGTTGAATATTAGTGGATTAATGAGTTAAAAGATTTAAACTAAAAGCCATAATCATCGGGATTTGGTTTAAGACAAAAAGACGTCGCATGGAATAACAGTACGGTTAGTAACATCGCGAAACAATTAACAAGGCGGTTAGGAAACGTCGCATAAATAACAAATAGTTCAGGAATCAATTAAAGACGTTACATATGATAACGAATTTAGTTCGGAGGTAGTCTAGCTATTAACTTACTTGACTAATGTATTATAGGATACGATTAGTCAGAGACGTACGACGGGATAAGACGAGCGTCGTTTAGATTAGTCGCACTCATTGATGAATGGTATGGTTTTCTTGCAGCTTGCTTGCTAATGAGGTTTACCCTTGTCTTGTGTGCTATTTGCTTATATGCAACGACTAAATAAGATAAATGCACGAAAACGGTTTATTGTATATTCCTTCGTGTTTCGTATTGTGCTAACCTGTCTTTACTTTGAGCTTGGGTACTAATCTTGGTTTGTGATTAATGTATGAAAGTTACATAAAATGACGGTTAGAGATTCGCAACATTACCCACATACGAAAATGTCTAACATTGAACAAGTGAGTAAGAATATGAGATGACTCCCTAATACTGGTTGGTTTAAAACCGAGAGATGTTCAACTAACAAAGATTGTTGTACAACACAGTTTCTAACCAATGGGTAACTTGGGGGAGAGGAATCCGGGACCAACTCCGGTCATGCATGTTTTAGTTAGGAGGTTGGTATCTGAATCAGATCTCGTCTTCTATTTGAGACTCGTCTTTAGACTTGTCACCTAGAGTCGACAAATAGACTTGACCACCTCGGATTACGGTTAGAGGTGGGAGGCAAGATTAAGTATGGTATGGGGGGATGAAGCCTACATCCCTGCTAACTTAAGAATTATTGTTTACACCAGTGATTTTTTCATGCCACTGGCTAGGGTTAGTCACAAACCCGACAAGGTAAACAATGGATTAAGGTATTAACGTAACTATTTAAAGAACGGTTAAAATAATATGAGTATTATTAGATTCGGGAAACGAGCATCTCTCGGGTGTACAAACGAAAAGAAACTAACTTACGCTATGAACTTCCATTATGACGTTCAATCTGTGGAGTTATGTTATTTAGAGGTTAATATGTGTATGTTATTATGCTTCGTATTATTGTTATATGTGTAAAATCAATTGCATGTATACGACCAATTAGTCGTGTGTAGTCCCGTTAGCTTGTGGGCTGCACGTTTATCATACCAGCAAAGGTGCTGAGCCCCTCGGGGCGTCCATATTATTTTTCAGGTAAGCGACAGAAGATGACCCACCCTGAGGGTAGGAGCGGGTAGACATACTTCGGGTTTTACTTTTGTCATACGAGTTGTGCATGTACGCTCATATTGTAAATGAGTAAACGGTTGTAGTGAACCGTGCTGGTATATGAGATACTTGATACTCGGTATGTATTTTGATGTAAGTATTGTAAGTGGTTAAGTTCAGTATATTCGGGTCTATCAGACCGTAGCTTGAAACTGGAGAATGTAGTATGCCTTGTTAGTCACGTGGGTGACTAACGGCGGTAACACCAACTTAGTAGAATTTTCCGCTGCGACAGTACAGTTATTATATGGAGGTTTATGTAATAGTCCCGGTTTTAG
Source organism: Limonium bicolor (assembly GCA_023374045.1). Lineage (NCBI taxonomy): Eukaryota > Viridiplantae > Streptophyta > Magnoliopsida > Caryophyllales > Plumbaginaceae > Limonium > Limonium bicolor. The sequence goes on from CM041780.1 coordinate 157,250,730, forward strand.
CAGTTGGGGTGTTACAGATATGATGCCACTACATAGTATAATAGGTTCAGGTTGAATATACACTTTTATAGCTCTTTTACCAAAGTTGTTGCATAACAAGGTTTCTTTTGTATATAATTTGCAGTTGAATTAATTAAAATGCGGCTGATAAAGTTGTATTCATAATCTTAGATCTCGATCCGATCTGTGTGTGGTATAACAGGAAGCAATGATGAACATACTTTTACTATTCGCTAAACTCAATCCTGCAACCCGTTATGTTCAGGGCATGAATGAGGTGTTGGCAGTCATATATCACGTGTTCAGTACTGATACGGATGACCAGAATGCTGTGAGTATATTTTTCCAATTCTTATTACCCATGATTTTGTACTGAGCCAAACTGCTGAAACGTGAAAAAAAAACGTCTCTTGTTTTTGTTCTTCATTCTACTTGAGTTCAAACTTACTCTATCTCCTTCTACTGCTGTCTTAGACTGTAAATGAGTTTTTACACACTGTTGAGAAGACAGTCATTTTCATTTGTGGTGCTAGTTTATCCCCTTCCTATGCCCCAGAAAATATTCACTAGATAGACAGGATAAGACTTTCGAAATTCAGTAATGAGATAGATCGTAGAAGTTTGGTGTAGAAGAGAGAAACTAGAAAGCTTAGAGACTCTGATGAATACAGAGCTCTATTACTCTTATTATGTTTCTCGGTAATACTGTACAGAAGACAAGGTTTCTATTTATAAGTAAGTAGACTAAGGACTAAGGACCGGTATATAACAAATACAGACTCATACACTAATACCATATTAATAACATATTCTAACAGTCCCCCTCAAGACAGAGGGTGAGGAGGTGATCAGAATCTGTTCTTGAACTTGTTTAGTTGTCTGTATACTTTATCCTTTGGAAGAAATCGCTGTAGTCCTTTGCTGTTACTTGTTTAGTGAGGACATCTGCAATCTGGTGCTTTCCTGAAATGTGTTGTAAGTTGATCAGCCCCTCCTTTATCTTCTCTCTTACCAGGTGACAGTCCAAGTCGATGTGCTTGGTTCTCTCATGGAAAACAGGGTTTCTTGCGATAAAAACTGCAGCTTTGTTGTCACAGCTGACTTCGATAGGGGTGATTTCTGTGATGCCTAACTCTTCTGCAAGTCTGGAGATCCAAGTCAGTTCTGTTGTCACTCGTCTAATAGATCTGTACTCGGACTCTGCTGTGGACAAGGAGACAGTGTGTTGCTTCTTCGATTTCCAGCTGATTGGAGTTCCCCCCAACAATATGATGAAGCCACTTACAGATCGTCTGGTCAGTGAGCAACTAGCCCAATCTGCATCGCAGTAAGCTGTGAGTTTGAGGTCTGATGTTGTGTTAAAAAATATTCCTTGTGAGCTGTTTCCTTTGATGTATTGGAGAAGGTGTATGGCAGCCTTGTAATGTTCCATTCTGGGCTTGTTTAAGAACTGACTCAGATGTTGCACAGAGAAGGCTAGATCTGCTCTTGTGTGATCAGGAAGTTAATTCTTCCCACTAATCTCCGATACATGGTTGGGTCTTCAAGGAGTGGGCCATCAGCTTTCTCTAGTTTTGTACCTGTTGGTAGTGGCACAGAAACAAAAGGTGTGTTAGGAGTTAGATATTCATTCACAAGATCTTGGGCATACTTACCTTGGTGGAGAATAACTCAATTCTTGCTGTATAGAAACTCCATCCCTAGGAAGTAGTTTAATCTTCCTAGGTCTTTTATCTTGAACTCAGCATCAAGGGCTTGCTTTATCTTCTGTATTTCTGTCTGGTCATTTCCAGTGGCTATCATGTCATCAACGTAAATTCCCAAGAATGTTCTTGACTGCCCATTAAACTTAACATATAGTGAGTAGTCATTTCTTGATTGTATGTAGCCATGATAATGCAAAAAAGTACTTAACCTTTCATACCATGTCCTTGATGCTTGTTTCAGTCCATAGATGGACTTATGTAATCTGCATGCTTTGTTTCTGTACAATTCCTTCACACCATCAGGAATCTCCATATATACTTCCTCACTAAGATCTCCGTGCAAGAATGCATTATAATGTCAAGTTGGTGGATATTCCACTTCTTCTTGACTGCTACAGCCACTAGTATTCTTATTGTAGTCATTTTAACTACAGGTGAGAATGTTTCCCAATAGTCTTCCCCATACTTTTGATTATAACCTTTCGCAACTAAACGAGCTTTATGTCTTTCTAGTGTTCCATCTGCATTTAGTTTAACTTTGAACACCCATTTGCATCCTACTATATGTTTGCCCTTTGGGATATCAACAATACTCCAAGTCTTGTTGATATGTAAGGCTTCCAGCTCAGCTTTTATGGCTTTCTGCCATTCTGGTTTCTGCATAGCAGTTTTGTAGTTCTTTGGTTCACAAAATTTTGGGAAGTGAGGGCAAATTTAGCAGATCTGGGGCTAATACATTCTACATGCAGAGCTTTATCAGGTTTGATATCAGTTAAGTATTCAGGAAGACAGTTGGTGTTCTTTTTTCTGTGTTTTTCATTCTTTCCTGGAGGATCTTAGTGAAGAGGTCTTCTTCCGAAGTTCCCACCTCTCCTAGAAAATACTCATTCAAATACTCAGGAGGATGTCTTTCCCTAGTAGATCTTCTCAGATTTTTAGTATCATCTCTAGGTTGAGCTACATTAGAATCTCTCTTGGGTTCTATAGTTTCAGAATCACTTTTGTTTTGTTCCTGCAACAGATCTTGTTCATCTTCATAAAAATGATCATTATTTTGATCATTTACATTGAGGTTATCAACTCTTTCTTCTGGGTGAATCTGCTGCAAAGGACTATTTTTTGTCATGCTAGTTCCTTTTCTTAGGGAAACTCCTTTTCATAAAAGGTCAAGTATCTGGTTATTATAACGTTTCTTGACTTTAAATCTAAAACTTTATAACCTTTTTTGTTTTCAGCTTCCCCTAGATAGATACAAGCAGTTCCCCTGTCATCAAACTTATATCTCCCCTTTTATGTGTAAGTTCTGTAACACAGACATCCAAAGCTTCTAAGACAATTATAATCAGGTTTCTTACCGTAAAGAATCTCATAAGGAGTTCTACCATTAATGGCCTTAGATGGAAGTCTGTTAATCAGATATGCTGCATGTTTTATGCAGTCTCCCCAGTATTCCAGAGACAAATTAGCTTGAAAATAAAGGGCTCTAGCTGTTTCTAAGAGGTATTTATGCTTTCTCTCCACAACCCCGTTTTTTGTGTGGAGAGTGGGCACATGTGGTTTGATGGAGAATTCCATTCTCTCTGAAATATTTAACTCCTTCATTGCTACTTCCTAATTCAAAAGCATTATCACTTCTCACTTTCTTTACTTTAGCATTGAACTGTCTTTCCACTAGTTTAATAAAGCAAGTAAGAAAGTAAAAAGCATCTGATTTATTTTTCAACAGATGTACCCAAGTGCATCTGCTGTAATCATCAACAAGAGTCAGGAAGTAGTTATTTCTATCATGAGTGGGAACCTTGAAGGGTCCCCATGTGTCCACATGAATAAGATCAAAGCAATTACTTGTTTTTATAACAGAGTCAGTAAATGGTTTTCTAACTGCCCTAGCACGGTGACAAATATCACAAGCACCAACTTTATTCACACCTGGTTCTTTTATCAAACCCAGCAGATACAATTTGTTATATGGGACATGTCCCAACCTATAATGCCACAAAACAGATTTGCTCTCGCTCTGTATTAGACTAGAGCATGTTGTTTCCTGTCTAACATGATTACTACAAGCATACATTTCATCTAAACTCTCATTCTGCAGGACATATAAACCATCATAGACTTTCCAATGATTAGTTTGTCCTTCTTGTTATGGACCTGCACAGAACAAGAAGATTCATGGAAAATATTGGTTGCCCAAGTTGTTTTACTAATCCTTTAACAGACATCAAGTTAAACTTGAAGCAATCAACAAGAAGTTTTACATTTTCTTTATCCATTTTCTAATAATCCTTATCATTCTATAATACTATGAAACACAATCAAAACATACATCAGCAAGAAGTTTCTTCCTATTTTGACTATGCCAATCTTCCTAACGATTTGAGTATGCCCATCTGGCTTCCTATTCTGCGGATTTCACTCAAACTTTCTAGACTAACAAACATATTTTCATAACCACCATATGCTCAGAAGCACCTGAATCAATAATCCAAGTATTTCTATCATCAATTTCAGTTTGGCTAGACAGACATACTGAGCAGAAATTTTTTTTTATGAAGTAAGGATTTAGGGTTACCAGCGAAGTTGCAGAAATCGTCTCTTGTGCCTTGGGAAACTTGATCTCTTTGCAGCAGAGCTTTCAATTGACCGACCTCCTCAACTGAGAGACCCGTGTTTCCCATCTTTCTTTCATCTTCTTTCACGGTCTCGAACACGGCTGTGCCCGCGATGGAGTTGGATCTCTTTTTCCACCAGTCTGGGTATCCAACCACCTCGAAGCATGTCTCCCTGGTATGTCCTCGCTTCTGACACTTAGTGCAGTGAAGACTCTGTTAGTTTGGATCTTTAGCCCCGTTCTTGAACCCACTGAACCCTTGTTGACTTTTCTTCTTCTTGTTCACGCTTTGCGCTCAACACCAGAGCGTCTTGTTCGTTGTTTCCATTCCTTGCAGCAAGCTTCCTCTTCTCTTCTCTTCTTGGGAGATCAAAGAAAAAGCTTCTTCTAGGGTTGGAAGCGGATCTTTGAGCAGAATGTTGGCCGTGACACTGGAGTAATCGTCGCTCAACGCCATCAGAAACTGCATTAGTTTCTCTTTCTCGTGAAGCGCTTGATATTCCTTCTTCGTTGTACAAGAGCAAGTCGGCTTCGACTCCAGAGCGGCCAATTCGTCCCAAAGCCTCTTCATCCTCGTGAAGTAATTTGACACAGTTTCAATTCCTTGCTCCATTCTACTGATTTCTTTCTTTAGCGAATATATCTGAGTAGCGTTTGCCTGCTCGTATCTGGAGCAAAGAGATTTCCATGCGTCTGCCGCGTTGGTGCAGTATATAATTGTTTCTCCTTTCTCCATTTCTTTGCTTAGACATTGAGTTAGCCAAGCAATTATCATACTATTGCATCTCACCCAGTTGTTGAATTTGGGATCTTTGGGTTCTGGCTGTTCTAGGGTTCCTTCGACGAACCCGTGTTTATTCTTGGCCCTCATTGCGACCATAAGCTGCTTCTCCTCCCCACCCTCCAAAGCTTTCTCCCCGTTTTATTAGAGAAATATACCCTAGAATCATCCCTGGGTTGTCATTTGAGCTAAGGTAGAAAGGGTCGTTGCTGTCGGTCGCCGTTTTCTCTCCGGCACCCGCCCCTTCTGTTTTTTCTTTGCCCGACATTGAAGATCAGAAGATGAAGAAAGATAGAAGATGATTGGAAAGTCAAGAAGCTAGAATCAAGATCGATAGTGCTCTGATACCATTTCAAAATTCAGTAATGAGATAGATCGTAGAAGTTTGGTGTAGAAGAGAGAAACTAGAAAGCTTAGAGACTCTGATGAATACAGAGCTCTATTACTCTTATTATGTTTCTCGGTAATACTGTACAGAAGACAAGGTTTCTATTTATAAGTAAGTAGACTAAGGACTAAGGACCGGTATATAACAGATACAAACTCATACACTAATACCATTCTAACAAAGACCAAATGAAACAAATTCTTCACAGCCAATTTAGGTGATAGTTCGCGGATTCACTTGTACATTATTTATTTCCAACTTGGTAATCAACGAGCAATAAGATGTATTTATCTTTTTGCTTCTTTTTTTTTGCATGAAAATGTAGAGGCGGATAGCTTTGCCTGTTTTGTCCAATTATTAAGGTAAGGAGGCAGCTTGAACTGAATCTGATCTGCATCTTTTCTTCTAAGTAACCAATGCTCCAAAATTATAATCAAATCCATGTGCTTAAAATTGCTAGAGTCCTGGTGATGTGTTTATCTTCTTTCTGTCCACTTTTGACTAGGTTTCAAAGGTAGCTGTTGGGGTTTGGTAACTAGCTGAAATTCTCTTTGTATGTAACTCGCAGGTTAACCCTCAATTTTATGAGTTCAGATGGATCACTCTGCTACTGACTCAAATCCTCAAGGGATGCTCTTCTAAGTCATCCATTTGGAGTTCAGGTGATAACGTAAAACCGTTTTGCCCTTTAATTTCAATGAAAAGATCTTACAGAATGACAGTGATTGTATATAATTGATTATGAACAAGATATGCTGCTAAGGATTTGTTCTGTGTTGCTTCTGTGCGTGAAGAGCCAATTGCTGGGTGGGGATTTTGTAGCCAACCTCCATCTTTTACAGCATTATCATGCAGTAAACATTGAGCATGTACTTGAAGTAGCTAAAGAGATCAACACAGATTCTTCATCTTCTCTTGCGGTGTCGGTTTAAGTTACGACACTAAAGTGCTAAAGTCTCTCATAATGCATCTCTGTTGTTGTAAATGGTGAATCTGTGTGAGGGACTTGAACGAGTACTAATTAATGTTACGTTTGATTGTTCAAATACATATATTAAGTGTGTTGGCGCGCCAATTAGAAACAGACAATTGTACAAATACTAATCAATGTTTTTTTTTTTTTTGTTTTTTTTTGAATAAAGGGTGAACTATATATAATAATGAATAATATGTTTTTAACAAAATACATAGGGACCCTATGTGTAGATACCCAAAGGATTACAAAAGAGAGAGGGGTACCGAGTTTCAAAAAGGGTGGCGAAGAGCCTACCTAATACATCAATTACCAAAAAGGGGGGGGGGGGGGACACATCAGAGGACTCAAATGACAATGCTTTTACCTTTAGGACTCTAGGATCTGATTTAGCCAGCCACCATCGTCGGCTTGGAGGAGTTTTGGTCAAATGGTGGCTTTAGTCGCATCTTCACATCCGTGATATGAGTGAGGTGTCTCTGGCAAGGCCGTCATGGGCTGTCCTGCCCTTTCAATCATATGTTAAACAACATTTGCCAGGGCATACGTCTGACGAAGTTAGGCCTTTCCCTCTGCTAGTGGGTAGCCAGGATGCGCAGCTTCGGAGGAGTTGATCTATTGGTGGGTATCCCCAGCCAGTCACAGATTGTCACCATATCCTGCAAGTAATCCTGCTAATCAAATGTTACCTTTGATTGGTATTAGTTTTTGTTAGTAAATATAAAGCATTTTGTTTTCAAGTATTACGAGTACTCTTTATTCACTACCGCAACAGGCGATTAGAATACAATATATCAGAGGTGAAAATATCACATTGAAGGAAAATTATTAAAAAACAAAAAGCGACGGATTAGAGACAAAAAAAAATAGCTACGGATTAAAATATAGTCGAAACAAAAAAATTTAAAAAACAAATAGCGACGGATCAGAGATGGAAATTACCGTCATTAATCCATTAAAGGAAAATTTAAACAATTTTCGTCTCCATCCGTCGCTAATTTAATTAATAGCGACAAACATTGTCATCGCTAATCCGTCGTTAATTGGCGATGGAATACGCGATCATCGCGAATCCGAATAAGCATAGACAGTTCCGTCGCTATTGTAGCGACGGATTAGCTACAATTTGTCCGTCGCTAAACACGTGTTTTCTAGTAGTGTATTGCCTTATTTGTCATTTGTTAACAAGATCAGTTTAGTTCCAATGCATAAGCACTGGACGGAGTAAAACATGTCCTTCGCTACTTGCGTCGTAATCAGGATATATTTTAATGTATGGTGGAGTTGCTATTCTTGGCGTTCAAACCGCATACTATAGTGGCTATGTTGAGCTGATTGCTCAATACGAAACAAGAAGAAAATGTGTATGGCTCAGATCAGTTATATCATATTTTAAGTTCTTGTGGCCTTCATCGGATCAAGAGAAGCCGACAGTGATATATGAGGATAATGCCGCATGCGTTGCTCGAAAAAGGAAGGATACATCAAAGGTGATCAAACTAAGCGTATATCACCAAAATTCTTCTCAACCCATCAGCTTCAGACCAAGGGTATTCTTAATGTCCGCAAGATTCGGTCCGATGAGAATCTAGCTGATTTATTCACCAAGTCACTTCCTTCAAGAGTCTTTAAGAAGCTTTTTCGTGATATCGGTATGCAACAATGAAGAGACATTTTGTTAAATTGAAGGGGAGAGAAACATTTTAAAACTGTACTCTTTTTCTTTGACAATGGTGAAATACCTCAAACCTTAATTACACTAATTAATCATTAATTAATTAATTAAATTAAATAGTTAATCAATGGTTAAATATTGATTAATAAGGATAAAATATGTCTTAATATTATGAGGAACAACCTAAGATCATATATAAGCAAAAATATTCTAAAGATCACTTAAGGCAAAAATGTGCTTTAAGAAAATTAAGGGATTGGTAATCTCAACTAGGGTCCAAAGTGGATTCCTAAAACTCATATACTAAGGTAAGAACAAGATTAAAATAATTAAACCAAGAAAATTAAACATAAACTGTGTTATAACACAAAAGGGGAACAAAAAGGAGCCTTGAGACTCCTTAAAACACATTTTTATGAAATTGTCTAAGGAATTGACTTTGAGTGGTTTTTAATGCTTTTATACATCATATTATAATAATGGACTATAATGTACCACATTAGAGAGCCTCATTCAAGAAAATTAAAAAAATCATAAATGTGCACCAAAATGTGAATAGTGCCAAACAAGGCCTTAACCCCACTTGACTTGGTCAATGGTCAAACACCCTTAGATAAATATCTAAGGTGTCTGGCTCCAACATGGTGACTCACCACTCCAATTTCAACTTCTTCTTAAAAACAAGACTATCTTACTTAAAGTCATATTTTTCCTTACACTTCATTAAACACCATCACCTCACTTGCTCTCTCTCTCTCTCTCCCTTGGCATCCAAGCTCCCTTTCCTTCACCAGCTTCATCCTTGATAATTCGAAGCCTCCATGGTAGTACACATCACATACTTAGCCAAATAAACACCAAATCTACACATTAAGCCTTAAATCTTCTTTTCTCTTCATTTTCGGCAAGGAGACTCATTCCTCTTCATATATTTGGTTATCAACTGTCAATATCAGACATTTTTTCAAGGAAAAACCGTGGAGTTTCAAGGGTGAGAGCTACCAACCTTATAATCAAGCTTAAGGTAACAAAATATGGCTTAAAGCACCATTTTCCCTTTCTTTCATGTGTTGACCGAAATCCTAGCTAACTTGGCTCTCTCTTCTTCATATTTTCTTTTTTTATCAAGCTTCAGTCAGCCCCTTGAGCCTAGCAAATATCTTGGGCAGAAAGCTCCTTAAGGAGTGTTTAAGGTAAAAATCAATTTCTGGCACTTTTGAGCTAGTTCCTTCTATATGATCTTGTTCAAGCCTGAACCTTGCTATTTTCTTCTTCTTTTCATCACCAAAAATGAAGCCTTTCAAGGTCTTTGATAAGTGTGAAATATGCATGGTTTTAGTGGTTTTAAATGCTTAATTTTCATACTTGCATTGATAATATTCCACACTTATCCTACCTTTTCCATTGATTTCTTGTTCAATAAGAATTGATACCTTTCTGTGTGTCAAATGCATAGAAAATCCAAGAAAATGGTACATTATCTCATAAGGGTGATGATGCAACAAATAGGGACCAAATCGGAGCCAGAACTGAGATTTTAGAGCTTTTGAAGCTTTGTCCGAACTTGTGTCTGAACATCCATGTTCAGACACAAGTCGAGAGTTCCAGTGCTTTTTTTGGCGAAGTGTCTGAACTTGTGTCCGAACTTCAATGTTTGCACACAGTTCGAGACTTACAACGAAGAAGTCGAAACTGCGCTCCAAAACCATATGTCCGAACTTGTGTCCGAACATTGAAGTTCGAACATAGTCGAGACTTTTTTAAAAGAAGCCAGCTCCGCGCTCCAAAACAAGGTGTTCGAATATTGAAGTTTGGACACAAGTTTGGACACGGCTAAATTTCCAGCAAAAGGTGTCGTGTTTTGAAGGAAGAAAGGGAAAAAAGTTTATAAAGACCCTAATCAGATAGAGAAGGGGGGAGCTCATCTTTGTGACAGACAATAACGCTCTTTAACGACAATCAAGCTCTCAAATCTTTCATCATCAGCACCATTATCCTCAATTTCATTCATCACATAAATCATCATCTCCGTCGAGGAGAATCGTCAGAAGTGAGTCCACGTTCATCTTCAACCTCTCGTCAACACTCTTCTGTAAATGTATATTTACCGAAGGTTTTTGATGTGGCAAAATCCCCAAACCAAGGCTGCCTATATTATCTCAACAACCTCTACAGTCAGCAGCTTTGAGTGAAGATCTTAACAGAATATTTACTTAATAATAAGTAGGAGTGAAATCAGAGGCGCCAGCATTATACTAGGAATAGTTAGAGATATTTTAGGATCTTGTATTTTGTATTTATATTGGTTTTAGATAAGATTGTTTGTAGATATTGAGGAGGTTGTTATCTGCCTCCAAGTAGTATAAATGTACAGCAAAAACATCAGAAAAGGTAGAGCTTCTACCGCAAAAGAGAGTCTTGAGAGAGAAGAGAGTTGTTGATAGTAATCAACGTTTTTGTCTAGAATTAGACGTGAGAGTGATTGTTCAAAGTGTTGAACAGATCAGGTGAGGAGTTTTCAAGTTATCAATAATAAGATTGGTAGCGGAGTTTTTCTTCTAAACACTTTCTGTCTCGTTTCTCGTTTCTGCTCTCTGTCGGTCTTGTACTGAGGCTTCTGATTTTATACTTTACGAACTTACAAGTGGTATCAGAGCGGGTTTACCCAATATAGAGGTTAACACTTCTGGGTAGATCGTGAAAGATGAGTTCGTATTATGTAAAAGCACCAAGGTTGACGAAATTCAATTATTCCAAGTGGTGCGAACAGATGGAAGCACAGTTGATGTCCATGGATTACAAGGTTTGGAAGGTGGTGGCGCAAGGTGATTACAAACCTACTATGGTTGTTGAAGGTGTGAAACAGACCAAACCTGAGGATCAATGGACGGAAGCCGATGAAAAACTTTTAAGCAAAATAAACAAGCTCTTCGTATTCTTGTCTCCTCCTTGTCCGAAGATCAAGGAAGAGTCTTGGGTATAAGAACGGCAAAAGAAGTATGGGACTTCTTGAAGATTGCTTATCAAGGAACGGAATCAATCCGCAAAGCCAAGGAGAAACAGTTTCAACGAGATTTTAACAACTTTAAAATGTCAGAGAGCGCGAGTCTAGCACTGACGGTGGAAAGGTTCAATCAAGTGCTTATGGAACTCAAAACGGTTGGGGTAACTCTTTCTAATGAGACTATTAATGAAAGATTTCTTGATTCACTACCAAGATTGGCTTAACTATACATCACTTCTTGAGAAAATGAAAGAATTATCATCTATGTCATTTGAAGAATTGTGTTCAGATTTGATGGTTCATGAAAGCAAGATGGAGGAACAAAATCTAGTGGTGCACAAGGATCTTGCACTAAAGGCAAAGATTAACGTAGATACACCATACTGGGAGTATGATGACATGGAGAATGAGATCACTATGCTAGCACAAGGACTGAAGCGTATTCTTAGTCGAAAACGTGGAGGTCACCACGGTGAAAATTCTAAACGTGAGTATAATACCCACAAGCATGAATGTTTCCGATGTCACAAAATAGGACATTTGATAAAGGATTGTCCTTTACCATCAAAACCTCCACAACATCGAGGATGTGAGTCACGCATGGAAGCAGCCGTATGGGATGAGAGTGATACTGAATCAGATGGCATAGAAAGCAATGCAGCACATTATTGCATGACTGCAATCCATCGGTCTCATACTGACACTGCCAATATGATGAAACTATGTGTTTGATGGCCGAGATAAGGCTCTTCAATCTCTCATTAGGGATCAGGTAAGTTCTCAAAGCTTGAATGATTTTTATGATAGTTCTACTAAGTCACAAGTGTTTGATGTGTTGAAAGATGCTCTTTCGAAAATTAGGGATTTGGAAGTGAAACAGGGACATAACACTGAGTCTCATACTGTGATTAGTAAACTACAAGAAGAGATTATTGTTTTGAAAGAACAAAATAAGGAGTTGGCATCTCAGTTAGTCTTAAACTCAGCTAAGGTTATTCAATCCACGTTTACTGCACCCGTCAGTACTAAACTGAGTTCTATTCCTGAGTGGGCAGAAAAAGAAATTCAATCACTCAAAGCTGATAATGAGTGGATACGTCAGGATAATGTTGATCTACAAAGGCAGTATGACACACTTAGTAGAAAATTAGACATTATGACTTTGAAAAATCCCTCTTGGTAAAAGAAGAAAAGCTAAACTTAATGAAATGGTAGGTCGACCTAATCAAGGACGTGCTGGTCTAGGGTTTTATGGCACTACTTCATCGACGTCTAATGTTTTACCCCAGAAACAAAGTTCACAGACTAGGACTGATCCTACAAGATATCCTAGTGTTTCTCATCCACGAACTTCATATAGCACTGCTATGAATGTTACTTCACATGTAAGGGTTGAATGTAGTTATTGTCATATACATGGTCACCATATTCGTTCATGTCATAAGCTTCAACGCAAGAATGCTCGACTTGCTCAGTCTGATACTGTTAAATATGCTCAGCTTTATATCAATCATAGACGTCCCAGACAACAATGGGTCCCTAAGCGGCACTAACTGTTTTCTCTTTTCAGGATAATAAAGTTCCAAACTGGCGGCTGATGGAGTTTGGATGTTCTTGTCATATGAAAGGAAATCACACTCTACTAACTTTGGTTTGGTTTTTCATGTAGGATCTGCCTTCTTCCTAAGGTCTTTCACAGATCGAGACTGAAAAAAATTATTTCCGATTCTGCCTCAAATTGGTCAGCTCAAGCCCGGTGTCTTGGTTCTTCTAAGAGGCAATCACATATTGCACTCTCCCACATTGAAGCGGTATATATCGTTGCTACTGCTTGATGCGCCCACATCCTCTACCTTCAATATCAATTGGCTGACTATGGTGTTCCTCAGTCTCCTGTGCCAATCTACTACGATACTCTCTTCAGTATTGCACTGACGAAGGATTTAGTTCAATATCCTTGATTATACATATTGAGATTCGTCATTACTTTTCTCAAAATCAAGTTGGCAGAATATTGTGGATCTCCCTCATTGTGCCACTGATCAACAATTGGCAAGCACTTTCACCAAAGCTTTTCCACACGAAACATTATCCTCATTCAGTCTTGCACTGTGGATGCTCAATGTTGACAAAGGTGTATTCTTTTTATTTATCGTATTGACTTCTATTGTGTGCATCAGAATGGTACTTTAGAGTGAGTGGAGCGTGACGTATATTTTATTATTTCATTTCACTCTATAATAAGTGAGGATTACTTCTCTTTCCGTGGCATCTCTTGATTATTATTTGGCTGATCTGGATCAAATTCTAAGTTGGAACATTGAACATCTGGTGGCACTATCCATTTGTTACCACCACTTATCTTTCCGGTTATCCGTACCTGACCAACTGTCCCCTCAGCATAGAACCCACTTTCGTTGGTCACTTTTCACTCACCATTTTCTCCACAAGATTCCCGTACCATTTTTCCAGTTTCTTTGTTGCACACAATTTACCTCACCAATGGCTTTCATACTGGTATTTTTGCTAGTCTTTTCTTCCTATCCCATAAAGGATTCTCGAATAGTCTCATAAAAAAGGGGTGATTCGATTCTGGTTGTACAAGCATTATCCAACATCAGATGCTAGATTTGCTTCAGCACAAGGCTGAACAACTTGGTCCAAGACTAGACTGAGGTTTAGTGGGATGAAATAAAGGAATTATGCTACACCCTACAAATGAAGAATCGTATCAGTCTTGTCCAATTATGATGTACCATATGTTGCACAAGATTACACAAATAATTGTTCAAGTTGTACCTCTGGATGTTGTCATGTCTACGCCTCTGGATCATAATCATGATTGGATCCTTAACTCTTTCCAAGATGAGTCTTGAACTGAACGATGATCAGTGCATTGTTAAACAACCCCTAAAGGCTTTGGGCGTGTCTTCACAACCCTCAGAGCTTCTGGCCTGTCTACCTCAGCAGATGAAGAAATTTGAAGAAGCTATTCTTGAAGTATGTGTTAATCTTCTACCTCATTGCCTTTTCATTTCGATAGCCAGCTTCCTCAGCCTTAGCCTAACCCGGCGACACTTTTATTCCTATTCATTGCCTTTTCTATGGACAGCCTATCCTTATGTTCTGTGTTCCTACGCATGAATTCGTATAAATGCCATTTTGATGATCTTGCATGCTATTTTTACACTCCGTGAGATAGACTTTTTAGTACCATTTTTTTGATTTCGCAAAGGGGGAAATATGGTGAGTAATTTGAATATGTTACTTGATTAACCAATCTCATTCAAGTGCTGCAAGGTTTTAACATCTTCAGGGGGAATGCTCGTTTTAAGGAAGAATGCATATCTTGAGGGGGATGCTACATTATCTCACCATACAAAGTTTGCTCACATCAAAAAGGGGGAACTGTAAATGTATATTTACCGAAGGTTTTTTGATGTGGCAAAATCCCCAAACCAAGGCTGCCTATATTATCTCAACAACCTCTACAGTCAGCAGCTTTGAGTGAAGATCTTAACAGAATATTTACTTAATAATAAGAGGAGTGAAATCAGAGCGCCAGCATTATACTAGGAAATAGTTAGAGATATTTTAGGATCTTGTATTTTGTATTTATATTGGTTTTAGATAAAGATTGTTTGTAGATATTTTAGGAGGTTGTTATCTGCCTCCAAGTAGTATAAATGTACAGCAAAAACATCAGAAAAGGTAGAGCTTCTACCGCAAAAAGAGAGTCTTGAGAGAGAAGAGAGTTGTTGATAGTAATCAACGTTTTTGTCTAGAATTAGACGTGAGAGTGATTGTTCAAAGTGTTGAACATCAGGTGAGGAGTTTTCAAGTTATCAATAATAAGATTGATAGCGGAGTTTTTCTTCTAAACACTTTCTGTCTCGTTTCTCGTTTCTGCTCTCTGTCAGTCTTGTACTGAGGCTTCTGATTTTATACTTTACGAACTTCTCACATCTGGATAGCACGTGGAAATTGGAGTTATTTCTTTCTCCTAAGAATGTACGCGGGGCAAATATTGGAGAAAGAGGATTACAAGGGTGGGCGGGGGGAGGGAAGAGGTTGATGATTACCTTCCAATTGTAAATTTATTTGTCTCGTTGATATGTCACATTTCAGGGATTGCTCTTCGGAGGGTTGTTCGTATGGATTAACAAGCTAGCTAGTATTTCCGCATTTTGAATTGAGATTTATCGGATTTTTCTAGGTAGTGTTAACATTCATCTTCTCTATTTAATATCATGAGTTTATAGAGTTGTGTTGTGAATCTTGTTACGATCAGATTAGGTGACTAACAAGAAGTTCAAATTAATCTGAAAATTATGGAGAACTAGTCAGATAGATGAGTTTTCCCTGCAATTGCCAATAATTCTTTGAACTTATTCCGCCTATATGTGTTTTTGTCTGCCTCTAGATTAGAGCTGACATTTCTGATTAGTGACTCTCGTAACTAGGATTTAGAATCAAAGATAGTATAAGAATTGGTCAATCCTTTCTCATAATAAAATTGAAGGTATTGCTAAATTTATCTAGTAAAGAACAACCAGACCCGGAGTTCTATTCATTTTATCAAACTTACATTTATTTTCATTAATTGTTCATTTAAAATTGGTTTGTTTTTAATTTAATTCAATCACAAAAACAATTCACAACCCCCTGAATTTCTAGTTTTCTTAGGAGTAGACTTATTTTCTTTCAAGTCCCGTGGATTCGAATCTGGTTACTTAATTTCTATACTATAGTAGACCGGGATTTTTGCAACCCGACAGAAACGCTGATTTGTTATTTCAAATTCCCTGTTTGCAAATTGGCGCCGCTGCCGGGGAGCAAGCTTGTCGCTCCCAAGAGGATTATGCTGATAAGTGTGAAATATATATACTTTTATAGATTATTTGATTTAATATTTGTAATAAATTTACTTATATTTCCACTTATTTTATGTTTTTTTTTTCAAATATTTATATTTAAATAAGAGCTGAAAATTTTTATTTGTTAAATACAGGAAAAAGTGTCAGGTCTACATTCTTCATCTTACAACATAATAAACTTATGGGCTGGAAAGGATTAAATAAAAAAAAAAAGGAGATGGATGCATTTGTATATCATCAGTGCACGTAAGAAAAGAAAGCATCACCGATATGTTATTGCAGATTGTGGACGTTCATCATCTCATGCACATGGGCCATGCTATTTGGTTAATATCACTCACGTCCCACACATGAAAAGAAACTTCTTCACGGGCTGGACAATAGGATGGACAATAAAAAAATAAGCTGGCCACGGAGGGAGTACTATTTGGGAAGAAAAAAAAAAAAAGGACGGGAGCATATCATTCTTCGCGCGGCAATTTGCTGCTATATTTGGTGAAGATGGCGCCGCAGGAAAAGAAGGAAGGGAAGATATATTTTATTGATCGTCGAGCCCCAGCCCCGGTCACTGTTCGATTGCCATTGCGGCGCAGCACTACTGCATCTCCTTCTTCCGACTTACATCAACCACTCCATTGACAAGTTCACCTCAAATTGAGCCGAGACATCCGCATACCACCATCGTCATTATTTTACCACCGTCCATCACTTTGATCATCATATTACTGGCTACATACTCACACGTTATTAACCATCAGTTTCGATCCCATCCGAGACGACCGCCCCACCATTACTTCATCAGTCTCATCGGATTAAGGCAGAGCGGGAGGGCAGACCGCGCGCGAGGAAAGAGACCAAAACTAGCAACGACCGAGAGCATTAGGTAGAGCCGATCAACACTGACCGGCCCGGCGGCCCAATCGGCCGGCCCGAAATAAAGCTCGAAAAGCACGTCCAGAAAAAATTCCGGCGGGTTTGAAACAAATCAGGCCGAATGAAAAACCGGGCCGGGCTTCGGCAAAATTTTAGACCCGTAACTAAGCCTGACCCGGCCCGCTTTATTTTTTTTATATATATTTTTAATATAATATAATACTCCCCTTGTTTTCAATATATGATTTGTTGGATTCTTTCACTAGTTTCAAAATAGAAGATGTTTTAGCGTTTTTTGTGATATGTTTCCAATTCTACCCTCCCACCTTTTATTTTACAACTCTAATTTTCAAATTATTTCAATTGTCAATGCAAAAAAGAAGTGTAAAATATTTAAATTTTGTTCTCTTTAATTCTTATGCTGGAGTTAAAAATAAGTACTGAAAATGGGAGGAAGTATATATTTAAATTAATTTGATAATATCTTGTATTATTTATTTAAATATATATAACATCTATAATATTACAACACCACATATTCATATTATATTTAATATATATTAATATTATTATAGTCTATATATTTTTTCAAAAACTAACAATATTATAAAAAAATTATAAAATCGGGCCGGGCGGGTGCAATGGCAAGATTAAAATAAGTCCGGGCCTAGCCAGCCCGGCCCAAAAAATTAAAAAACGGGCTTGGACAAAAATATAGGCCCGTTCGAGCCTAGAATTCAATGTCGGCCGGCCCTTGTAACGCCCCTAAATTACTAACCATATGATAATAAACTTGCTCAGATTAATAAAGCGGAAGCATAAGTCTTATGAACGTTACCGCCACATTCACAACCATGTGAATGCTTAGGCTTAATTTACAACCAAACCAACTTTGTGTTACATAAGTTATAGAACAACCTAATACATTAATCTAGAACTAAAAGAGACTAAAGTGATGGTCTTCTAGCCCCAAAAGCCCACACTCTCGGATGTCTCCACAACTAGGAGAAGCTCTTCATTTCTCCATCTCTGGTCATTCATACAATCACAGAGAAAAGACCAAGGGCATAAAGCCAAAAAGTCAGTAAAGCTAAGTAAAATCAAAGCTACCATCAGAAAATAACTTAGTAAAGTACTTGATGGTATATACACAAACTTGCTCAACCAGATTCACGCATAACAATAAGGCATCCAAACCTGCACAAGTACATGTTAATCAATCACATATTCTCCTTAGTCATCATTTCTCCATTCCACATAAATCAGTTCAAGGGACGAATCCCGATCATTGAGGCGATCCAACCTTTCCCAAACGCACTCCAGGCCCTAAAGATGTGCACCCCCCTATAGTACCTTTAAACTATAGTGTAGGAACCATGAAGCATCTCATGGAGCCCAAGGCATACCATGAGTCCAATAATTTTAAGAAGGCAGTTACTGCTCAAGTCCCATATATCTCAACAATCCATTCCAATGAGTTACTCATTGAATCCTCGTTAATCAGAATATAACAATTTAAGTATAACAAGAATCAATAGTCAAGTCACTTAACAAAGCCCATTTATAATTTCAAACACAAGGAACATAACAATAATCAAACAACACTTAAGGAAAGGCTATGATCACATAATCTTACATGGCACCTTCGGCCAGGTCACACAACATCAAATATCTTAGCTTAACAACTCAAACAACCATAAATCATACCTTAAGACCAAGTCTTGATCAAACAAATCATATCCATTTCAGTTCTATTATTAACTATCTCATCCAGATTACTTAAGACATAATTTAACTATAAATTACAACCTGAATCAAAGCATAATTGGTTCCTAACATTTTCGGTCACAATATTAACCAGATTAGCTAGGAGTTAATCCAACCATAAACACCTTCTAAAACAGTACATACAAGTTCCTAACATATTAGACTTTAAGACCTTAGTTTAAACTATCATCTTCATCCTAAAATCATGCTATACATCTCTTTAATAGTTCATGGCCAATTCTGCCATAATAGGTTGCTAATGACCAGAATAATCAACAATCATGTTTTTAGCCCTAGGACACATCTAGTTTACACTAATTAACTTCCAACTGAACGCGGTTTGTACTAGACATCTAATTCACCAGATTAGCTCTTCTAGTAATCACACTTAACATCTTAATAAATTCTATACTTTCATCTTGTTACTCGGCCATAACAATCAGATAGGTTCTAGGTTAGCTAAGCACCTAAAACACTTGATTATGCTCTAGAATTCCACCCACAAATCTGGTGTTTAAACAAAACTCTTTAAGAACACCATTTTATCCTAGATTATAACAACACCAGATTAGACTAAAGATCATCCAGAACAATCATAATTACCTCTAGGTTATTCCCTTACTAAACAGCAGCAAAACACCCATAAACAAGCTCTTAAGCAATCAGTAATCAAAGGTAGGTTGTAAACACATCTTTTCTTCCTTAAAAAACACTTTTCTAACTTTTCTAGCTTTAGGTAATAAAAACCTACGAATTTTATTTAGATAACATAGGGGAATACTCCGTACAACTACAGATTTTATTAAGGATGGTAACCATGAAGTTACCTTGAAAATGATGAAGAAAACCTCTCTAAAACCTTGCAGAACTTGCTAGGAATCTAAGGCACCCTTGAACAGCTTGAAGCACCTTGGAAATGGCAACTACGGAGCTTCCAGTCCTCTCTTCTTTTACGACCAGAGGTTACCTCCCAGGTAGGTTTCCTTCTTTGCTCTCTTCTAACTGATTGTAGGAGATCTAGATGATGGATGAATGATTTAAGTAAGTCAAAGGTTCCTCTCCTCTTCCTCTTTTGCTCTCGGCTGAAGTGGTAAGCAATGTAAGCTTCTTCTCTTCTTTCTCTTCTTAATGGAGGCAGGAACACAAGAGTGGATGAAGAGAATGGAGTATAACGTGGGTTATATATAGGCAAGGGCTAATCCTTGTCAATTTCCTCCTTGTTAAGTAAATTTCTAAGTGGTGACACCTTAGGCTCCATTTGCTAGCTTCTGATTGGCTCATAATAAGGCTTAATATAAGAAAGACAACACATGGGCTTATAATGGAATGGGGCACCGCCTATTCCATTGGACCAAGGTGTGGTCAATCGTGTGGTGACACCTCCTACTATGCTGCGGCATAGGTGTCGGGCTCCTATTGGTCCTAGTGTTAACCAATGCTAATTTGACACCTCGTGCTTGCCACCTCGTGCTTAAAGACGTCCTACTTGCCTACTAGCTTGGTCGTGCTTAAGACGTCCTACTAGCTTGCTAGCTTGCTGAGTCACCTACTTGCTTACTAGCTTGATGAGTCACCTACTTGCTTGCTAGCTTTCCCAAGCAGCTGCATCACCTACTTGTATGTTTACTACATAAGCTAGCTGCTGCATCACCAACTAGCTTGGTTGTCACAATGTTATTGGAGCATTCTAGCTAGCAACTTTTAAAACAATACAAGAAGTGCTATTAAGGACTTTTTCTGGTCCTAATGTGTACTTATGCCAATATTAGGATTTAAATATGCTTAATAGCTCATTAGGACCTAATTAGCAAAGTAAATCATCCTTTAGAAACTTTGGGTATTTCATTCACTCCCCCTTAAGAAAAGCTTCGACCCCGAAGCTCCAACTATTCCCAAGATCATTCATACATAAAAATATAACTCAACTAATAAAAATTAAGTATTCACACCAAGTAATTGATAAGTATGAAATATATATACTTTTAACGGGTTATTTTATTTAATATTCATAATGAATTGGCTTTATTTCACACTTATCTTATAGTTTTTCTACTATTTATATTTTGATGCGAACTGATTTATTTTATATGTAAAATGCAGGAAAACTATTGGACTTACATTAAAGATTACAACACAACAAAAAATGACATATGTATACATACATATATACATGCACATGTTGGATTGGATTGTCGCTGGCTTGATACGAATATTGGGCTGGATCGTTTTTTGTCTCCACTCTGAAGAAGTCCGCAAAGCATTAGACAGAGGCGCAGACAAATAAAGAGAGGCCTGCATGCATTGTTGATATATATTCTTCTAGGCCGACAAACTAGGAGGCGCAGACACTACTCTATATGTAATACAATATGATAAACCCATGCTAATCGATGGAGATTTGTCGTTACTGGACATCATATATATACACGCTCAACATCGGCTTCATCATCTGCACCGGCACCCAACTTCGCCCCTCATCCACCATCGACGACGACCTCACCCGCCTTCTCCATTCGCCTCGACACCATCTTCGCTCACAGATCATCACACCCACCATCGACCGCCATCACAGACCGCTTCATCATCCTCACCGCACCCCTCTTCGACTTCATCACCATCGTCATTTACCACCATCACAGACCCGCACCTCATTCTTCATCGTCTCCATCTCCATCATCACGCCACGACTCACGCATCACCATTCACCCACGCGAGAGAGATTATATCGCCATTCACACCGTCCATCACCAGAGGTCACCGTCTTCATTTTCTTTCGCCACGATCTCATCCCATTCACACCACCATCACCTACATCACCATCCGCACCACAGACCCGCACCACGGTCTCACCAGGGGACTTCATCTCCATCGAATCATCGCCTCTTCCATCACTACGCCCGCATCGATCATCGGAGACGCCCGCCATCACCACCTCACGCCTTCACCTTCAGGGGCGCACCGCACCATCATCGTCATCCTCGGGATATCACTGTCAACACCACCGTCATCCTCCATCTCCCTCGCCATCGCCACAACCATTCACCACCGTTTTCACGC
This sequence comes from Limonium bicolor, assembly GCA_023374045.1. NCBI lineage: Eukaryota > Viridiplantae > Streptophyta > Magnoliopsida > Caryophyllales > Plumbaginaceae > Limonium > Limonium bicolor. The sequence goes on from CM041780.1 coordinate 157,272,445, forward strand.
GAATCGCATTACTATCGTCATTCATCATCTTCACCATCAGAGCATCGTCTTCATCGTTCCGCCATCACCATCGTCATCAACAGATCACCACCTCAATCCATCTTCGCCGCTAGTTCTTCGTCATCGCATCGCATCCGTCTTCATCGTATTTACGCCACCGTACCACACCACGGTCTCAGGTGCGCACTCCACCGTCACTGTCGACACAACCGCACCATTTACCATCATTTCCACCGTCTTCGTATCGTCACAAATTCATCGTCGTGACCATCATCCACCGACTCTACTCGCACCACCACAACCATTCCAGCCACCATCGTAATTCTCCGCCACTCATCGTCCTTCAATATCCTCGCCGATCTTCAAACCTATTTTCTTCGTCGTCATCCACACGAGGCAGAGGAGAAGCGAATCGAGAGAGAAGGCGAGAGTGTGAAGTAGTACATCGGCGAATCGCAACGAAGAACAGAGGCGAGGGAGAACCGCCTTGAGCAAACCGACTGGAGTGAACCGCCCAGTACGAACCGGACCGGACAAAACAAGGGTTTTACTAAACTTATTTCACTATATTTATATTGTTACAAGTTGTTTAATTGCTTGTCACGTTTATTTCATTACACAACGTTAGTTTAGTTATTTTATAACATTTGATATCTGTTTTAATATGTGTGTTTTAATTCTTGAAATAATGTGTGAGTAGTTTAATTTTAGTTTCCCGAGTTGGGAAGTGAACCTAATTCCTGATGATTATGTTTTATTAATTTTTCGTACAACTTTATTATTATAATTAGTTTGATTCCTGTTCTTAATATGTTTTAGTTATCTGGCCAATAATTAGAACAATTCTTGTAGTTTTCTAGTCAACATGCGAGAGCTGAGATAGTTAACTAGACATAGGAAGTCGAACCTGATTAATGACTAGAAGCGTGATCCCGCCTATAGGTTAATCGGACTCCAATAGAAACTGTACTTTATGCGATTAATTGTGTCCGGATTAGAGCATTAGTCTGCTGCTAGTTCTAGCAATTAATTAGGATTCGTTAGACTTAGCCGTTGACGAATTAATTAAAGTTTCTGAGTTAATTATAAAAAGTTAGAAGAAGAATTAATAGTAAAATCTGAAGAATTAGGTGAGCAGAACAACTCGGGAAGCGTCTTTTAATTATTATATTTTCTAATCCATTATTGTATTATTGTTTGTTTGTTTTATTTATCCTTTTAATTCATTTATTTATTTAATTTATTTTGTTTGCTTTGTTATTTTATGTTAGTTTGTTGAATCATTAATTTTTAAATTAATTAAAACCTGAAAAAAGTGACATTTCCTGTTTTTCTTAGTTTAGTTTCTCAGTTAGTAAATAAATTGTCAGTTAATTGAACGAGGTCCCTGAGATCGACAACCCACTTAATCACCATACCGCAAAACGATAGGTACACTGCCTAGGTAGAAGTAGTCACATATTTCTGCTACAAGTTTTTGGCGCCGTTGCCGGGGACCTCCGGCACGGTTAATTGACAATTTTTTATTTAATTGGGATTTTATTTTAGTTATTTTTCTTTTTGATTAAGATTTTATTTTAGTATTTTTGTTTATTCTCAAATTATTTTAATTTGTTGTTGATTTCTTACGTGTACAATCTTTTTGATTCAAGGTCAATTTTGTTAAGTTTTATATAGCTACTAGTTAGGTTGAACTTTGTTAAGTTTTGGTTCTCTTGTTTTATTTTTATTCTTATTATTTTACTTTATCTGTTTAGTTTTTGTTTAAATACGGTAATTAATTGCTAATTGGTGTAGTTTATCGCGTTTTGTTTCTGTACTTCTTAACGTATTGTTAGTTACTTTCCATTTGAGTTTATCTTAATTAGAATTAATTTGGTATATTTCTTAGTTAAGAATTTAGCACAAGTATAACTTTTTCACGGTTAATTAACATATTAATTCGTTTGATTGCGATTTTATTTATACTAATATTTGAGTGTTTATTTATTACGAATTTTGTTTTGCTTGCATTTTCGTTTGTTTTATTTTATTAAGATTTTACTTTGTTTTTCTTTCTCTATTTTTGGATAATTTTCCTTTTGTATTTATTATAATTTTTGTTTTTTATTTACCGTCAGGATTTTATCTTTACTCTCTAATCTAGATCTGTTAGTTAATTTTCGGTTGTTTAATTCTGTGGTCTTTCCGATTCCATTTGTTTTACAATCCTATTTTGTGTTGTTCCACAATTTTTATTTTAAGAGTGCTTCTGTTTAGCCTTTAGACCTTAAGAATTTAACTCTGTTTCGTTTCCTTTATTTCTCTATCGATTTTATTGTATTGTTCTTTCGTTTTTGTTAAGATATACGTGCTACTTTGTAGTCCATAATTTGTTTGTCTATTTATTTCTTAGTTTTTACACTGTCTTTGTTTAGGCTTAAAGTTTTAGAAATCATTTATTTAATTTGTATTTGCTTAGTATTCTTTCTTTCTTTTTAAAAGACGCTAATTTATTTCCATGCGTCGAACACGATCTGCAGGTGATCCTTTAGCTGATCCTGAACCAGAGATTGAGAGATACTTGCACAGCAGACGACATTGCAATTCGCCATGGCAGCCAGACCGACCTTGGGTGAATATCAGCAGCCGTCAGTTGAAGGGAGGCCTTCTGCTATCGTCCTCCCCCAGGTGACGCAAGCTGAGCTAGATGCATGGCAATTCAAAATGAGCTTCATCACCACGCTGTACCATCAAGGACAATTCAGCGGGCTCGACTCAGATGACGCTCCACACCACATCTCTGCATTCCTGGACTTCTGCAACACCTTCAACAAGACAGGAAACCTGAACGAGCGCATCCGGTTGCAGTTGTTCCCGTATTCTCTAAAGGATGGGGCAGCTAGGTGGCTACGAAGTCTGCAGCCTAGTAGCATCCATACTTGGGCGGATTTGGCAAACAAATTCCTAGCAAAGTACTATCCTCCATCAAAGACAAGGGAGAAGATTGCAGAGATTACAAATTTCGGTCAGGAACCAGGAGAATCTCTGTATGATTCGTGGGATAGATTCAAGGAGTTACAGATTCTTTGCCCACATCACGGTATGAGCAGTGAGGAGTTAGTACTATCATTCTTCAAGGGCTTGAACGATTCAAACAAGCTGTTGCTTAGTTCCTCATCTGGAGGAAATTTCATGGCAAGAACTGGAGATGAAGCAATGGAGCTCCTGGATACCATGACTGCTAGCACCAGACAGTGGTGCAAGAACAAGGGAAGAGGTGAGTCTAAGAGAGAACCAGGTATGTTTAGTCTTCCCCCACAAGATCATGTATCTGCTCAATTAGCTGCTTTAACTAAAGTTGTGGAAAAGTTAGCTTTGAATCAGAAACAGGAGCAAACAGTGAAGGCAGCTACTTCTTCACCTTTCTTAAATCCTTGTTGTGACAATTGTGGAGGTGCCCATGAGACCTCCAACTGTGAGGGACCTGGTTTAGCTAGCAACCATGAAGAGGTAAATTCGATAAACAACAGGCCAGGTAACCCTTATTCTAACTCTTTTAATCAAAACAGTTGGAGGAACAATCAGCAACCTCCTTGGAGAGGTAATGATCAGCAAATGGGTAACCAAGGTTTTAATCAAAATAGACCATCTTATTTTCATAGGCAACAGGAACAATCTCAGAGTTCCCAGGGAGGTAATAGTAAGATTGAAAGTATGCTAGCAGAACTCCTTAAGCAAGGACAGGCTACTAATGCTCGATTTACTGAAATTGAATCTAAGTTTGCAGAGCAGGCAGCTAGGAATGCTGATCAAGCTGCCATCAATCAGAGCCTAGAGAGACAGATGAGTCGGATTGTAGAACAGTTAGCACAAAGACCTTCAGGATCACTTCCCAGTCAAACCGATCCAAACCCGAGAGAGCAACTTAAAGCAGTAACTTTGAGAAGTGGTAAGGAGTTGGTTTCCAATGTTCCTGAAGATAAAGATGAATCTGACAAATCAGGAGAATCTCCACCTGAATTTGAAGAGATTGAAATCCCCAAGGAGAAGGAGTCTCCTGAGCCTTTAATTGTCAAACCTTCTCAAGTTTCTTATGATCCCCCTATCCCTTTCCCTAGTAGACTGAAGAAAAAGAATTTAGACGAGCAATTTGGGAGATTTCTTAATATCTTTAAGAAGTTGACTATCAATATTCCTTTTTCTGATGCTTTGTCTCAAATGCCTATTTATGCTAAGTTCATGAAAGATATTCTATCTAATAGGCGTTCTTTGCAAGAAACTGACACAGTGAAGCTGACAGAGAGAGTGTCAGCAGTCCTTCTGAAGAAGCTACCACCAAAGTTGGGAGACCCAGGTCTTCCTATCATTCCATGCACTATCGAGGAGATAGATTATGGAAACGGTTTATGTGATTTGGGAGCAAGTATTAATTTGATGCCTTTTTCAATTTTTGAGAAATTAGGAGTGGGTCAATGTTCTCCCACTTCAGTGCAATTACAGTTAGCTGACCGTTCTATTATTTATCCCAAGGGTAAGGTGGAGGACTTGGTAGTTTCTGTTGGTAAATTATCTTCCCTGCTGATTTATTGTTATTGATATGGAGGAGGATAAAGATGTGCCATTGATTCTAGGTAGACCATTTATGAGGACTGCTCGTACTCTTATTGATGTTGAGGGAGGAAAGATAATATTGAGATTTCATGATGAACAAGTTGTCTTTGATATGACGCGTAACTTGAAGCGTCCTGCAGCTGTACAATCTTGCTTTGTGTTGGATCCTGTTGATTCTATAGTGCAGGAAGTTCAATTTAGCAGGGAAGAGGAGGAGATTCTGGAGAGATGCCTTATGGCATCCAGTGAGATAGATGACGAGGATCCAGACATTGCCCTCATGGCCGAAGAATTGAACAAGAGACGGCCACACTTCCATTCTTACCAGCAGAGATTTGAAAAAGTGGAAAGAAGTGCAGACCGACCAAGACCTTCTATAGAAAAACCTCCTACATTGGAGATGAAACCTCTTCCTCCTCATTTGAAATATGTTTTCCTTCAAGAACCATCTGAACTACCTGTTATTATTTCTTCTGATTTGACAGGTTTACAGGAAAAGCAACTTCTGGAGGTACTGCGAAAACATACTAAAGCTATTGGTTGGTCAATAGCAGACATTCAAGGAATCAGTCCTCAGTTATGCTCACACCGAATCTACATGGAGGATGCCTACCGACCACTTGCTCAGCCTCAGAGACGCCTCAATCCAGTCTTGAAAGAGGTAGTTAAGAAAGAGGTAATCAAATTACTTGATGCAGGGATTATTTATCCTATTTCAGATAGCAAGTGGGTGAGCCCCGTACAGGTAGTACCGAAAAAGGGAGGGATTACTGTTGTCCCTAATGATAAGGGTGAGTTGATTTCTCAGCGCACTACTACGGGCTGGCGAGTATGTATTGATTACAGGAAAAATGAATGAAGCCACTCGTAAAGATCATTTTCCACTGCCCTTCATTGATCAAATGCTTAACGATTAGCAGGACATGACTATTATTGTTTTCTGGATGGTTATTCTGGCTACTTTCAAATTCCCATAACTCCAGAGGATCAGGATAAGACTACTTTTACTTGTCCTTATGGAACTTATGCTTACAGAAGAATGCCATTTGGGTTATGTAATGCCCCTGCTACTTTTCAGCGCTGTATGATGGCTATATTTTCAGATTATATTGAGAAGTGTATTGAGGTTTTCATGGATGATTTTTCCGTTTTTGGACTAACATTTGAGACTTGTCTAGAAATCTTGATCTTGTTTTAGAGTACAGGTGTGAGGAGACCAATTTAGTGTTGAATTGGGAAAAATGCCACTTCATGGTTCGAGAGGGGATCGTTCTTGGCCATAAGATTTCATCAAGAGGTATAGAGGTGGACCGGGCAAAAATTGAGGTCATTGAGAAACTTCCACCTCCTTCTTGTTAAAGATGTTCGTAGTTTTCTTGGACATGCTGGTTTTTATAGAAGATTTATTAAAGAATTTTCCAAGATTACTAAGCCTCTTTGTGCTCTACTTGCGAAAGATGTTAAATTCCACTTTTCTGATGAGTGTTTGGCAGCTTTTAACTTGTTGAAAGAGAAGCTTATATCTGCACCCATTGTTGTATCTCCTGATGGACTCTGCCTTTCGAATTATGTGTGACGCTAGTGATTATGCTGTGGGAGCTGTTTTATGTCAGAAGGTGGATAAAATTCTTCGGGTTATTTATTATGCTAGTCGTACCTTGAATGATGCCCAGAAGAATTATGCAACCACTGAAAAGGAATTACTAGCAGTCGTTTTTGCTTTGGATAAGTTTCGATCCTATTTACTTGGTAGTAAAGTTATTGTGCATACTGACCATTCTGCACTTAAGTATTTGTTTGCTAAAGCAGAATCAAAGCCCAGGTTAATTAGGTGGATTCTTCTCCTTCAAGAATTTGACATTGAGATCAGGGATAAGAAGGGGACGCTAAATGTCGTTGCGGACCATCTATCCCGAATGAAAGCAAATGATGTCGGTACTCGCATCAATGAATCTTTTCCTGATGAATCAGCACTAGTTGTGAAGAGGTTGATGATCCATGGTTTGCAGATATTGCAAACTACCTTGTCAAGAAGATTGTTCCAGCCGACATGACATACCAACAAAGGAAGAGATTCTTTTCTGTTGTTAAGCATTATTTTTGGGATGATCCCTATCTTTTTAAGGTTTGCGCAGATGGAATCATTAGGAGGTGTGTTCAGAAATCTGAAGTTAGAGACATCCTCCTCCATTGCCATTCCAGAGAAGCCGGTGGACATCATGGTGCCACTCGTACAGCAGCAAAAATACTAGAATCAGGTTTTTTCTGGAACACCCTTCACAAGGATTGTCATGCTTTTGTTTCTACATGTGATCGGTGCCAGAGGCAAGGTAACCTTTCTCGTCGTAATGAATTACCATTGAATAACATTCTAGAAGTTGAGTTATTCGACGTTTTGGGTATTGACTTCATGGGACCTTTCCCAAATTCATTTGGTAATCTTTACATCTTAGTAGCTGTTGATTATGTTTCTAAATGGGCAGAAGCCCTTGCCTGTTCTACTAATGATGCTAAAGTTGTTGTGAAGTTCCTCAAGAAGAATATTTTCACTAGATTCGGTGTCCCTCGAGCGATTATTAGTGATGGTGGTTCCCACTTTTGCAACCGCCAGTTTGATGCCCTGCTGAAGAAATATGGGGTTCGACATAAGGTGACTTTACCTTATCATCCTCAGACAAATGGGCAGGCCGAGGTGACAAACCGAGAGCTTAAGTGGATTTTGCAAAAGACAGTGAATTCTTCTCGTAAAGATTGGTCACTAAAATTGGATGATGCGCTTTGGGCCTACCGTACCGCCTTCAAGACACCCATTGGTATGTCTCCATATAAACTAGTTTTGGTAAGGCATGTCATCTGCCTGTAGAGTTGGAGTACAAGTCCTACTGGGCGTTGAAGGCGCTGAATTTTGATTTGCAAAAAGCTGGTGACAAGCGAAAATTCCAGTTGACTGAGTTAGAGGAACTCAGGAATGAATCCTATGAGAATGCTGTCATATATAAAGAGAAAACCAAGCGCTGGCATGATAAGATGATAGCAAAGCGAGAGTTCAAGGCTGGTGAACAAGTCCTGCTGTTCAATTCAAGGCTAAAGCTCTTCCCAGGTAAATTGAAATCATATTGGTCAGGACCTTACACCATTGTCAGTATCTCTCCATATGGAGCGGTGAGTTAGTAAATGCTAAGGGAGAGACATTCAAGGTGAACGGTTCTAGGATCAAGAAATTTTTGGGTACTGCATTGGATACAGAGTGTACTCATGAATTAACCATTAAGGATCCAGTTGCAGGATAGCTACGCCACAAAGTCTAGCCAAAGACTATAAAGAAGGGCGGCTGACTGGGAGGCAACCCAGTGGTAGTTTACTGTTTTAATCTGTTTTTGCTTTTATTTTCCAGTTTTGTTTTTAGCATTTTTATCTTTATTAGATCTTTTCAGAGCCCATGCGTTTAATATGATACTTTTAAGTGTCAAACTTTTGTGTTCCTCTAAGGTTCTTCCAGGTGCAATGGTCATGGACACTCCAAGGTTGGACACTTGCTTTCCAACAAGTGTGAGGAAGACTCCTACCCCAGCTAAGGACTTAAGTGTGAGGAAGGTGCCCTTCCTCAATCTAAAGATATCAGGGGAGTTTTCGTGTCCTTTCACTCTTATTTTAGTCCAGCTTACGCTTTAATGAATCAAGCCCATGAGATCTTAGGTTAATCTTTGATGAAGTTGCAATATTCAGAAAGTCCTCTTCTTGGTTGAATATATGAACAATGAGGACATTGCTCTTCTTAAGTGTGAGGAAGTAGGAGCACTTTCTAAATATTGTCATTGCACTTAATGCCACATTTGTTTTGTTTGTCTCTCTATTTTGAAAAGACTGCTTCTTTTTTAAGTGCCAAAAAAAAAATTGAATCTCGAGGTGAAAATTTTTGTTGAGGTTTTGAAAACAAGCCTGATGGCCACCTCAAGAATCTTTCTGCTTTTGGCTGTTTGTATGTATAGTTTTGTCCAAATTGAATCTGTTTTCACTGAAATTTGGTGGATTAGCTGATTATGAAAAATGAATTGGTCTAGTTTGAGGACTTATGAATGATGTGAAAGTTTGGAATGAAAGGATAAGGCAAGGTACTCCGCTGATCTGAATTAAAATTTCTGAACCAAAATAGGCCTCTTCATTCGGTTATTAAGTCCTTGGGGTGCCTTATCACCCATCTACCTAAGGTCTTGTTGTGATCTGGATAGAAGGCCCAAAGCCGCTACATGGGTGAAGAGAAAAGTCTGAGGGGATGAATGAAATATGTAAATGGCATAATGTTAAGGAAAATGAACTTTGAAAAGTTAAAATGTAATTCATTTTTACTTATTCTGATCATGAGTATGTGGTGTTGAAAGGTATCACGGAATAAGGTGTTACTTCACACCCCTTGTCATCCAAAGGTTAGAGGAAAGAAGAAATGGTGGAAGATCCCAAACTATTCTGTTTCAGTTTCTATAGTCTAACTTCTCCATGCTTTTTAACTTCATTCTTTTTCACTGTTTGCGAAAACCTACAGCTAGTAGCAGAAATTTTCTTTTGATTGTCATTTTGCTTGTTTTCCATCAGCAGTTGTTTGATCCTGAGTTTCGATACAACGGCCTTAAGAGTAGTCATATTCTGTATTTGCTTGAGGACAAGCAAAAGCTAAGTGTGAGGAAGTGAGTTAAGTATGAATATATATACTTTTAACGGGTTTATTTTTTTAATATTCATAATGAATTGGCTTATATTTCACACTTATCTTATATTTTTTCTACTATTTATTTTGATGCGAACTGATTTATTTTATATGTAAAATGCAGGAAAACTATTGGACTTACATTAAAGATTACACACACAACAAAAAATGACATATGTATACATACATATATACATGCACATGTTGGATTGGATTGTCGCTGGCTTGATACGAATATTGGGCTGGATCGTTTTGTTTGTCTCCACTCTGAAGAAGTCCGCAAAGCATTAGACAGAGGCGCGACAAATAAAGAGAGGCCTACATGCATTGATTGATATATATTCTTCTAGGCCGACAAACTAGGAGGCGAGCACACACTACTCTATTGTAATACAATATGATAAACCCATGCTAATCGATGGAGATTTGTCGTTACTGGACATCATATATATACCCACGCTCAACATCAGCTTTATCATCTGCACCGGCACCCCAACTTCCGCCCCTCATCCACCCCATCGACGACGACCTCACCCGCCTTCTCCATTCGCCTCGACACACCATTTCGCTCACAGATCATCGCACCCCCACCGACCATCGACCGCATCACAGACCCGCTTCATCCTCCTCACCCGCACCCCTCTTCGACTTCATCACCATCGTCATTTACCACCATCACAGACCCGCACCTCATTCTTCATCGTCTCCATCTCCATCATCACGCCACGACTCACGCATCACCATTCACCCACGCGAGAGATTATATTCGCCATTCACACCGTCCATCACCAGAGGTCACCGTCTTCATTTTCTTTCGCCACGATCTCATCCCATTCACACCACCATCACCTACATCACCATCCGCACCACAGACCCGCACCACGGTCTCACCAGGGGACTCCATCTCCATCGAATCATCGCCTCTTCCATCACTACGCGCCTGCATCGATCATCGGAGACGCCCGCCATCACCTCACCTCACGCCTTCACCTTCAGGGCGCACCCGCACCATCATCGTCATCCTCAGATATCACTGTCAACACCACCGTCATCCTCCATCTCCCTCGCCATCGCCACAACCATTCACCACCGTTTTCACGCGATCATCGCATTACTATCGTCATTCATCATCTTCACCATCAGAGCATCGTCTCATCGTTCCGCCCCTCCATCACCATCGTCATCAAAAGACACCACCTCAATCCATCTCGCCGCTAGTTCTCGTCATCGCATCGCATCGTCCTTCACGTATTACGCCACACCGTACCACACACCACGGTCTCAGGTGCGCACTCCACCGTCAACCTGTCGACACCACCCCAACACCATTTACCATCATTCCACCGTCTCGTATCATCACAAATTCATCGTCGTGACCATCATCCACCCGACTCTAATCACACCACAACCACCCTTCCAGCCACCATCGTAATTCTCCGCTCCCCACTCATCGTCCTTCAATATCCTCCTCCGCCGATCTTCAAACCTATTTTCTTCGTCGTCATCCACACGAGCAGAGAAGAAGCGAATCGAAGAAGGCGAGAGTGTGAAGTAGTACATCGGCGAATCGCAACGAAGAACAGAGGCGAGGGAGAGAACCCCCTTGAGCGAAGAACCGACTGGAGTGAACCGCCCAGTACGAACCGGACCGGACAAAACAAGGGTTTACAAACTAATTTCACTATATTTATATTGTTACAAGTTGTTTAATTGCTTGTCACGTTCTATTTCATTACACAACGTTAGTTTAGTTATTTTAACATTTGATATCTGTTTAATATGTGTGTTTGAATTCTTGAAATAATGTGTGAGTAGTATAATTTTAGTTTCCCGAGTTGGGAAGTGAACCTAATTCCTGATGATTATGTTTATTAATTTTTCGTACAACTTATTACTTATAATTAGTTTGATTCCTTGTTCTTAATATGTTTTAGTTATCTGGCCAATAATTAGAACAATTCTTGTAGTTTTCTAGTCAACATGCGAGAGCTGAGATAGTTAACTAGACATAGGAAGTCGAACCTGATTAATGACTAGAAGCGTGATCCCGCCTATAGGTTAATCGGACTCCATATGAACTGTACTTTATGCGATTAATTGTGTCCGGATTAGAGCATTAGTCTGCTGCTAGTTCTAGCAATTAATTAGGATTCGTTAGACTTAGCCGTTGACGAATTAATTAAAGTTTCTGAGTTAATTATAAAAAGTTAGAAGAAGAATTAATAGTAAAATCTGAAGAATTAGGTGAGCAGAACAACTCGGGAAGCGTCTTTTAATTATTATATTTTCTAATCCATTATTGTATTATTGTTTGTTTGTTTTATTTATCCTTTTAATTCATTATTTATTTAATTTATTTTGTTTGCTTTGTTATTTTATGTTAGTTTGTTGAATCATTAATTTTATTAAATTAATTAAAACCTGAAAAAAGTGACATTTCCTGTTTTTCTTAGTTTAGTTTCTCAGTTAGTAAATAAATTGTCAGTTAATTGAACGAGGTCCCTGAGATCGACAACCCACTTAATCACCATACCGCAAAACGATAGGTACACTGCCTAGGTAGAGTAGTAGTAGTCACATATTTCTGCTACAGTAATCAAGCATAAACAGAAGAACATTCATGAAAAAGGGTCATAACATATTCATACCCAAGATATCAAGAATAAGAGTATCGAAGTCACTCCCCCTAAATTTTAAGTTACGACCTCGTAACTATAAATGTTACCTAGGATTCATCAAAAAGTTCTGGATATCTTGTTCTCATAAAATCCTCTGTTTCCCAAGTTGCTTCCTCAACTTTATGGTTGGTTGGTCCAAAGTACTTTCACCATTTTTGTAGTCTTTGATCGTGTCTCTCTGACCTTTGTGTCCAATATTTGTATTGGAACCTCCTCATATGACAAAGATGGGTCAATCTGGACTTTTTCAGGTTGAATGACATGTGATGGATGGTGTATATACTTCTTCAACTAAGAAAGATGGAAAACGTTGTGTACTTGTCTAATTCTGTTGGTAATGCTAATCGGTATGCCAAAGTTCCCACTCGTTCTAAAACTTCGTAAGGGCCAATGTATTTAGGGCTAAGCTTCCCTTTCTTCCCAAATCTCATGACTCCCTTGGTTGGAGATACCTTCAAGAATACTTTCTCTCCCGCTGTAAATTCCAAAAACTTTCTCTTTTTATCAGCATAAGACTTCTGTCGATCCTGTGCAGCTTTCATCCTTTGCTGGATGAGTTTCACTTGCTGAATCATGTTTTCAATCATTTCTGGTCCTAACAAAACTGTTTCTGAGATGTCATCCCAACATAGTGGAGTTCTACACTTTCTTCCGTATAGAGCTTCATATGGAGCCATTCCAATGCTACTATGGTAACTGTTGTTGTATGAAAATTCTATCAAATGGAGATGATCAGTCCACGTACCTTGGTAGTCCATAATACAAGCTCTCAACATATCTTCTAATGTTTGAATTGTTCTTTCTGTTTGTCCATCTATTGCAGGGTGAAAGGCAGTACTGAACTTAATGAGAAATTTAAGCTTGAGAACCCCTAGCTAAACTCTGAAACGACTTTGAAACCTAGAATCCCTATCAGATACTATACTTGTAGGAACTCCATGATATCTGACAATTTCCTTGATGTAAGTAGCAACTAATTTATCCATTGTCCAAGTATCTCGCATAAATCTGGCTGTTTTGGTGAGTCGATCCACAACAACCCAAATTTGATTCATTCCTGACCTAGTTAAAGGTACTCCCACTATAAATCCATAGATATGGAATCCCATTTCCAAGCTGGTACTTCCAATGGTTGCACTAAGCCTCCTGGTCGACTATGCTCAAACTTTACTTTCTGGCAAGTTAAGCATCTAGCTACAAACTCAGCAACTTCACGTTTCATTCCTGGCCACCAAAACTGTTTCTTTAAATCCTTATACAACTTATTACCTCCTAGATGTATGGAGTAGGGTGATTGATGGGCTTCTTGCATCAACTTGTTCTTGATCTCCCCACAGCTCTTAGGAATGCACCACCGACCTTTGAACCTTAAGCTTCCATCTTTATGGATCTTAAAATCTGTAGCTTTTCCTTCTAAAATTTTCCTCTTGATTTGTTCAAGTTTCTCATCTCCTGACTGGTTTTTCCGGATCTCTTCGAATATATCCAGAGAAATGGACATTTGGTGTAGACTACTTGATTGTGCTTCTTCTCCACTAACTACTAACTCCATGTAAGCCTACGAATATCTTCATACAACTTATCTGGGAGGATCCACATGGCTGCTGTTGAATGACTTCTTTTTCTGCTTAAAGCATCAGCTACAAGGTTTGCCCTGCCTTCGTGGTATTGAATATCCAGATCATAATCTTTGACAAACTCTAACCATCTTCTCTGCCTCATATTCAGCTCCTTTTGAGTGAATATATATTTAAAGCTCTTATGGTCGGTGAAGATTTTGCAAGTGACTCCATATAAATAATGTCTCCAAATTTTCAGAGCAAATACTACTGCTGCAAGCTCAAGGTCGTGAGTGGGGTAATTTTCTTCATGTTTCTTCAATTGCCTAGAGGCATAGGCTATCACTCGCCTATTTTGCATTAGAACACAACCCAGACCAAACTTCGAGGCATCACAGTAGACCTCCAGGCCATCCACTCCTTCTGGTAATGTTAACACTGGAGCAGTAGTTAATCTAGTCTTTAGTTGCTGGAATGACTGCTCACATTGGTCACTCCACTCAAATCCAACAGATTTCTTCATTAAGTTTGTCAACGACCTAGCAATTTTGGAGAAATCCTTGACAAATCTCCTATAATAGCCCGCAAGCCCCAGAAAACTTCTAACCTCTGTAACATTGGTAGGACGAGGCCATGCCTTCACAGCTTTAATCTTTGAGGGATCCACTGCAATACCTTCACTCGAGATAATATGGCCCAAGAAAGCCACTTCTTTCAATCAAAAATCACATTTAGACAGCTTTGCATATAACTTATGTACTTGTAGTAATTCTAACACCTTTCTTAAATGCTCGGCATGATCTTCCTGGTTCTTGGAGTAAATCAAGATATCATCAATAAACACCACAACAAAACTATCCAAATATTGAGTGAAGACCCGGTTCATCAGATCCATAAACACTGCAGGAGCATTAGTTAGGCCAAATGGCATTACCGTAAATTCGTAATGGCCATACCTCGTTCGAAATGCTGTTTTTGGAATATCTTGCTCAGCTACCCTTATCTGGTGGTAGCCCGATCTTAAATCAATTTGAAGAAGACACTAGCTCCCTTCAATTGGTCAAACAAATCATCAATTCGAGGTAGTGGATACTTATTCTTAATGGTTACTTTGTTTAGTTCCCTGTAGTCAATGTAGAGTCGAAGGCCCCCATCCTTCTTCTTTACAAACAGAACTGGAGCACCTCAGGGTGATACACTAGGTTTTATATACCCTTTCTCCAATAACTCCTCTAACTGAGCTTTTAATTCCTTCATCTCCACTGGTGCCATTCGATAGGGTGCTTTTGCTATTGGTCCGGTTCCTAGCACTAAGTCGATGCAAAATTCAACTTCTCTTTTGGGTGGCATTCCGGGAATCTCTTCTGGGAACACGTCCGGGTACTCAGCAACAATAGGAATTTCAGAAAGCTGATTTCTCTTTTCATTTAGATCTCGTACGTAACACAAGTACACTTGTTTTCCTTTCTAACTTCTGCTGCCATGGAGATGGCAGAAATGATCTTCACCTTTGGCTGCCTTACTATCTTCCTGTATGATACCCGTTGCCCTGAAGGACTCTTTAACAAAACCCGTTGTTCATAACAATCTAACCGCCCTTTGTACCATTGCAGCCAATCCATCCCCAATATAATATCAAATTCCAAGCCTTCAAATACTACCAAGTCAGCTGGGAAACCTACTCCTTTAACAAGAATATTCATGTTCTCTATAATCTCAGAGCATTTTATCTTTTCCCCTGATGGTATTGTCACACAAATATTCACACAAGAAATACTGGACAATTTCAATTTCCTTATGAAAGCAGTAGAAACAAAAGAGTATGTGGCACCGGAGTCGAATAAAACATGTGCTTCTAATCCATGAACAGGGAAAAACCTGTAATGACATTTCCCTGAGCTCTAGCCTCTGATTCATTTATCACATTCAGAGCTCCAGACTTCTTGTACTTGTTCTCATTCTTTTCAGCCCCTTTACTACTACTTTGTCCACCCCCAACCCCAGAAGCTGCTTTAAAGGTATTGGAGTTTGTCTGGCTAACGGTGGCATGCCTTTCTTGAAGCTTCTTGACTCAGGGTTTCGGAAACATTCATAGGCCCGATGCCCCAGCTTTCCACAGTGGTTACAAGTCACAAACCTCCCTTCACAATCTTTTCCGGGATGATTCTTCTGACATCTCCTACAGTTATAAGTTCTTCCACTTGGTGCTGTGGAAGATGTCTCCTTACCCTTGCTCTGGATACCTCCACTGAATCTTGTCTTTTGATTGAGATTGGGCTTCTTTACATCCGACCCCTCAGCTGGTCCACCAAAGGGCCTCTTTTTCT
Organism: Limonium bicolor; assembly: GCA_023374045.1. Taxonomy (NCBI): domain Eukaryota; kingdom Viridiplantae; phylum Streptophyta; class Magnoliopsida; order Caryophyllales; family Plumbaginaceae; genus Limonium; species Limonium bicolor. The sequence continues at coordinate 157,288,304 of CM041780.1, forward strand.
TCCCTTCATGGAACTCCCTTCTTTCATGCTGTACCATCTCAATGCTGGCAGCCTTCTCATAAGCTTCTTGTAATGTTTCATAAGTTGATCCCGCCATGAACTCCCGAATTCGAAAATTCAGCCCAAGTCTAAATTTTCTTGCCTTAGACTCTTCATCAGGGACTAGGTTTGGAGCGAACCTAGCTAGTTCCAGAAATCTGGTCCGGTACTCAGCTACCGACATAGATCGTTGTTGCAGGTTCAGAAATTCTTGTTGCTTCTTTTCTTTTAGATGATCCGGGTAAAAGCGAGTCCTCATCAATGTTTTCAATTCCATCCATCCAAAACCATGTTGTTGAAGACAACCCTCTTTTATAGCTCCCCACCATAGGTCTGCTTCATCTTTGAAGTAATAGGCAGCACATCCTACCTTTCTATCTTCGGGGCAGCCCACTGCCTCAAAGACTTTATCAAATTCTCGTAGCCATCCCTCTAGAATATGAGGATCTTCCTGCCCATGGAAACTCTCGGGTTTCATCGCAGTTATCTGATGCATAACATTATTCCTGTTTGCTTCTAGCTGTGCCATTGCTGCAGCCATTGCTTGAGCCATCTCTTGGATATTAGCTGCCATCTAATCTTGGCAACACAAAGGTTACTAACACATACACATTCCCTCAAACATTAATAACAATCAAGTAGATAAGAGTATTAAACTCCATATTCCTGCAGGTTAGTTAACACATCAGGAGCAAACACGTACCTTACTCTCACAGCCCCATATCCCATCCTAATTCCATTTTTAATCCTTATCACGAGCAACCATGCTCTGATACCACTTTGTAACACCCATAAATTACTAACCATATGATAATAAACTTGCTCAGATTAATAAAGCGGAAGCATAAGTCTTATAGGACGTTACCGCCACATTCACAACCATGTGAATGCTTAGGCTTAATTTACAACCAAACCAACTTTGTGTTACATAAGTTATAGAAAACCTAATACATTAATCTAGAAACTAAAAGAGACTAAAGTGATGGTCTTCTAGCCCCAAAAGCCCACACTCTCGGATGTCTCCACAACTAAGGAGAAGCTTCTTCATTTCCTGCATCTGTGGTCATTCATACAATCACAGAGAAAAGACCACAGGGCATAAAGCCAAAAGTCAGCAAAGCTGAGTAAAATCAAAGCTACCATCAGAAAATAACTTAGTAAAGTACTTGATGTATATACACAAACTTTGCTCAACCAAGAGTTCAAGCATTAACAATAAGGCATCCAAACCTGCACAAGTACATGTTAATCAATTCACATATTCTCCTTAGTCATCAATTTCTCCATTCCACATAAATCAGTTCAAGGGACGAATCCCGATCATTGAGGCAATCCAACCTTTCCCAAACGCACTCCAGGCCCTAAAAGATGTGCACACCCCCTATAGTACCTTTAAACTATAGTGTAGGAAACCATGAAACATCTCATGGAGCCCAAGGCATACCATGTGTCCAATAATTATAAGAAGGCAGTTACTGCTCAAGTCCCATATATCTCAACAATCTATTCCAATGAGTTACTCATTGAATCCTCGTTAATAATAATATAACAATTTAAAGTATAACAAGAATCAATAGTCAAGTCATTTAACAAAGCCCATTTCATAATTTCAAACACAAGGAACATAACAATAATCAACAAACACTTAAGGAAAGGCTATGATCACATAATCTTACATGGCACCTTCGACCAGGTCACACAACATCAAATATCTCAGCTTAACAACTCAAACAACCATAAATAATACCTTAAGACCAAGTCTTAATCAAACAAACAAATCATATCCATTTCAGTTCTATTATTAACTATCTCATCCTGATTAGCTTAAGACATAATTTAACTATAAATTACAACCTGAATCAAAGCATAATTGGTTCCTAACATTTTCGGTCACAATATTAACCAGATTAGCTTAGGAGTTAATCCAACCATAAACAACCTTCTAAAACAGTACATACAAGTTCCTAACATATTAGACTTTAAGACTTTAAGACCTTAGTTTAAACTATCATCTTCATCCTAAAATCATGCTATACATCTCTTTAATAGTTCATGGCCAATTCTGCCATAATAGGTTGCTAATGACCAGAATAATCAACAATCATGTTTTTAGCCCTAGGACACATCTAGTTTACACTAATTAACTTCCAACTGAAAGCGATTGTACTAGACATCTAATTCACCAGATTAGCTCTTCTAGTAATCACACTTAACATCTTAAATAAATTCTATACTTTCATCTATGTTACTCGACCATAACAATCAGATAGGTTCTAGGTTAGCTAAGCACCTAAAACACTTGATTAATGCTCTAGAATTCCACCCACAATCTGGTGTTTAAACAAAACTCTTTAAGACACCATTATCCTAGATTATAACAACACCAGATTAGACTAAAGATCATCCAGAACAATCATAATTACCTCTAGGTTATTCCCACTTACTAAACAACAACAAAACACCATAAACAAGCTCTTAAGCAATCAGTAATCAAAGGTAGGTTGTAAACACATCCTTTTCTTCCTTAAAACACTTTTCCAACTTTTCTAGCTTTAGGCTAATAAATACCTACGAATTTTAATTAGATAATATAGGGGTAATACTTCTGTACAACATACAAATTTATTAAGGGATGGTAACCATGAAGTTACCTTGAAAATTGATGAAGAAAAACTTCTCTAAAACCTTGCAGAACTTTGCTAGGAATCTAAGGCACCCTTGAACAGCTTGGAGCACCTTGGAAATGGCAACTATGGAGCTTCCAGTCCTCTCTTCTTTTACGACCAGAGGTTACCTCCCAAGGTAGGTTTCCTTCTTGCTCTCTTCTAAACTGTTAGGAGATCTAGATGATGGATGAATGATTTAAGTAAGTCAAAGGTTCCTCTCCTCTTCCTCTTTTGCTCTCGGCTGAAGTGGTAAGCAATGTAAGCTCTCTTCTCTTCTTTCTCTTCTTAATGGAGGCAGGAGGCAGAAACAAGAGAGTGGGATGGAAGAGAATGGAGTATGAACGTGGGTTATTAGGCAAGGGATGATCCTTGTCAATTTCCTCCTTGATTAAGTAAACTTCTATGGTGGTGACACCTTAGGCTCCATTTGCTAGCTTTTGATTGGCTCATAATAAGGCTTAATATAAGAAAAGACAACACATGGGCTGACTAAGGGAAGTGGGCAGCAGCCTATTCTCATTGGACCAAGGTGTGGTCTAATAGTGTGGTGACACCTCCTACTATGCTGCATAGGTGTCGGGCTCCTATTGGTCCTAGTGTTAACCAATGCTAATTTGACACCTCGTGCTTGCCACCTCGTGCTTAAAGACGTCCTACTTGCCTACTAGCTTGGTCGTGCTTAAGACGTCCTACTAGCTTGAGTCACCTACTTGCTTACTAGCTTGATGAGTCACCTACTTGCTTGCTAGCTTTCCCAAGCAGCTGCATCACCTACTTGTGTGTTTACTACATAAGCTAGCTGCTGCATCACCAACTAGCTTGGTTGTCACAATGTTATTGGAGCATTCTAGCTAGCTACTTTTAAAAAATACAAGAAGTGCTATTAAGGACTTTTCTGGTCCTAATGTGTACTTATGCCAATATTAGGATTTAAATATGCTTAATAGCTCATTAGGACCTAATTAGCAAAGTAAATCATTCTTTAGAAACTTTGGGTATTTCAGGCCCGAACCCGGCCCGCCTGCCCATTTGATCAGCTCTAGCATTAGGAGACCGCAGTGAAATTCTGGAACTAATTCTTGTTATTTCTTGTTATTTGTTACAAGTTATTTATGTTATTTTTAGTTGTTGTTTCTGTTTGTTAAACCATGAGTGAGTAGTAGTAGTTTTATTAGCTTCCACGTTAGGGAAGCGAGTCTTTTTCGTAGAATTCACGTTATGTAAATTTCACACTATTATTATAATTTTGCAATAGTTTGATTCCTGTTCTTAATGTGCTTAGATTTCTGGCCAATTTTCTAAGTGATTTTGTTGAGCTTATATCAAAATACGGTGCTGAGATTAAGTTCTAGACATTGGAATCAAACCGGATTAACGACTAGAAGCATGGCTTGCCTATAGGTTAATTTGTCTCTAATAGGAATTGTGTTTATTGCAATTAACTTGAATTTAACTTGGGCATGGTTTGCAGCTTGTTATTTCAGTTAGTTAGGGTTCGTTGTACAAGGACCGGTCAACGAACTATTTATAATTCCTGAGTTTATTGCATAAAATAGTGAAAATTGTATTAATTGAATTCGACGAAATAGACGAGTGGAATAACCCGGGGAGCGTTTTTAATTCATTAGATTTTAAACCGACATTTGCTTTGCTTATTTTTTTCGTTTTGTTATTTTATTATTTTGTGTTCGTTATTTGTTTTGAATTAATTAAAAACCTGAAAAAGTGACAATTTCCGTTTTCTTAGTTTAATTTAGTTTCTCAGTTAGATTAATAATTTGTCAGTTAATTGAACGAGGTCCCTGAGTTCGACAACCCACTTAATTACTATACCCGTAAAACGATAGGTATACTGCCTAGGTAGAGATAGTAATATATTTTTGCTAACATATGCGTCCCTCCTCGTGTAGTTTCAGCAGTGGCAGGTGTTCTATCCACCTCCACAGTGATGGATGACCTTGTTCTTTCATTTTTGATGTTATTCTAGACTTGTTTTATTTCAGTTGTTATTTATTTTGTTCTTCTTTTTAGTTTGTTTTCTTTTATTTATTTTAGTTGTATTTTCTTTCTTTTCTTTTCTAGTTATCTTTTTAGCTTGGAATTGTGTTACTAGTCATTACTAATGAAATGCTTCATGTATATCTTTCTGGTTTTGATGTTTGTATGCATGTTTAGTGCTACTGTGATAATTCTTCTGTCTTCATGGCGGGACACTTGCTTGGATGCAAGTGTGAGGAAAATCTCTCCCCTTGTCAAGAAATTAAGTGTGAGGAAGAACCTCTTCCTCAATCAAAATCAGGGGAGTTTAGTTCTCTCTTTTTAGTTTGTGTTCAGTTCGTGCTTTAACTTGTTTCATCTCTATCGAATTTATAATGCCACCCTTGTGAGTCTAGCACATTTCGAATGATCTTTTCCTTGATTTTATTTTGTGAACAATGAGGACATTGCTCCTCTTAAAGTATGGGGAAGGGGAGATCTTTCTAAATCTGCCAGTCATTTTGCATCCCACATTGATTTTGATTGTTCTTATGCTATATGGGGGTAAGTTCCTTGTAGTGCTTATATGTATTGAATTCTTGGGTGAGAATTCTTGTGGAATTTATTTTTGGAATTGAGCCTGGTGATGACTTCCAAGATTGTTTTGCTCAGAGCTGTGTGTTTTCGTGGTTTTGTAAATTACTGAATTTCATTAAAACTTTATGGACAAGCAGATTATGGAGTCGGAACCGTTTAACTTGGTGCCTTGGGAACGATGTGAAAGTATGGAATGCAAGGATAAGGCAAGGTACTCCTCTGATCTAATAAATATTATGAACCAAAACGGGCCTCTTCTATCCGGTTATTAAGTCCTTGGGATGCTTTATCACCCATTTACCTAAGATCATCTGATCTGGATAAAAGACCAACACCGTTACAAGGATGGATAGAAAAGTCTGGGGGATGAATTAATTGTGCGAACAAGTAAATATTTATGCAAAGAAAAAAAGGAAGCTCTTGAAAGCTTAAAGTTTATTGCACATTCCTTAATTAGATCAGAGTGTGTGGTGTTGAAAGGTACTGCGGAATATGGCAGTACTTCACACCCCTTGTCATCCATGGGTCTAAGAAAAGAAATGGTTGAAAGGTTCTGAGTTAATCCAGTTTTGTCTTTGTGATTTGATTTCTTCATGATTTCATTTTAAAAGCTTGTTTCACTGTTTAACAAATGCACAGTTAAGAGCGAGATTGATCCTTGAATTGTTACTATGGCTTGATTCCCTTCTACATTTGTTTAAACCCGAGATTTGGTACTAAGGCATTTTGAGATAACTTATTTCTGTTTTGCTTGAAGACAAGCAAAAGCTAAGTGTGAGGAGGTTTGATAAGTGTGAAATATGCATGGTTTTAGTGGTTTTAAATGCTTAATTTTCATACTTGCATTGATAATATTCAACATTTATCCTACGTTTTCCTTGGTTTCTTGTTCAATAAGAATTGATACCTTTCTGTGTGTCAAATGCAGAGAAAATCCAAGAAAATTGTACATTATCTCATAAGGGTGATGAGGCAACAAATAGAGACCAAATCGGAGCCAGAACGAAGATTTTAGAGGCTTTTACAGCTATGCCTGACTCAATATAAGTCACAACGACGGTGGTTTAACAGAGAGTTATGTTACTCTTCTAACAGGGTTTAAACATACCCGAGATAAGTTAAGATATTAACAAGGAAGTGGCGATCCCATTGTGTGGATGTTCACGATAAGTAAGTTAAGGTCAATAACGAGATTCCAAAATAATCTCAAGGCCTAGGACGGAACAGAACACTGACTCGTTATACTGACATCTATTTCTATTGGGATATATATTATGTTTTGAGTGGATGTTTGCGTTATATGCTACATGTACGTGTTTAAACTTTCATTTATATTGTTGTAGTAATTAAACGTGTCTTAACGACCAAGTAGTCGTGTGGCCCGGTAGCTTGCGGGCTGCACATTTTCATACTCAGTGGTTGTGCTGAACCCGTTCGGGCCTAACATTTTTCAGGTACCTGATGAAGATATGACCCAACTGAGAGTAGACGGGGTACATTTTGGACGGGAAGTACCTTTGATTTGGTTATTACCTTGGGTTAGAAATTTAAACACTTATGTACATTGTAGTAAGTTAGAAACAAACTTTTATTTTGGAAACGTTAGTAAAATCGGTATGATATATATATGAATTAAGTTGGTTAAGTGTTCAGCCGATCAGGTGGCCGTTACAGTGGATTAAGTAAGGTCTAGTTAGTCACGTGGGTAACTAATGGGGGTAACACTGGGATTGATTATTCTTTTGCTGCGATTTCACTTAAAGTTTAGCATTGTTAATTACCGTTGATTGTGAATTACGAGTTGAGTGTTATACATGGTTTTTGTCCCAATGGATTTTCCTGGCAAAGTTTTTAATGAGGCAGTAGGATGTATATACAGAGGAAGTGTTATAAAAAAACCCTATTAGTGGATGTACATCCACACATCCTTCGGTCTACCTTAGACTTTTGGTCTCTTGTAACCTCCCCAAACTCATTATTAGTAGACCTTTGATATTGTGTCTTCCTACTACTCAAAGGTTGATAACAGTTGTTATTGTATACTAAGGATATACATTAGAATAAAAGGATTATGGCAATTAAGTGTGTCATTATACTTTTTTCTGTCCTCTCAATATTATATTATGTTCCTTGTTCAACTTGGGGACAAAGAAACACGACTGGTATCCCAGCGAAGCCATGACCTCATCGTATCCTCTTGTATTTATATATACTCGCTTGCTCCACCCCGTATCCTAGTATATACTCCACAATCTGCATCCTCGGTCAGTAGCTACTGAAATCCGACTAACAAAAGCAATCAATTTTCCAAACTGCATACATCTCCTACACTTGGAGCTTGCAGAACAGTTAGTTAATGGCGAAAGATCATATGACGGAGCTCGTATTCATTCCATTCCCTGTTATGGGCCACCTCCTACCAACGGTACAGATGGCTAAGAAACTCGTAGCTAAAGAATCTGGTCAAATCTCCATCACCATTCTTATCATCACAAAGTTACTGCCATCCACCAACGACAAAATCGACTCCTATCTCCAATCCCTCAAAACCGAGAATAACAATCTCATTACCTTACTTGAGATCCCGTCTCTAAACACCCCAACTGACCTCACTTCTAGTAAGTTCATGTCCACCCATCTCGAATCATACAAACCAGTCATCAACAAGCCCTTATTCACTCCCTGCTCGCCCACGGCTTGGTGGGCTTGTCCTTGATTTCTTCTGGACAAGCTTGATCGATGTGGGTAACGAATTAAACATTCCTTCTTACATTTTCTTCACTTCCGCGCTATTTTTCTCACCACCATGTTCCATTTTGAAAGCCTGCACGTTAACATTCCAGCAACTTTTGCTGATCAATCTCCAGATGAGACTGTTGTGCATCTTCCCGGCTTCGGAATCCACTACCCATGAAAGTTTGGCCAGCGGTTCTTCTTGATAAAGATGGTGTTGGTAGGTCAGAGATACTATTAAGCCACGCGAGAAGGTTTCGACAGGCAAAGGGAATTTTAGTGAATACGTTTATGGAATTGGAAGAGTCAATTATCAGGTCAATGTCAATGGATAAAGAAATCCCTCCAATTTATCCAGTAGGTCCCATCCTCAACATTGAAGAGCAGATTCCTCCGATGAGGTTATACTTATGAGATGGTTAGATACCCAGCCATCTTCCTCTGTAGTATTCCTCTGTTTGGGAGTATGGGAAGTTTCCATGAGGATCAAGTGAAGCAGATAGCAATAGGATTAGAGCTAAGCGGTAAGAGATTTCTTTGGTCACTACGAAGACCTCCTCATAAGAAAGGAACTAAGGTAATTCCCGTACCAGACGAGTACGAGGATTTCACACAAGTACTGCCTCTGGGTTTCTTGATCGGACTGCGGAGATGGGAAAGTGATAGGGTGGGCGCCGCAAGCGAAATCCTCGCACACAACGCCGTGGGAGGTTTCGTATCACACTGTGGATGGAATTCGATAGTTGAGAGTTTGTGGTTTGGGGTGCCGATTGTAACATGGCCTATGTATGCAGAGCAACAAATGAATGCGTTCTGCTGGTGAAGGAGCTGGGTTTGGCAGTGGATATTCGGATGGATTATATGTGTAACCCTAGAGAGGGTTGGGCTAATATGGTGGTGACTGCACAAGAGGTAGAGAGCGGTATAAGGAGAATGATGGATGAGGAAGAAGGGGAGGTGGTGCGCAGGAGGGTGAAGGAAATGAGTGCGTCGGCGAGGATGGCTGTGTCTGGAGATCATTGTGGTGGGTCTTCCTGGAAGTTCATAAGTCAATTTGTTGAGGACGTGCTGCAAAATTTGACCCGGAAAGTTTGATGATGATCAAGCTTTTGGTTTATGTTTTTGTACTTATATACTCTTGGAGTATGAGTTGACAGTAATTTTGGATTGAAGCAGCAGTGGTGCTTATTTAATAAAGTGATAGATTGATATAGTGGATTCCACATCTTTATGTAATTAGGGTTTTCACTTGGATCTAACCCTCTATAAATAGAGGCTTGTATCTCATATTAAATGAGAAGATCAGTTGCCCTCTATCTTTTGTCTCTCTGCAATTTCCTCTCATTTATAATACGTATCTAATTTAGAGACAAAAAAACAAAAAAAAAACTCTTTCAATCTCGGCAGCCGCATTCTTTTCTCGCCTCCTTCTTCTGTTCTGGAAAAGACATACCAGAAGCATCTCATAGCAACGCGAGAGAAAGGATGGATAGAAAGACCATCTAGCGAGCTACATCAAACAAAAATAAAACGCTAAATTGATTCAAGAGATATGGCGGTAGCAAACTTGGGCGGCACTGGCACTATTTTAGTGTTTGTGAAATTGTTTCTTGTACTACAATTTGGATCGTGCATCATGTGGTGATGAATATTAGCTGATGTTCGGCAGTATATCGACTTCAGCGACAAATCCAATTTATTCTCGATTGAAACGATCATGCACTAGATTCTTGTATCCTCATTTCAGGTTAAATTAGTATCGTATAGGCAATATGTCAGAAATTAATGTCATGTGAGGCATTGCGCCAGAAATAAAAATTGCATGAGGTATCGTGCAAGATCTTGCTTACTGTAATTTTTATTTTACGTTGTTTAATTTACCAGTTTCATCTTTATTTATTTGTTAAGTATAATAATGTGAGACATCATGCCAGAAAATAATAATTACGTTGGGACATCGTGCCAGGAATAATGATCACGTGAGTCATCGTGCCAGAATTCAAAATCACGCGAGGCATCATGCCAGAATTCAATATCACGTGAGGCATCATGCCAGCTCTTGTTTAACGTTAATTTTTATTCTGCGTTGTTTAATTTATCCAGTTTTATTTATTTGTTAAGTATAACTTAAGGCATAGTGCCAGAAAAAATAATCACGTTAGGCATCATGCCAGAAATAATAATCACGTGAGGCATCGTGCCAGAATTTAATATCACGTGAGTCATTGTGCCAGATTTTGTTTATTGTTATTTTCTATTTTGTGTTGTTTAATTTATCCAGTTTCATTTTTATTTATTGTTAAGAATAATGTGAGGCATCGTGCCATGAATAATAATCATGTGAGGCATCGTGCCAGAATTCAATATCACATGAAAGGCACCGTGCCAGATCTTGTTTCATGTTAATTATTTTATTTATTCTGTATCATTTTCTTTATCCATTTTCACTTTATTTATTTATTTATTTAATTAATTATAATATCACGTGAGGCATTGTGCCCGATATTCGTATCACGTAAGGCATCGTGCAGATATAAATTTTCATTTAAGCATTGTGCTCAAATATATATATCATTTGAGGCATTTGCCAGATTTAATTTATTGCACTACCTTTATATGTGTTATATGATTTATTTTGTTGCGATATATAATATACTTCATTATTTTATGATTGCTATTTATAATGTTTACCCCAATATATACGGCATTGCGCCTGATAAAATCAATTTTAATATTATTTGAAGAAATAACGGCATTGCGCCTAAAAGTTTTTGATTTTGATATATCATAAACAATATCCAATATTGCCGAACTTGAGCTTACCGCATGGGACATCACTAAGAAGGGCATCGCGCCTGAAATTCTGACATCAATATACTAAGAAGGGCATCGGGCCTAAAATTTTGGCATCAATATGCTAAAAGGGGCATTATGCCTGAAAGTTTAGTTGCCTATGTTATAAAAAGGCATCACACTTGAAAGTGTTAATATGATCAATATAAAGAGCGGTGCCAGCTTTTTTTAAATTTACGTTTATACAGTATGAGCAAAGAAATTGGCATTGTGCCGGAAACTTTTGAACTTAATATGATATGGTATTAGCATTGAGCTAGATTATTGACAATATTTTGAAAAATAAATATACTGATCATATCATTGATCTAAAAAATGGTATAACACCTGGCGAATTCATCCGAAGTATCTATTTTATGTATAAGATGAACGTTATTTGACGATTCGTGAAAAATCAATGTTGGTATTGCACCAGGAGAAATTTGTGAAAATCGTTTGAAGTAATTCTTGGAAACTACGCAAGTGATATATGTTGGGATAAAACTATACATTAATATATATAGATTACAGCAAACAAAAGGCAAACCAAAGGCAACACCTTAGTCGGAGTAGTACAACAAGTGTCGTATCCACAGGGAAATTGTTCATTATCCTAGTCTTGGTAGTATATAAAACTGTAAAAAAGGGGTTTAGCCGGAGGCAAGCTTGATTTGTTGTTGGATTAGTACAGAAATAATAAAAACAGTAAAATAAGGTGAATTGATTGATATTGATGGAAAAGGTATCCTAGGATAGCGGGGGAATTTACCTAAATTACTTAAACAAATTTATAACCTTGTCTCAATTATTTATTGTCTATTAGAGTTAATAATTGTCAGTTACGAACTCTTAGTTATAGCCTCAGTATTTTCCTGCTCAATCCGGAGTGTAAATACCAAGGTTAATTCCTTTGTGGTACTTAGACTATCTCAAAATCATATGTTGATAGTTACCATAAAAATGCAGTTGTTTGTCACGCAAAGTATTTAACAATATTTGCTGAAAAGAATTAAAACAAGTTTAACAAGAGAGACAGGTGATAAATACTGTTTTACGTAATATTAGAATCAAAACCCCATCCTAGGATACAAATGAAAATTACTCAGACATTAACGGGAATAAGAAGATAGCACAGATAGATTTAGACATTAATTCAGAGAAAGAACGGGACTGCTCTCGCTCTCACTTCTGATGCCTCTCTTCTATTTGGTTTGTGTACTGAGTACGTGAGTATGGAGTGTTGTGTGTTACGGGAGAAAATGAATGGAAGAGAATGGATGAGTGTGGTGAATGATTTCTTCAGTCTCCCGTCGTAGTGCAGTTTATTTATGGTAGAAGGACTGGGTTTATATAGAGGCAGAGGAAGGTTGAAGATAGAGCTGGAGAGGAGACATAACTGAGTGGAGAAAGAGCTGGATCATGCGTGAAAGGATTTACAGGATAAGGGAGGTGCCTGATATTGTTAATGGAGCAGTTCGACATGTCTGTAGGCGCCGCAAAGGAAGAAGCAATTTGGGAAGACGGTCGTGAACGAAACTAGTCGCGTTAATTTCTGGATCTGCGTCGCATTTACACGCGTCCTTGTTTGTGTCCGTCCATTTTTCCACGGACATATTTCTTCCATACTCACGTCCGCCCCTTGTCCTGGCTTAATTCCACGGACTTAATTCTGCAAATTGTTGCGTCCGGGTTTGTGTCCGCCCTTTTAGGGCCGGACGTCTCTGAATTGTCCGTCCCCTGTCCGGGTTTAAATCCACGGACACACCTTGCTCACGTCCTCCCTCTGTCCGGCTTTGTTTGGGCGGACAAGACACGAACAACATGCTCACGTCCGGCCTTCTGTCCGGCCTTGTTCCGCGGACACATTTACTCACGTCCGGCCCTTGTCCGGCCTTAATTATGCGGACGCAACCTGGACAATACTACTCACGTCCGACCTTAGTTATGCGGACGCAACCCGAACGCAAGTCTTTGACTTGTTTTCTTTTGTGAACTTTGACCGGCTCTAGCTTCTTCGTTTGGACTCCGTTTTTCAAGCTGTTTGCGCCTACGCGTTCGTCTCTTCGTCTACTTTGTTCCTAGCTTGTTTTTCCTCATGTTTAACCAATAAATTTGTGAGATAATCAATAAAACATAAACTAGAGGAAAAACATATGATAAGTGAGAAATGAGCAAGAAAAGTGCTGATATAATATATGAAATACACCCATAAAACATGCTCATTTAGACACTTATCACACCCCCACACTTACCTTTGCTTCTCCTCAAGCAAATCCATGTACCCAAGCAAGTAGGGAATGCTCAATACTAATAAATATTATTATGAAGGGTAGGATAAACAGGTGAACAGTACATGATCTTTAAACTTTTCGAGGAGTGTGATCCATCAACTGCTGGTGGCACAGGTGTACTCAGGGTAAAAATAAAAATTAGAGTTTCGGGGTATGATCCGGAGTACTTCAATGCTTCTTAGTTAAGGTGACTTTGAGAACTTTTACCATGGCCAACTTCTCTCAAGAATGGGCATTGAGGAGAAAACAAAAGAAAAAATAGATTTATGCATTTGTTTCACTTTTGCATAAGAGATGAGAAGATAATGTAGGCATCAAGCCTTTGTTTCTAAGAACACTCAACTCTCTTTGTTGGTTACCAATGGTGTCTCGCAAGTCCCTTATTTGTTTTTTTTTTTGACAGAGAAGCACCCTTAGCAATCCCTAAGAGAGAAGACAGAAGGAACCCCTGAGTGATAAAAATCCAACCATTTCAGATCATTTGGTCATACCGCATAAAAATGCTCCTCAAAAGCAATCAAAATTTTAAAATTGTTGTACCATTTATACCATTTATCCCACAATTCATAACAGTATTTATTCTTAAAGAGAACAACCCACATATAAAGGGTTCATAATTTAAATTTTGGACAAACGCAGGATAAGAGAGAGATTAAGCATTTAAGCATAAAATGTCGCCGAAAAGGGCACACTCCCCCACACTTAAATTGAACAATGTCCTCATTGTTCAACAGAAAAACAAGGGAAAGGTTTAGAAGACCTTTTCGGTAAGTAGATAAAATAGAGAGAACACAAAGGTCACAAATAAACATTTAAGAACAGAAATGCTCCTCTGCAGATTTTATTTAAATAAAAGCATAATTAAAGAGACTGGTACTCCCCTGAGATTATTTTTGCTTGCGTTATAGGAGTTCCCCCACACTTGAGCTTCAGCCTCAAGTAGCGTAGCTTGGTTGCGGTGTGGATATGAATTTGCACCTGCATAAGACACTGGAAGCAACCATACTATAAACGGGTTTAAGAATTAGCAAAAACAAAATTTAAAGAGAACCTGAAAATTAAAAAGAGCATAAAAGCATATAAAAGAAAAGTTCATCCGGGTTGCCTCCCGGGAAGCTGCCCTTCTTTAACGTCTTTGGCTAGACGCTTTGTTGTTAGATCAAACCTGGGGGTGGTTATGAGGAGTAGATCCAAAGCATGACTCGATGGTATTTTTGAGTGTCCACCGGGATGCATGTTTTCTTTTCTTATCCTGCTCTTCATCCGGGATTGGTGGTGGTATCTCTGTAATAGACATGCCGTCTGGAAGGGTGATAAAGAGAAGTGGGGATGATGGGATTGAGTGTCCCGCACAAACTTGAGATCCTTAGATTGTTATCTGGAGACCGTCCTGATGCGAACTCCAGCTTTCATTATAAGCTTGAAGGGTGATTGTCCCCTGGGCTACCCAAATGTGCACATTGGCTGTGGCAAGGAATGGTCGTCCAAGGATGAGAGGTGTAGTGGAGTTCTCTTCGATGTCCAAAATGACAAAATCGCATGAGAAGTAAGTGCTCCACTTTGATGATAACATCCTCCACCACTCCGCTTGGGTAAGTTACCGAACCATCCGCCAGTTGAAGGGTCATCTTAGTCTTTTTCATTTCTCCAATTCCTAGCCTTTTGAAAGTGGAGAGAGGCATCAAATTTATGGAGGCGCCCAGATCACATAGGGAGTATGGAAATGAAGTGCTACCAATTGTGACTGGAATGGTGAAACTGCCTGGATCATTGCATTTCGAAGGTAGTGGTTGTTGCAGAATAGCTGAGCAAGCTACATTGAGAGGTACCGTACCGACTTCGGCCAATTTAGTTTTTGTTGGAGATAAGGTGTTTGAGGAATTTGGTGTAGTTTGGCATTTTGGCAATGAGGTCTACAAACTGTATGTTGACGTTTAGTTGTTTCAGCATTGCCAGAAACTTACCATATTCATTATCCAATTTCTGCTTTGGAGTCGGTGGGGAAATGGTATAGGCGGTTCTATGGAGAAGGTTTTTGAAGCTGGTGGAATAGTGAGAATGCTGGGAGATGTCTTTTCTGTTGGAACCTCAACTCTTTCTTCCACTATCCTCTTTGGATTCTTCAGACCTTTGCGGGACGTGAATCTCGTCAGTTTTTCTACGCTTCTCAAGGTTATCGCCTTAACCTCTTCTCTTCTTCTTCAAAATCGAGCTTTTCATTTTCGTAGCCGGCCACCAACAGTCCCTTAAGGTAGGTCTCTCGGACTGGAATACGATTTTTATAGACTTTGGCGGTGCTTTCTAGTTCAGCTACATTCCTTTTTGAGGTTTCGATTGCTATCACCCACTCTTGAAGGGAAGGGTGAAGTTCTGGAACCTTAACTGTTTTGGGCCACCTCTATCTTTTCTTCACTGTGTTCCTTCACATAGATGCATTTGGCTTGCTCTCTTGGATTTGGCTCCGTTTGCTTGGGAGAGCCCCAGGCGGTCTTCGAGCAAGATGTTCTGCAATTTGATTGAATTTACCTTCGATTTTTTGGTTGAAGGCTTCTTGCACAGAAAGCTGGTTCTGAGTCATAGACATGTAACCTTCATCATCTCTTTGAGTTCTGTGTTTGGATCAACAGAGGATGAAGATGGATGTTGAAATACCCCGAACTTAAATATGGTGATTAGAATATTTTAATATGGTATTTAAGGGCCTAATATTGCCTAAGTAATTTGGTAAGGAAAAAATCCAAAAGAAATGAGAAAACACTTAGAAAGCGGAAAACGCTAAAATAAGCGTTAAATAACCAAGGAGGTACGAGACCTCGGTTAGAGTATTATGAGGATTCCTAAGGCTTATTCATGCCTAATTAGTATACGGGAATGATTCCCGAAGAAACCGGATCCAAATAAGGTATTAAAACGCTAAAAGAGCTTTAGCGCACGTTTTTCAAGGAAACCCGAAAACATGATTTTAAGTGGTCAAACGAACCCGTAAAAATTATAAATCATTAAATAATTATTATTAAGCAGGAACGGAAGCTTAATAACCAATAAAAAAATAAAGAACGAGAAAATTCCAGAAAACGGGCCCGGTTAGTGAATAGTATCAAAACCGGGTAAAATAACGAGTGTTTTCTGTAAAAGACAAAAAACGCTCCAGCTAGTATAATAGTGGGGGCCGGTTTTTACTAGTGTAAACAGCCCTCTCACACACACACACAAGTAACAAATAAGTAAATCAAAAAGTAGAAAAAGTACAAAAGTAAAATAACCATCTCTCACCTCTCATTCTCACTTTTCCCCTCTTCTCTCTCTCCCATTTCTCCCTCTCTCACCGTCTCCCTCTTCCTTCTCTGAGTTGGGCGATTTTGAGCTCTCCCCATGGCTCCCATGGCTTCACTTCATTCTTCCTCATACTCTAGCTCCATTTGAGCTCCAAATGTAAAATAAAATACATGTTTGAACTCCCCTCTCCAAGCTCTACATTTCTATCTTTTCAAAATCCAAAATGAGCAACTTCATCTCCATGGGTTTTCCCCATTTGAAGAGAAAAGCACACCATTATGGAGCTTGGAGTCTCCCCTTTCCAACAAGGTAAAAATCTCTATGATAGACCTCATATTTCTCCATCTCTTTGTATGGCCGATTTTGCCTCTCTCTCTTACCTTGTTTTTCTCTTGCTTTGGAGCATTGTTTTTAACCCTCCAATGGTGGAGTAATCCCCTTCTTGATTCAAGGGTGAGAATCCTCTCAAAGATCTCCAAAGGTAGAAATTGTATTTTGAATACTTCAATGAACTAGCATAAATCCAAGGTTAATGTATTAATTTATACTTGTCTTTGTGTACTCGGGTGATGGGAATGGGGTTTGACAACTCCATTCCTCCACAAAACCGATTTGGACAGAAAGAGAGGAAGAAGAGAATTGGAAAGGAATGGAGGAATTATGAGCTCAAGGTAGAGCTTCTTCTTAATGCTTAATTTAATGCATTAGTGTAATGGGAATGGGTAAACATAATAAAGAACCTAAACTATTGTACTAGTATTGTAGTTGTGGATGTTGGAGTATTTGTGAGCAAAAATGTGGATTTGTAGCCTAGAGCCAAATGAATGGTGTATGTGTATTAGTATGCTATTGCAGGAAGCAATGATGTGTTAGTATTGTGATTGAAGAAGTATTGGTGTATTAAGATTTTGTATGAACCTTATGTGCTCATAGGACCCTTGTTGGGTGTGGCTAGCTTTAGGTTGGAATTGATGAGAGAATGTGTATTTGAGGATGTAAGGAAAATGGGTGAACTATGGCGAAATTTAGTAGGAATTGTATTAAGAATGACTTGGTGAATGGGAGAACCAAGGTGTGTATTGGATTTAATAAAGGTGTTTAATGACCATGGAATGGTAGTTGTGGTATGAGAGTATTAGGATGTAAAATCTGTAGCAAGAGAGGTACCAAATGCATTGTGGAACTAGGAAGAATTGGTGTGCAGGATTTTGTAAAATGAGTGTTGGAACTTGGGTGTAGGAAGTGGTAATGGCTTGGAAATGAATTGGCATGGTAAGGGAGGTATTTAGAATGCTAGGAATGGCATTGGTTGAGGAAGTATTGAATGAGAGATTGAATTGTAAAATCTGTAGCAAAGGTGTAACAAAAACTGTTACATGTTTTGTAGAAGAAGTAAGAAAATTGTGTAAGTTGTTTGATGGACTTAGTAATGGATTTGGTGGATGAAATAAGGTGATTTAGAGGGCTTAATTAGTGCTAATCATGTGGGGAAGTATTGGTAAAGATTGGGGAAACAATGGGTAAAGAAACCAACTGAAAACAGATTTTAAAACTGAAGTACTGGGCCGGACCGGACTTGCGACCGGACTTGCAAGTTCGGTCGAGCCCAGAATCACAAAGACGGAAACCTTCTGGAATGGACCGGACTTGCGACCGGACATGCAAGTTTGGTCAGCCAGAAAAATTTCCGTAATGAAACCTTCTGGAATGGACCGGACTTGCGACCGGACATGCAAGTTCGGTCGGCCAGAAAAATTTCCGTAATGAAACCTTCTGGAATGGACCGGACTTGCGACCGGACATGCAAGTTCGGTCGGCCAGAAAAATTTCCGTAATGAAACCTTCTGGAATGGACCGGACTTGCGACGGACTTGCAAGTTCGGTCGAGCCAGAAAATTTCCCGTAATGATAGCTACTGGAATGGACCGGACTTGCGACCGACCTTGCAAGTCCGGTCGAGTTAAAAAAAAACATATGATTATATTTATCATATATATATATATATATATATATATATATATATATATATATATATATATATGCCTATACAATATATGCATTGTATGTAATAGTACACCATCAATGAGATAATAATGGTGAGAAAGTAAGTACATGAGAAGGAAAACAGTATGAGAAGTAATTAAGAAAAATGAGAGTAAAGAACATTAAGTATACCGGGATAACGGGAGTAGTAATTATTTGTGTATTGTATGAGCATAGTATTAATAATAATGTTGAAACATTATCAGTGGAACAAGTGTGAACCAAGGAACAAGGGAACACGCGGTAAAGCTAATTCCGGTGAAAGTTTGATTTTCTCATGCCCCGTATGCTAACTGAGTTACGTTGATTTGTATGCTGTATGCCGGCTAATCAAGACTAAGCATGAAAACGGTTTATTGCCTTTCATTGTATGTCTTGTTGTATTTGTTGTGAGCTAACCCTTCTTGACTGATTGTGTGGCTTCATGTAGTGCGTAGACCGACTCATAGATGAGTCTTGGGCTGCAGTGACTCGTAGTAAGGGTCATGTTGTGAACTAATGGAACCGTAGCAACGCACTAAACCAACAAATCAATAAACGATAACGTAAACCAAGGAACTCACTAGAATGTGAGAGAGTGTACGGGAGTAATAACCTCCCGATAACGGTAGGAGAACCGAAATGAATAACCTACAAACAATAAGTAGTGGAAAAAAATATAGTAACCTCTATCAGGAACACTCTCGGTGCAAGACTTGGACCATGAGAGTATAAAGAACGACAAGGGATCTCCAAACCCCTTAGCAAATAGTCGACCCATTATGAGAGGACCCGACTGATGTAAGTATGCCCCGAACATGAGAGTATTCGACACGTTGGGGAAACCCTTAAATCTGAGGATACAGACGGTGGAATTCCCTACGGCTAGTTGAGTAGGTATAAGAAGCTAGTGGAGGTTATCGAGAGAGATACTTCTAGGCTAATCCATGAGATTGTATTATACTCTGAGAGAAGAGTGCTGGGAAATCGAGTAGTCCGGTAAAAACGGACATTTGAGTATTTGAGGAGCTAAGCGTATAGCCCTCGTATTGTAGGTCTGGTGGCGAGTCTTGTGTATGACTCCGCCCAGTGGCCGAAGTAATGAGTATTGAGTATTGCGTATGTATGAGTAAGTAATGGGTATTGAGTAAGAAGCGTGTATGAGTATGTAATGAGTACCGAGTATTGAGTATGTATGAGTAAGTATTGAGTATTGAGTACGTATGAGTAAGCATGGAGAATTGAGTAGTGAGTATGCACAAGTATGGTAACGAGTACAGAGTAAGGATCGTGTGCGAGTAAGGTATTGAACATGGAGTGATGAGTATGAAAGAGTAAGGAGTAGGTATGAGTAGAGTAGCGAATATCGAACACAGCACGAAGAGTAATGAATGAATAACAAATACGAATGGTTGACTATCGAATTGTCTTCCTTAGTAAGTATTGAACTTGTATGTGTATGTAGGTATTGTTGTTGTATTGTTGTAGCATGGGTATGTATGTATGCATGTAAAATGAACTCCATGTATATCCGACCCAAAGTAGTCGATGTACCGCGGTTAGCACGCGGTATATGCGAAATTCATATTCAGTGTAAGCTGACCCCCTAGGGGGAACGTTTTTAGTGTGCAGGTACTCGAAGCTGACCACCGTTCGAGAGAGTAGGACGGGGACGGCTATGTAAGCGGAGGGGATGAGTATAGGGTAGTTGAAAAGGATAGTGTATTGTAATTGTATTATGAATTGGAAGTCCAAACTGTATCGGTAAAGTAAGGATTGTAGTATACTCGGTATAGTATTGTATGGAGTTGTATTGAATTATGGATTAGTATGCAAGGGGAAGTATTGTATTGTGTAGAGCACTCGGTATGTTCATATTCATCAGACCGATAGTATGTAGTATTGTAATCCGCCTTGTTAGTCACGTGGGTGACTAACGGCATTGTACACCCGCCGTTGAGTAAGTAATATCCGCTGCGAAGGTAAGTATTGTACGGTAATAACGGTACTAGCGGTAGGGGTGTTACAAAAAGTGGTATCAGAGCGAAGTATCACTCTGATGGATGAAATACCGAGTTTAGGGAAATACCAAGTTAGGAAGTAGAGACTTAGGGCTAAGGGTTGAGTGTTAGCGTGTGAGGTACGCTAGTTAGGAACTTCCGTGTGAATCGGAAACCTACAACAACCATACCCCCCGCCCCCGCCCCCACGGTATCAAGATAGAAAATGAACAGAGAGAAAAAGACCTCTCACCTCGTAAAACCCGATCTGGCAGTCACAAAGACAAACCTTATTAGAAAAGGAACCTGTCATACGGTAGAGTCCAAGCACTGGAAGTCCCGAAGATGGTTCCCGTTGAATGACAAGGACCGCACTTAATGGCGGAGAAATGAAGATCCTAAACACAAGGATGACGGAATTTATGACACCATGGGGCGACATGCTTCGCAGTCGCGAGAACCATGAGTAGCCAACAAGAAGAGAAGCACAATCGCGCAATGAAACAAGGAAGATAGAGTAGCAAGCCCGAGACAAGAAAGTCTACAGACTGTAATGTTCGATAATACCAACAACGGTATGCAAACCGACTAAGGAATTAGTCGAGGTTGGATTAACACCAAACCTGTACGCCAAGAGGCTGCAATAACCGAACGACATAGTTCAGGTGACAATGGAAGTAATCATAAAGCATATACCCATAGGACTACAACGTGGTTCCTAAGGATAAGTCAAGTCTCATTAACCACAGTGAAGGTGTGAGGCACCCGGATGGACGACGACCATGTCAAGTACTCTGAGAAACGACTCAAGAGATCGATCACCAAGATCAAAAGATCAAAAGAAGATCTAATAAGACCACCAAATATGGATGAAAACGATACCGTAACCGGTGTACGATAACCGAAAAACAACCTACCCGCGCACTTGCCTAGGGCAAGTGCAGCAACTACAAGACGGTTGGAAGACTTTTAACAACCCGTAATACTTGCTAAAGTACCGCTATGATGGATGGAGCAAATATAGGATTACCAGTCCTAAGGATTAAATGATGAAACTTTGGAAAGGCCTAACGGCCCGACCATGGTATTAAGGGCATACCGGCCAGCAAGAAGCTGGACTTGGTCAAGACCTCAATCATGGCAATGCCATGAAGAATTCCTTTTAACACCGAACTGTTATTTCAAAACTCAGATTTTTCTTTCAAAACCACGAACCCTTCTTTTAAACCTTGGATTTTAAAACCAAACCGACGGAACTACGGTGAGTATCAAAGGATGATACAAGAGGAGTTGACAATAGGATACTTCACCTAGGCGTGTGACGAACACTACGAGTGTACCCAAATACGGGATGTGGGACGACCGCACTCCGAAGGAGCTTACGCGGCCTGACATATAGTTAGGTAAGTGGTAACGTGCCAAGACGGTACCCCACGTATGTATACATGTAGTGTACGAAACGCGGGAAGTAGTCAACTCCGTTCTACGGACCATAAGTAATTCAAAATAGAACAATTGAATACCCAAAACGAGCAAAAGAAACTCAGATAAGCTACAAGCTAAAGAGTCAGAAACCTCACTCCAGGAGGAACATTAAGAGTTGAAAGTGCAAGAAGCACTAACAACGGAATAAGTCATTGGATATGTCTCGAGGATATCAAGTAAAGCATGATAACTGGAAGGAATACCAAGTCTAAACACTGTACGGCAAATGCCTAACATTGACACATCAGTGTTCAATGAATGGGATGGAATCCCAGAACAACTACCACAAACACACAGGGTGATGTTATAAGGTACCGGAAATACCATTCATCACCGGAAGGAATATCAAATCCGTTATAACAAAAGGAAAAACAACAATGGTCTACCCTAAGAACGGGAGACGTTATAACCCTCAACGGATAACTCAGATCCAAACCGCAAGGTAGGATAACAAACTGGATATACCCATAAATGTCGCCAGGTGTAATGGCATAATCAATAATACCCAGGAGCAATCCATCCAGTCAACACAGTTGAACGAGATGTCGTGGTAAGAACACCACAATCGGAACGAACATCCGGTTAGAACACCGAAGGGATCCCACTTGACAGGGGATACCCCAAAGCAATAAATGGTATCTATCAATACCAGGATACAAAAGGGCCTCCAACGAACGGAAGCGTGATGCGACGATCTTCTTTGGGAGCCCAGTATCACCTCCAAGCCCAACGATGGCTTACTGAGAAGTAACCACTTGGGAATGACCTATGATGAGCAGAGCTCTAGGCAACATGGCTAGTAGGCCATGAAACTGTTACCGAACAACCCAACGGTTGCTAAACCAATGTGAACTATATGGAAAGTGGTCAAGGATGACACCGATAAAAGAGTAACAACCAATAATTGAGGATGCCCCTCATAAATGTGAGACCGCAAGAGCGGTGAACACATGGACCCCAAAAAGGGATATCACCAGTAACTGTCGGAAATATATCCCTTTCAGAACTACTAATCTAGTCAAGCTTGAGCATACAATTATTGCCAAACGATGTGAATAAGCTTCAACAGCAATTGATGACAACCAAGCAGTAACCGGTTATAAAACCAATGATGCTCAGGGAGCTCAGAAAATAAAGGAATACCATATTCGGTATTGCCAAATACATGGGAAACCATTGTATAAATGCATGAGCTGAAGCTAGTAACAGCGGATGCCATGTGAACCAATACTAGAGAATCAATAAGAACATGGTGCGCAACAGGCAACCAATGTATGTGAATAATCACCAATACTATGGAGCTGTAATACAAATGGTAGAGAGACCGGGCAACAAGCCAGAAGTCTGCACCAAGTGATGAAACACCACCTGAAAGAGTAACGAGCAGTCCTATTGCAATCTCATAAGAGAGTTACTGCCAAGGGTTCACGCCTCTGCACTCTATAGGACTGAGTGTTTTGGTATTGCACTTGTGTAGTCAATGATCTAGTGGGATAGCTAAGAATATGGAAAATGTAAGTAGTAGTAAATTCTTCCTTTCACCAGTGAACATGTCATAAGCCAGCTAAGCAAAAGCTTAGAAACAAACCGTGCGGCCTAAGGCCAAAGAAGCACGAAGAGTGTGAAACACACCAATATTCACAAGATGAGAATTCCATTTGAATATAAGTGAAAGGAGACTTAAGAAAGTCACAAGGACCGACGCATTGAAAATGCAAGGTCATACAAGAAAGAACACTTGTAATGAACCAGAGGAACGGGTATAATTCAGAAGCTACTAACAGTAGAGGAAGCACTACAACTAAGTGGTGACTTAACCTCAACCGACAATAAGTCGGAGGAACCAAGTGAATGATCACTACAAAACACAACAGCATGTATATATAGATGGCCAGGGATCTGGTTATAATCTAAAACTCATCGAGTTCACGCACGGTAAAAGAATACCACGCGAGATGCAACAGACCTTATTCCCACAATAAGAGGGGTAAAAAGGTGTTGTATAGCACATTTAAGATAACAAGAAGGGCGATAACCCAAGTATCAGGGTCGCGCAACAGAAGCTAGTGGGCCCAGAATTCTAAGTGAAATACACCTAGATCCGAACCCGGTTAAGAGTTAATAACTCCGATGAAAATTCTTGATGCAGGGACTAACCGGTAATACCGTTAAGACCCATTGATCAAGGAACATTGTATAATAGACCACATAGAAGCTGAACCACTCCATGACGGCTGAATGCCTTCGACCAATGTCCAATGTTGACACATGGTAGATTACGTGGGCATAATCCCTTTTAAGGGGGGTAGAGCGAAAACCGCGAAACATATGTTTTACGTGATAGGGCGTAAACTACAATGCGCATAGCGCAGAAGAATATATTTTGAGGATTGATACTGATGTTACATAAACATTTGTATTCACTCATCGTGTAATTGTGGTAATTTGAGAAGTAAGTACAGGAAAAGGAGTAGAGAAACTCCAGGGGAATGAGGACCCCGATTGGTAATAGTATGAGGAATGAGTAGGTATGGGGACTTGAGGAGTATAAATCGGCATGGAACCGATGTATGTAATGAGTACGAATCGGTATACCATGATGTATTTTATGAGTATAAATTGGAGTATAGCAAATTAATGGGATATTATACCCATAAATTCTTAAGTATAGTAGTTGGAGAAGATGTAGCAATAAATGATGAGATGATTAGTAAGAAAGTAAGTGAATCATATAAATTGGAAAATGTATGTGTATGATTATGAGTAGCAAGATTAAAAAGATAGAAAATGAAATGATGTTTGACGAGTTGTCTGTTTGTATTGAGGTGGGAAGTGGAACTTGATTTGCTAGCGATCAAGGGAAGCCGAACACAAATTGGGGTGGAAGGATAATTCAACACCAATGCTGATCACATTGGGGTTGAAGGACTCTGGAAGTCCCCCTTAATTGGTCCATAAACAACACTAGTAATAGGTATAATCATATAAATGGTATTTGGGAGATGTATGCAAGTTTTCAAAATGAATTTCCAAAACTAATTTGGTACAATGTTTTCTACAAACTTGAGAATGAGGATCGGTTTGAAACCGCTCCCACGGGCGCTAGTGGATCTTCCATGCCTAGGCACGGGTATCCGGTCGAAACCATAGGAGGAGAAGCTAGTTTTGAGTCGGTGGGAGTGTTGATTAGTTTTGAAACCACTACACCGTTTGTACGGTAACAGTGTGTGTTTTGTATTTTTCCAAGGGCACTGGGGCAGCGTAGTCCCGAGTAAGTATAAGTAAGTATGAGTAAAGTATGAGTAAGTAAGTATGAGTAAGTGCCTGAGGATCTCTATATGTGCAAATGAATTTGATCAGAACCAAAGGACCGTAGAGCCAGAAAGTGTAAGTGCTCAAGTCATGACGGCCGTGAACCAGAAAGCGTAAGTGTTCAAACGTGACCGGTACCTGAGGGATCACTCGCCATTGGGGGAGGATTGTACCTAATTGTCAGCGGATGAACCCCCTTGGAGAGAAGTAAAATGGATATTTTTGATTGCTATGCATGCAGTGACATGCTGTTTGGATGCGTAGTATGCATCATGTCAGACATTTGGAGTTTGACAAGCTATATGTAGAGGTCATAACCTTAGCATAGAGTATATGTACGAGTAACAGTATTAGATTCACCAACTTTGAGGGCAAAGTTCTTTAAGGGGGGTAGATTGAAATACCCCGAACTTAAATATGGTGATTAGAATATTTTAATATGGTATTTAAGGGCCTAATAGTGCCTAAGTAATTTTGGTAAGGAAAATAAATCCAAAAGAAATGAGAAAACGCTTAGAAAGTGGAAAACGCTAAAATAAGCGTTAAATAACCAAAGGAGGTACGAGACCTCGGTTAGAGTATTATGAGGATTCCTAAGGCTTATTCATGCCTAATTAGTATACGGGAATGATTCCCGAAGAAACCGGATCCAAATAAGGTATTAAAACGCTAAAAGAGCTTTAGCGCACGTTTTTCAAGGAAACCCGAAAACGTGATTTTAAGTGGTCAAACGAACCCGAAAAATTATAAATCATTAAATATTATTATTAAGCATGAACGGAAGCTTAATAACCAATAAAAAATAAAGAAACGAGAAAATTCCGGAAAACGGGCCCGGTTAGTGAATAGTATCAAAACCGGGTAAAATAACGAGCGTTTTCTGTAAAAGACGAAAAAACGCTCCAGCTAGTATAATAGTGGGGCCGGTTTTTACTAGTGTAAACAGCCCTCTCTCACACACACACAAGTAACAAATAAGTAAATCAAAAAGTAGAAAAAGTACAAAAGTAAAATAACCCTCCCTCACCTCTCATTCTCACTTTTCCCTCTTCTCTCTCTCCGATTTCTCCCTCTCTCACACCGTCTCCCTCCTTCCTTCTCTGAGTTTGGGCGATTTTGAGAGCTCTCCCATGGCTCCCATGGCTTCACTTCATTCTTCCTCATACTCTAGCTCCATTTGAGCTCCAAATGTAAAATAAAATACATATTTGAACTCCCCTCTCCAAGCTCTACATTTCTATCTTTTCAAAATCCGAAAATGAGAAACTTCATCTCCATGGGTTTTCCCCATTTGATGAGAAAAGCACACCATTATGGAGCTTGGAGTCTCCCCTTTCCAACAAGGAAAAATCTCCATGAAAGACCTCATATTTCTCCATCTCTTTGTATGGCCGATTTTGCCTCTCTCTCTCTCTTACCTTGTTTTTCTCTTGCTTTGGAGCATTGTTTCAACCCTCCAATGGTGGAGTAATCCCCTTCTTGATTCAAGGGTGAGAATCCCTCCCAAAGATCTCCAAAGGTAAACCCTAGAAATTGTATTTTGAATACTTCAATGAACTAGCATAATCCAAGGGTTAGTGTATTAATTTATACTTGTCTTTGTGTACTCGGGTGATGGGAATGGGGTTTGACAACTCCATTCCCCCACAAAACCGATTTGGACAAGAAAGAGGGAAGAAGAGAATTGGAAAGGAATGGAGGAAATTATGAGCTCCAGGTAAGAGCTTCTTCTTAATGCTTAATTTAATGCATTAGTGTAATGGGAATGGGTAACATAATAAAGAACCTAAACTATTGTAGTTGTGGAATGTTGGAGTTTTGTGAGAAAAATGTGGATTTGTAGGCCTTAGAGCCAAATGAATGGTGTATGTGTATTAGTATGCTATTGCAGGAAGCAATGATGTGTTAGTATTGTGATTGAAGAAGTATTGGTGTATTAATATTTGTATGATGAACTTATGTGCTGGTAGGACCCTTGTTGGGTGTGGCTAGCTTTAGGTTGGAATTGATGAGAGAATGTGTATTTGAGGATGTAAGGAAGTGGTGAACTATGGCGAAATTTTAGTAGGAATTGTGTATTAAGAATGACTTGGTGAATGGGAGAACCAAGGTGTGTATTGGATTTAATAAAGGTGTTTAATGACCATGGAATGGTAGTTGTGGATAGAGTATTAGGATGTAAAATCTGTAGCAAGAGAGGTACCAAAATGCATTGTGGAACTAGGAAGAAATTGGTGTGCAGGATTTTGTAAAATGAGTGTTGGAACTTGGGTGTAGGAAGTGTAATGGCTTGGAAATGAATTGGCATGGTAAGGAGAGGTATTTAGAATGCTAGGAATGGCATTGGTTGAGGAAGTATTGAATGGGAGAATTGAATTGTAAAATCTGTAGCAAAGGTGTAACAAAAACTATTACATGTGTTGTAGAAGAAGTAAGAAAATTGTGTAAGTTGTTTGATGGACTTAGTAATGGATTTGGTGGATGAAATAAGGTGATTTAGAGGGCTTAATTAGTGCTAAATCATGTGGGGAAGTATTGGTAAAGATTGGGGAAACAATGGGTGAAGAAACCAACTGAAAACAGATTTTAAAACTGAAGTACTGGGCCGGACCGGACTTGCGACCGGAACTTGCATTCGGTCGAGCCCAGAATCACAAAGACGGAAACCTTCTGGATGGACCGGACTTGCGACCAGACATGCAAGTTCAGTCGGCCAGAAAAATTTCCGTAATGAAACCTTCTGGAATGGACCGGACTTGCAAGTTCGGTCGAGCCAGAAAATTTCCCGTAATGATAGCTACTGGAATGGACCGGCTTCTTGCGACCGAACTTGCAAGTCCGGTCGAGTTAAAAAAGGGACTTGCAAGTCGGTCGAGCCAGAAAATTTCCGTAATGATAGCTACTGGAATCGACCGGACTTGCGACCGAACTTGCAAGTCTGGTCGAGTAAAAAAAAAAACATATGATTATAGTTATCATATATATATATATATATATATGCCATACACATATATGCATATGTATGAATAGTACACCATCAATGAGATAATAATGGTGAGAAAGTAAGTACATGAGAAGGAAAACAAGTATGAGAAGTAATTAAGAAAAATGAGAGTATAAGAACATTAAGTATACCGGGATAACGGGAGTAGTAATTATTTGTGTATTGTATGAGCATAGTATTAATAATAATGTTGAAACATTATCAGTGGAACAAGTGTGAACCAATGAACAAGGGAACACACGGTAAAGCTAACTCCGGTGAAAGGTATGATTTTCTCATGCCCCGTATGCTAACCGAGTTACGTTGATTTGTATGATGTATGCCGGCTAATCAAGACTAAAGCATGAAAACGGTTTATTGCCTTTCATTGTATGTCTTGTTGTGTTGTGTGAGCTAACCCTTCTTGACTGATTGTGTGGCTTCATGTAGTGCGTAGACCGACTCATAGATGAGTCTTGGGCTGCAGTGACTCGTAGTAAGGGTCATGTGTGAACTAATGGAACCGTAGCAACGCACTAAACCAACGAATCAATAAACGATAACGTAAACCAAGGAACTCACTAGAATGTGAGAGAGTGTACGGGAGTAATAACCTCCCGATAACGGTAGGAGAACCGAAATGAATAACCCACAAACAATAAGTAGTGGAAAAAATAAGTAACCTCTATTAGAGGAATCAATCTCGGTGCAAGACTTAGACCATGAGAGTAATAAAGAACGACGAGGGATCTCCAAACCCCTTAGCAAATAGTCGACCCATTATGAGAGGACCCGACTGATGTAAGTATGCCCCGAACATGAGAGTATTCGACACGTTGGGGAAACCCTTAAATCTGAGGATACTAGACGGTGGTAATTCCCTAAGCTAGTGGAGGTTATCGAGAGAGATACTTCTAGGCTAATCCATGAGATTGTATTATACTCTGAGAGAAGAGTGCTGGGAAATCGAGTAGTCCGGTAAAAACGGACATTTGAGTATTTGAGGAGCTAAGCGTATAGCCCTCGTATTGTAGGTCCGGTGGCGAGTCTTGTGTATGACTCCGCCCAGTGGCCGAAGTAATGAGTATTGAGTATTGCGTATGTATGAGTAAGTAATGGGTATTGAGTAAGAAGCGTGTATGAGTATGTAATGAGTACCGAGTATTGAGTATGTATGAGTAAGTATTGAGTATTGAGTACGTATGAGTAAGCATGGAGAATTGAGTAGTGAGTATGCACAAGTATGGTAACGAGTACAGAGTAAGGATCGTGTGCGAGTAAGGTATTGAACATGGAGTGATGAGTATGAAAGAGTAAGGAGTAGGTATGAGTAGAGTAGCGAATATCGAACACAACACGAAGAGTAATGAATGAATAACAAATACGAATGGTTGACTATCGAATTGTCTTCTTAGTAAGTATTGAACTTGTATGTGTATGTAGGTATTGTGTTGTATTGTTGTAGCATGGGTATGTATGTATGCATGTAAAATGAACTCCATGTATATCCGACCCAAAGTAGTCGATGTACCGCGGTTAGCACGCGGTATATGCGAAATTCATATTCAGCGTAAGCTGACCCCCTAGGGGGACGTTTTTAGTGTGCAGGTACTCGAAGCTGACCACCGTTCGAGAGAGTAGGACGGGGACGACTATGTAAGCATGGGTAGTTGAATAAAGGGATTGTAATTGTAATGTATTATGAAATTGGAAGTCCAAACTGTATCGGTAAAGTAAGGATTGTAGTATACTCGGTATAGTATTGTATTGGAGTTGTATTGAATTATGGATTAGTATGCAAGGGGAAGTATTGTATTGTGTAGA
Source organism: Limonium bicolor (assembly GCA_023374045.1). Lineage (NCBI taxonomy): Eukaryota > Viridiplantae > Streptophyta > Magnoliopsida > Caryophyllales > Plumbaginaceae > Limonium > Limonium bicolor. The sequence goes on from CM041780.1 coordinate 157,318,341, forward strand.
GCACTCGGTATGTTCATATTCATCAGACCGATAGTATGTAGTATTGTAATCCGCCTTGTTAGTCACAGGTGACTAACGGCATTGTACACCCGCCGTTGAGTAAGTAATATCCGCTGCGAAGGTAAGTATTGTACGGTAATAACGGTACTAGCGGTAGGGGTGTTACAGTTGTTGTTGTTGCTGGAAACCTGGAGGGGCACCTTGTGCTCTATAACCCATATTAGAGTTTGGTTGGGGTCTGTTTCCCTGATAGGTATTAGAACTGTTGTTCTGCCCTCCTTGGTTCTGATCATTGTTTTTCCATGAGAAATTCGGGTGATTTCTCCATGGGTAGTTGTGTTGAAGTTATTGTTGTAGGAATTACGGGGTGATTCCTATGAAATTCACATCTTTGTACTGGTTTTTACCTTCGCATTGATGAGTTTCATGAGGACCGACGCATATGGCACATCCTTCTGGTGATGAATTTGTAGGTGGGGAAGCTATTGTCTTTACAATTTCGTTCTGTGATGTTGTTAGCTTTTCCACCATATTTGCAAGGGACGAGATCTGAGCAGATAAATGATCCGTAGGCTCAACATGGAGTAGGCCTGCTGCTCGTGGCGTTCTTCCTTTGGATCTCGTCCACTGTCTTGTATTGCTCGTCATGGTTTCGAGGAGGTTCATCCCTTCTTGAGGAGATTTCATCATGAAACTTCCTCCTGCAGAGGAATTTACAAGTAGTCGGTTTCCATCATCCAGGCCATTGAAGAATGACAGGCAGAGGGATTGATCGTCGAGACCATGGTGGGAACACTTCATCAGCATATCTTTGAATCTGTCCCATGCGTCGTATAACGTTTCTCCCGGTTCTTGACAGAATGTGTTGATTTCTCCGATCAATTGCCTTGTTCTACTGGTTGGGTAGTATTTGGCAAGGAACTTCTGGGCCATTTGCAGCCATGTATGGATTGATCGGGAGGGAAGACTTCGGGACCACCTGTTTGCTGAATCTGACAACGAGTGAGGAAATAGTTGTAGTCGGATTCTTTCTTTGACGTTGCCGGTTTAACCAAAGGAATTACAGAAGTCTAGGAAGAGACTTAAATGATTTGGGGCTTCATCAGGATTTGCTCCACTAAACTTGCCTAAATCCCGGACGGCGGTGATGTAGTGGGTTTTAAAAGTCCATCGTCCGGCTTCTAGCGGTGTTAGTTCGGGGAGAACTATGGCTGATGCCCTTCCTTCGGTATCTGGTTGGTGGTAATCAGAGAGGGCACGGTGTTCTGGTTGATTTTCATGGTCCATTTCTTCTATAACTTGGTTATTAGCCATGTCTTGATTTCTCAGGTTTCTTCGTGCGTTAAATAAAGTGCGCTCGGGTTCGGGTCTCGGACTGATAGGTGGAGAACCTCGGGTTCGAGTGTTTGGCATGCACAGAAGATACTTTGTGGTTCGTCAGAAACTGCAAAATTAATTAGTAAATAGATAAAGAAAGGTAGAGATATTGGTTAGGCTGATAAACGTTAATTAAACAACACTGATATATATTTTTTTATTTTTTATAATTAATTTTTTTTCTATTTTTTTTAACAAGAGTAAAATGACAGAAAATAAGTGACAAGGGAATTTAAAGAACTGAATTTAAATGTTAGTAGTTAGAGTACTGGAATTTAAATGATAGAAATTAATGTTAGTAATTAGTGTACAGAAAATTAAAGGACAAAATTTAAATGACAGAAATTTAAGGTTAGTAGTTAGAGACTGAAAATTAAAATGTTAGAAGTTAATTACTGAAATTTAAAGGACAATGGAAATTAAATGACTGAAAAATAAATGACAATAAAATAAAGAGCTGAAATAAAATGTCAGAAGTTAGATGTCCGAAGTTAGATGTCAGAAATTAAACAAACAACAAAATAATATAAACAAAATATTACAGTATAGCAAGTAAACTACCGGAAGCTAGGGAATTGATGGAATCAATTTCCCCGGCAACGGCGCCAAAAACTTGTTGGGATAAAACTATACATTAATATATATAGATTTACAGCAAACCAAAAGGCAAGTGCACCTTAGTCGGAGTAGTACAACAAGTGTCGTATCCACAGGGAAATTGTTCAATTATCCTAGTCTTGGTAGTTAATAAAAACTGTAAAAAAGGGGTTTAGCCGGAGGCAAGCTTGATTTGTTGTTGGATTAGTACAGAACTAATAAAAACAGTAAAATAAGGTGAATTGATTGATATGGATGGAAAAGGTATCCTAGGATAGCGGGGGAATTACCTAAATTACTTAAACAGATTTATAACCTTGTCTCAATTATTTATTGTCTATTAGAGTTAATAATTGTCAGTTACGAACTCTTAGTTATAGCCTCAGTATTTTCCTGCTCAATCCGGAGTGTAAATACCAAGGTTAATTCCTTTGTGGTACTTAGTCTATCTCAAAATCATATGTTGATAGTTACCATAAAAATGTAGTTGTTTGTCACGCAAAACATTTAACAATATTTGCTGAAAGGAATTAAAACAAGTTTAACAAGAGAGACAGGTGATAAATACTGTTTTACGTAATATTAGAATCAAAACCCCGTCCTAGGATACAAATGAAAATTACTCAGACATTAACGGTAATAAGAAGATAGCACAGATAGATTTAGACATTAATTCAGAGAAAGAACGGGACTGCTCTCGCTCTCACTTCTGCTGCCTCTCTTCTATTTGGTTTGTGTACTGAGTACGTGAGTATGGAGTGTTGTGGTGTTACGGGATAAAATGAATGGAAGAGAATGGATGAGTATGGTGAATGATTTCTTCAGTCTCCCGTCGTAGTGCAGTTTATTTATGGTAGAAGGACTGGGTTTATATAGAGGCAGAGGAAGGAAGAAGATAGAGCTGGAGAGGAGACAGATAAATTCCAGTAAAGTCTTAACTTGTTGTTATTTAAATATCTTCCCGAATGTATTTGACTTGAAATTTTAACCATAGATTCCTTATTATGTAGTTTATTTGATAAAATTATTATGGTTTTGGAGTTTTTAAAAATAAGTTATGATTTTTACAAGTTACGGGTTTTCTGGAATTATTGGCTAAATTAAAAGATATTTTTATGAAATAAAAATTTTATAATATGTCTAAAATGTTATAGTTACTGTATATTAAATTTGGAATTTTTGGGCAACGGTAAAGGGTTTTAAAAATTGTGTTTATGAGTTTTCATAAGAATAACCTATAATATAAAGTTTTTAATGTAATCAAAAATTAAAGTAAGGTTTGTTAATTAACTTTAAGCTGGGGAAAATAAAGGGAACTAAATTAATATTTTATAACAGTAAGTTTATAAATGTTTTTGTATTAGCTTTTAGGGAAATGAAATTATTTACATATATGTATATTACTTACTTAAGTAGGAACTTATATAAATTAAGGAATTTAATTATCCTACATTTTATTTACTATATAATATGGGAGTTAATATTTCTAAATGAACTAAGGAACAAATATATATATATATATATTTTTACGCATTTATAAAAAGGGAATTAAGAAGTAACTTATAGTAAATCAAGGAACTAATTAAATTACCACTTATAATAACTAAATATTATAAGAGCTAGAACCCTAAGATATGGTAAAAGAAATGCCTTATGAAATATAATTAGAATACAGTTTAAGGTTGTATTAATAAGACAGTTAAAATATGGTAAATTACATAGGGATGTCTTAGTAATTTCTAATACGGGTATACTTATATATATTAAATAAATCAAGGAAACACATTATGTAATTAACCTTAAGTCGGTTGTGTTAAGCCTAGAAGTTATGGAACAAATAAATACAGTAAAAATTTCCTAAGATGCTATGGATAAATTTTAATACATAAAGATATACATACATATATGAATATACATGTATATAAATACATTAATATGGTTGAGGGAAATAATAATCCTTAAGTTTCTTGGCATTAGATAAGCCATATGAAATACATTTGTAACATTTGTTACCAATACTTAGGATGTGAGTTTATAAATAAGTGATTATATAATAGTTAAAGATTTACAAAAAGGTTTGCAAATAGAAATTTGATACTTAAAATCATTGAACCTTTAATTAGATGAAACTATGTTACATAAGAGATTATATTGATTTACCTTTTGACACTGGAAATATTAATGTGTCATTTGAATATAAGGTATGGGGATTTTTTCAGAATAGATTATCTTATTAAATAATTAACAATTTCACTTACGAACCAGAATTTAATTCTTTGATAAATTCTACCTTATGTAGATATATTGTCCATCCTAAATACAATAAAGGAAATTAATTTATTAAGTTATACCTTTGAAACCTTTAGGTTTTGTAAACAATTTATAACGTATTTAAGACTTAAGTTTAGTATAAAAGGTTTATACATAGCCTATGGAGGGAATGTGTGTAAAAATAGAACATTTAGGAAATTAAATGTAAGTAAGGATACATAAAAGGTTATCTTAAAACACCTTATTATATAGTTATGATAAAGTAAATAATATACCTTGTGGATACTAAATGTAAGAGTTCGATGAGTCTAAGTAATTATAATATGGTTATTTCAAGATGAAAAGTAATTTAACATCTTATGACAAGATTTTTAGATGGTTGTAATTAAAGTTATTCTGAACTAAAGATAGATAAATGAGTTAGTAACTCAATTAAGTTCTAATAAAATGCGTCTACAACACTATGATTCCAATATACAAGATGTAGATCTTAAATAGGTTGAGGGGAAGACTTAAACATAATGGATTATCTAGAAGATATTGGTAACTTACATAATCATGGCATTGTGAAATAATGTATAGTATTCTAAGATGGAACCCATCATAGGTCATAATACAATGTTTATTCTGAATTAAGGATAAAAGTATTGAGCCTAAGTTTATTGATTGAAATTCTAAGATTGATTATATAATATAAAACACATTTATGATATAAAGGTCTCAAAAGTTTTAAAAGTGAGGATTATGGTTAAGTATGAATAAAGTGGATAAGAGTGGAACAATTAACAAGTGTTGGAAGAATACATCCCTTGATCTTACAACCTTGGGCTATACAACATTCTAAAACAAGTCAAAGGCTATGCTTAACAATTGAGCGAAGGTCTTACAAAATGATCGAGGTTTGGAAATAAGAGTGAGGAATCTATTTACGTTTAACTTGGGATATAAGTTATTGATGATAGATTATCTTTAATGTTCTCAGAGTGTTGTTGATGTTTGCACGAGTCTACTAGAACTGCTACAGCGTTATCCAGGTACGACGATTTCTCGTACTCAACTTGACGTGTTTTGGACCTTATGGAATGTTTTGTACGATTTCTCGTACTCAGCTTGTTGTGTTTTGGACTCTATGGAATGTTTGTACGATTTCTCGTACTCCGATCTTTTTGCTGATTGACTTGTGGAATGTTTTGGAAACGCTAACTGACTTAAAGAGGAATTTTTAAAAAGGAATGGTTGTGTGACTAACTCAGCTTGTGTGACTAACTGAGCCTTGGATGTGGAACTCATTGGGTATTGGTTTCTTCTATTTGGTGTCCCGTTAGACATTGACTGCTTAGGGTTTACGCTTCTGCACTCTGTAGGACTGAGTGTTTTGGTATTGCTCTGGTGCAGTTAATGATCTAGTGGGGTAACTGGGAATATAGGAAAGTATCTGGTATTGGTAAATTCTTCCTTTGGACTATGGGTATTGTTTCATCCATGAGTCGAGTTTGATCAGCCTAATTGGGAATGGATTCTTTCTATTGGATATTAATTGTTGAGGGTTTACACCTCTGCACTCTGTAGGACTGAGTGTTTTGGTATGCTCTCGTGCAGTTAAAAATCTGATGGGAATATGGGAAATGTTAATCTTGGTACTGAGTATGGATTATTTATATTAAGTGGTGCACACACTTTTCACCGATGACCGAGAACGGGTCGGTGGCAGCGGAGGTCTGCTATACCTCGTCCATCTGGAAACTGACAGTGGAGGTCTGTTTACCTCGTCCTTGTGACAACTGACAGCGGAGGTCTGTTTACCTCGTCCTTGTGACAACTGACTGGCGGTGGGGGCCATCTCTCCCAATTGGTTTATTCCACTCTTGAGTATATTTTGTCTATGGGAATCATCTTCTGAAAAGGTGGAGACATAACTGTCTACCACGGGTTATGGATATTAATGTCACTCCTGTTCCTTTGTGACTACTTGAGTCTTTCTCTTCTTAACCAGAATTGGTTCTAACGTCAACATGGATGCTTACTAACTATGTGGTGTGACTACTTAAGTGGATGACTTGGTTTGGAAGTTCTCTATCTCTATCTTTGTCTTGTTTTCTTTTCTCTTTAACTTGATTGTTTTGAAGTGCTTTATCTCTGTTTTACTTTTAAGAGTTTGTTTTCATGTTACTATTTATTTGAAGAGTTATGTTTTTATAAGTTTGTTTTTGGAGAATTGTACCAGTTCCATTCCAGGGAACTGACCCGCCCCTTTCGGGGTGGGCTGCTTGGTTTCATCTTGCAGGTACGAATTGAGTTACAGGTGGCCACGAAGAGAATGAGCGTTTGGGATGGGACTAGGTTTTGTGGAGAGTTAATGTGTTTAATTTCTATTATGTTTGTGTTAAGTTTTTCTCGAGTTCAGACCGTAACTTAGTTAATTGTAATGGTTGTAATTGGTGAGGTTGGTACCGGGTGTTTGGAGCCCGATGGTCTGTAGCACCTTTAGTTTATTCCGCTGTTGTTTTAATATTATATAGGGGTGTTACAGAAAGTGGTATCAGAGCGTAGTTACGCTCTGAACCCGAGAAAATAAGCCGAGTGAAATACTTAGATTATAGGTGCACTTAAAACTGGGAACTGGGGTAGAATTGGGAAGTGAGGACTCCAGTAAGGCACGACTCCTAACCCTTTTTGGAATTGTGAACGATTCTTTACACACTTTTCTTTTGTGAATGTCTGTTGAGTGTGATGTGTTGTTATACCGTTCCAACAATAAACTACAAAAAAAAGTATAATATATATAAGTTTGGAACATCCTATATTAAGTACGATAAGATTTTGGTTGAGATAAACCAAATATTAAGCTATTTTTCAAAAGCATACTCATGGAGAATACATTGCTAAAAATACAATCCTTTAAAAGCTAGTACACAAATTCCTAGAATTTTAAAGAATACTTTTGGTTGAAAACAGTATACAAATAGAACTTTACATAATTAAATTAGTATTGATATTATGTGAAATACTTCAACTCCTTTAAAGTTTGAAAATAAATCTCATGAACTACTTGGTATCAATTTATTACCTAAAGATAATGTTTAAGATAAATCTTAGGTCTAGAAAATTATTAAGCTAACAAGAACTAGTAGCGTATTAGAAAAGATCAACATCTGAACTTGTAAAACACATTAAAACTCTATTTAACTTTAGAAGAAAACACATAAACCTAACACCCTACGGGAAGTGCCTGGTGCGACGAACTCCTAGGCTGAAAGTAGTGGGGGTGCACACCCACTTCTAGAAGTTTAGGGGCTAGACAAGTCTTGTCATCTAACCGTATATAATCTTCTACGCAGGTGATGGATTGTGTTGAACTTGAGGGGAAGTGGTGGTAAGACGTTACCATCATGAAATCTTGAGCTAGGCATATTTCATTGCTAACCACAATGAACAAATCAAAATTTGTATGTTAAGATCCGGTATTAAAACTCATAATGTAAAGGGATTATTGAGTTAAATCTTTGGTGAAAAATACCTATATATGGAGGAAGGGGATTAAGTTTGGGGCTCCAAGATACAACATCCACCCCTGGTTGAATAAAAATAAAAATCCATAACAGAAGTTACTTAAAGATTGAGTGAAGAGAAGAGTAATACTAAACTAAATATCATTGATCCTTAAATACTTGAGTATTGAGCATCTTAAAATTGAGAGTTACTTAAAGACTGGAAATTCTCATGTTTACTTGGAAGTTTAACATTATACATGTATAAAATTTCGAAAAGACACACTAAGAGTGATATTTACAAAAGCCACCATTATCTAAGGGAGTACTAAGATTTAATAATCAGGAGAATACTTACATAGAACAAACCTTAAGAAAAATAATTACCAAGAGTGAGTGAGTTTTCATTAGACTAGCCCATTTGACTTAAAATTTATACAGAGTCCCTACCTTAAAAAATATATATGTATAAATTTTAAGATAAATGAATCAGATTTTGGAGAACTTCCTAAAATTCTGCCTTGAGTGAAGCTATATAATAAGTAAATTTTATAAAGTAAACACTGAATGAATCGTCTAAAATACGATAGTTAATTAAAAAAAAACATTGAAACTTGGAAAAGTCACATAAATATTTATCTTATAGAGTTTTAACATATGGTTGACTAATAAACCTTTGAAGATAATTTTGGAAGATTATTGAGGATTATTAAATGATCGGGAATATTATGTTAAACTACTCAGTACGTTACACCTGGTTTATAGCTTGGTAATATAATTGATATGATAAATGATCATATATGGACATATAATTCGTATCAGTCATTAAATGAACAGATAATAATCATAAGATAAAATCTTATAACCACCAAGGAAATACAATTACATAACAATCAAGAGATACAGATATATGTACGATCATAGATAAAATCAACGGTGCAGTAAATTCACAACAAAGCTGGTTAATAAGGTGTTGAATTCTTTGAATGTGTCGTTAGTAGCGGTACGAGGGCGTACCTTAACTCTTTTAAGGGGATATGCTGGCATACTCCTCCTTCGTTATCTCATCCGGATTATGCCTCGTTGCATTGTTAGTAATGAGAGGTGTATGTATGTACGTAGTTTTACGTTGGGCACAGTACTTGTCACGTTTGTGTTGTGTTTTGCTCAGTTATACTTTATTCACTTGTTATGGTTTCGGTACTTTGATTTTGGTACCCTTGAGTGGAATGTTGAAATGGGAGATAAAGGATTGGATGGTATGGAACATCATTGAAGTTATTATTGTCTCAGCACACCGAAGCGGTGTGAGTGCCTATTAGTTGATTGTTAAACTTCGAGGCGAAGTTTTCTTTAAGGGGGATATGCTGAAATACCCCATAAAAATATAAATTTAAATTAATTTAGGGGATTTCTTTATTAAAAAATTAAATTATGATATGGAATAATGAATATTAAATTATTTATGGATTGTGAAATTTATTTAGGGGTTTTCTTCTATTTAACCCTATTATTATACATTATTATATAGTATTATGAATTTAATAATAAGATTTATAAGTCAATAAATCTTGGGAAATTATTAAACACTCCATATATATTATAAAGATTTTGGGAAGTGTTGGAACATTGTTTTGAAATATAAAGTCAATATAAAATTCTAGAAACCTTAAAGCTTATTAAGCCTTGCTAGAGTTGACTTTTTGAGAATGGTCAAACCAGGCCATGAAACCTATACCAAAAAATAGGTTATGAAAACTATGAAGATCGATAAAAAGAACGTCAAAAACGGATCATCCTAGCCAAAGTTATGCTAGATTGAAGTTTTGAATCAAAATTTGAAGAAGTGCCACGTGTCGCTCCCTGTACGGGTCGCCCACACTTAGCCGATTTCCTTCCCTGATTTTCGTAACCGATTTCACTTCCTAGCCTAACTTTAGACGGCTATAACTTTCACATTACTCAATATTTTTCCATGCCGTCTTCACCACTCTCTTCTCCTACAATTACTCTTTCCAACCATTACTCATACAAACCCTAGATCCTTCTGAGTCAACCGGAAAATCGAGCCAAAGTAGCCACATTGCTAGGCTGTTTCCAGAATTCCGGAATTTCCTTCGTTTTCAGGTAACTTGCGTCGATCATAACTTCTTCGTTAATCAACCAAATTCGATGTCTTAGCTCGTTTTAAGATCTCTAATCGCCCAGTCTACAATTTAAACTCGTGTTTTGTAACTTCAAAATCTTTTTGTATGGTGCGAGTTAGGATTAGTTCCAATGCTAGTTTCATCTTTGCCTCTACAATTTTCGTGTTTATGCCCAAGTCTGAATCGCAACCAGTTGGGAGATATAGAGGTCTAATAAAGTTTCGGTTTCAACAGCACATAAATAACACCGAAACAGGAAGGTAAACTCGTGTTTTGTAACTTAAAATCTTTTTGTATGGTGCGAGTTAGGATTAGTTCTAGTTTATCAATGTGTAGAGCTAAGTTTCATCTTTCTATTGAGCCAATTAACAAAGTCTAAATCGATATTACATAACTTATAGATCCTCGAAGTTGGCTTCACGAACTGATCGGAAGTTCGAGTTTTTTCCAGAACCCGTTCTCGAATTCCCTCCGATATTGCAATTCCGGTGAGTGTTTCCTCAAATTCTTCGTTGTTGCTAATATATACTTCATTGTCGACCTAACCCATGTCTAAATTTCATCAATTACGTGTTAGATTAGGAGAATTGGTACGATTTGTATTCGAAATCGACTCGGTACCGAAATAAAAACCTAACTCTCGAATCAGTTTCGAATATGGTGTATACTGTATTAAAATTGGGGAATCGGTACCAATAGAACCGAAATTTGATTACGAATCCATAGAAACAAAAATCACTCAATTCCGTTCTGTAGATTAGGAGTTATCAACGATTTAGTACTCGGGTCGCAATTTAGAATCGGGGAAGAACTTGAGTTTCAGGGACCGTCCGATCAGAGTTTAAAGGATTGGACGGTCCAGATTAGATCTGGCGATTTAAAGTTGTTTTAGGGTTTTAATAAATTCCAGTAAATGGTCTTAACTTGTTGGGTTAATTTAAAATATCTTCCCGAATGTATTTTGACTTGAACTTTTAACCATAGATTCCTTATTTTATGTAGTTTTTTTGATGTAAATTATTATGGTTTTGGAGTTTTTAAACATAAGTTATGATTTTTACAAGTTACGGTTTATCTGGAATTATTTGGCTAAATTAAAAAGATATTTTTATGAAATAAAAATTTTATAATATGTCTAAAATGTTATAGTTACTGTATATTACATTTGGGAATTTTTGGGAAACGGTAAAGGGTTTTAAAAATTGTGTTTATGAGTTTTTCATAAGAATAACCTATAATATAAAGTTTTTAATGTAATCAAAAATTAAGTAAGGTTTGTTAATTAACTTTTAAGCTGGGAAAATAAAGGAACTAAATTAACATTTTATAACAGTAAGTTTATAAATGTTTTTGTATTAGCTTTTAAAAGGAAATGAAATTATTTACATATATGTATATTTACTTACTTAAGTAGAAACTTATATAAATTAAGGAATTTAATTATCCTACATTTTATTTACTATATAATATGGGAGTTAATATTTCTAAATGAACTAAGGAACAAATATATATATATATTATTTTTACGCATTTATAAAAAGGGAATTAAGAAGTAACTTATAGTAAATCAAGGAACTAATTTAAATTACCACTTATAATAACTAAATATTATAAGAGCTAGAACCCTAAGATTGTAAAAGAAGCCTTATGAAATATAATTAGAATACAGTTTAAGGTTGTATTAATAAGACAGTTAAAATATGGTAAATTACATAGGAATGTCTTAGTAATTTTCTAATACGGGTATACTTATATATATTAAATAAATCAAGGAAACACATTATGTAATTAACCTTAAGTCGGTTGTTTAAGCCTAGAAGTTATGGAACATTAATAAATACAGTAAAAATTTCCTAAGATGCTATGGATAAATTTTAATACATAAAGATATACATACATATATGAATATACATGTATATAAATACATTAATATGGGTTGAGGGAAATAATAATCCTTAAGTTTCTTGGCATTAGATAAGCCATATGAAATACATTTGTAACGTTTGCTACCAATACTTAGGATGTGAGTTTTATAAATAAGTGATGTATATAATAGTTAAAGATTTACAAAAAGGTTGCAAATAGAAATTTGATACTTAAAATCATTGAACCTTTAATTAGATGAAACTAGTTTACATACATAAGAGATTATATTGATTACCTTTTGACACTGGAATATTAATGTGTCATTTGAATATAAGGTATGGGGATTTTTTCAGAATAGATTATCTTATTAAATAATTAACAATTTCACTTACGAACCAGAATTTAATTCTTTGATAAATTCTACCTTATGTAGATTATTGTCCATCCTAAATACAGTAAAGGAAATTAATTTATTAAGTTATACCTTTGAAACTTTAGGTTTTGTAAACAATTTATAACGTATTTAAGACTTAAGTTAGTATAAAAGGTTTATACATAGCCTATGGAGGGAATGTGTGTAAAAATAGAACATTTAGGAAATTAAATGTAAGTAAGGATACATAAAAGGTTTCTTAAAACACCTTATTATATAGTTATGATAGTAAATAATTGAAATAATAACCCCAAATTGATATGTGGTTTAAATATCAAACTATGGTATGTAAAGGCTAGAAAGTGCCTTAGTAACATCAATAAACAATTAAACCATAGTAATGCAATAAATCACTAAGACACAGTTTGAGCAAAAACATGCTCTAAGCTATGATGAACTTGGTTAGGACCCAAGAGCCTACCAAGACTTGATAACATTTAATTATGATTTTATGGGCTAAATAAGTCCTTAGGAAACTTTGGTGGACAGTTAAACCAAATAAAACACAAAAAAGACCTTAAGTCAATATGAGCGAAAATGTGCTCTAAGCTTGGGATAATGTGTAAAAGACCTAATGGTCCCACCTATACTTTATAATTATGTTATGACATATTAAATCAATTACCAAAGAAAACCAAGCTTGAAAACAAGTTAAAACACAAAATGTGCTTTAAGGAGTCTTAAAGCACGTTTTTGAAAAATTGTCTTGTAAATGAGTTTTGAATGGCTAAATGTCCATCATTACTCTTTAATTAACATGTGTACTATATAGTATCACATTTGGGTGGCTATATCAATGGAAATCAAAAATTCACTTCTATGTGCCTTATTTTGTGAATAGTGATTTTATAAGCTAGTTTGTAACATATGATGTTATAAGTAATTAATGAGTCAATAAAGACTATATACCCCTAGGCTTAAAAGGGGGCCGGTTTTTGTAGTAGTGAGTCACCAAACATGTTACCTTATTAAGTAAATAAAGAGACTCATAAGTTACTATTTGCTTTAAGTCATAAATATCTTTCAAAAACAAAACCAAACTCACTTCTCTCATTTCTCCCTTCATTTCACACGGTTCCCTTCTTCTTCTACCTCTCTTCCTTCTGTTCTCACGTGAAGCTACATACAGCACCAGCACCATTTCACCATCTTCCATTGTCAATATCTCATGACTCACTTAACCAAATCAAAAACAAACACCACCATTCTCTTCCTCTCATCAAGCTCTTCATTCCTATCTTCTCAAAACTTCAGAGAGCCCCATTTCGGTGCCATGGAGTTCCACCATTGATGGACGCTTGAGCTTGTCTTTCCACATATTATTGATCTCCTTTACTCCTAGGTAAGGAATCTCAAAGAAAAATCAAGTTTATCCATGTTTTATGTGTGACCGAAAATATTCATTAATGGAGCTCCTTGTGTTGCTTTGTTCTAGCTCCATTTGAATCTTTCAAGGACTAGGTGGAGTCCTCTCTCATAGATATTCAAACACCCTCCAAAGATTAAGGTAAAAACAACTACATTAATGTTTTGAAATAATGTAAACCTAGGGTTTAACAATGAGATGGAGCTTAAAGCTTGAATACTCATTATGTTGTTTTGTACATGTTAGTGTAGTTGGCAAGGAACCAAATGCCTTACCGGTTTTACAAGGAAACAAGAAAGAAATTTGTGAGGAAAAAGAGTAAACAAGCTATCTCAATGTAGTTTAAAAATGCCTTAGGAAAAATGAGCTTGATTTGCTTAATAAAATACCTAAGGAGCCAATGGCAAATGAGCTAGTAAAATGCTCTCAAGGAGTTTATTAAGGCATATGTATTGTTGGGTGTATTTTCAGGTCAGGCATTACTTATGTGGGAAATTCAGTGTTTAAGGTTTATGCAATTTAAGGGCCTAAGAGCCATGTTATTTAAGGGCCTAAGTGCCAAGCATTTAAGTTATGCACTATATTGTGATGTAGTGCTTAATGTGTGAAGTTGGTGTGTTAAAATGTTCTTGATGGATTTTAGGTGTTTCTTGAATGAAATAAGGTAAAAACCTAAGTGTCTGGATGTGAGTATATACAAGAGAAGCTATGGCCAAATTTGAGAAATGTGTAAGAAGTTCTAAGTGTTTTAAGAAAGTCTTGGTGAACTAGGAAGTGTTAAAGGTGAATAAATGTTTACTTGAGAAGAAAACAAGTATTAAGGTGATTTAGAGTGATGCAAGAATTTAGGTGTTATCTTGGAAGTTCTAGGAATTCAATGTGTGTTTTGAGGATGTATTTAAGTCCTGGAGAAGTTTTTGTTTAAGGTTTAGGAATGTTGATGCACAAGGAAGAAATGATGTTTAGTAAGGTTTTGAGAAAGGAGATTCAGAATTGAGAAAAAGGATTTGGTTAGTAAGAGGATGCTTGGGAGATGTGTTATGAGGTGAAGAAGCATTTTAGTGTAGTGGTCATTATAGGTGAAATACCACCTAGACTCTTAAGGAGAAAACATTGCAAGTGCTAGGAATTTTGTAAGAAGTTTTGTGAATATAAATGGTTTTGGTGAGTGATTTAAAGAGTTTAGCCATGGATAAAGTGGTGGTTTGAAGTGCCCAATGAGGTTAGGGTTTACTAGGATATATGGGGTGGGGTGAAGTTTTGGAGTTGAATGTAAAAAGGAAAACAAAGATCTGGGGCAGACGGACTTGCGACCGGAACTTGCAAGTTCGGTCGGCCCAGTTTACCCTGTGGAATTAGTTTCTGGAATGGACCGGACATAGACCGGACTACAAGTCGCGGTCGGAGTGGAAATTTTGACGGAAATGTTTTCTGGAATCGACCGACTTGGACAAGTCCGTCGGACCAAAAATGTTAATGTTGTTAAAGGTTATGAAATGATATGTGATGATGGGGATTGATAGGTAATGATGTTATAAGTTGTTAAGGACATGTTAGGTGAGTTTTAATGGCAATTAAGTGGGTGAAAAGTTGTATCAAAATGTAAAAGTAAAAACTTAAAAAGTAAAGTTATGTAACTAGTTAACGGGGAAGTTTAAGCATTAGACATTAAATAATCAAGCAACCCCGATGTTAATAAAAACACATGTGATGTTAACAGTTGTTCGAGAATTGCTCGAGGAACATAAGTGGACGTGGTAAAGTGGACTCCGGTGACAGGTATGGTTTTCTTGCAACCTGTGTCCTACCGATTACACCGCTTGTATGCCAATGTGTTTTTCTGTGTGTTTGCACGTTATAAGATAAATCATGAAAAGTTTACAGTCGTTATTGTTGTTGTATGTTTACGTGCCGATACCGGTAACCTCGAATGCGCTTGAAGGGCTAGTTAACCACTATTAGGTAAACGTAGAGAACGGTATCCGGTAACAACGTTTCCGACTTAAGGAACGTTCTAACCACGGCTATGCGTGAGTTGGTTATGTGATGTTTGTGTGCGATGTTTGTATGTGAATGTATGACTCTCCCTTCCCTTGTGTGTGTCTAACAAGACTTAACCCAATGTGTGATTGTTTAACTAAGTTCAATGATGAACTTCTGACAAGTGCTAACGGGGGAAGTGAGGAGTCCGGTCTGTTCCGGCCACGCGTGTGAGTATGGGGGTCGTTGTCATAGCAGGTTCGATCCTCTCTGTATGTTATGGTTGTTTTCCAATTTGGTTCCCAACCTTCCCTTTAGCTTAACCAAGGCTATTACTGACTCACGTCGGGCCACAGGGGCATACTATTGTTATGTTTGTTTCGGTGTGCTTGGATCACTATATCCGAGACACCTTGTGTTAAGTTAACCGTTCATTTAACGAGACGGTAACGAGTTATGTAACGAGCTTATCATGAGACTGGCAACATTCTCTAGGCTCACCAGTGTATTAGCAATGTTTGGGTCGGTTCCTAAGAGGACCATTCCCGTTATGTTATGTATCTTTGTTGTGATGCAATATCTATTGCGGTGTTATGTTGTGCACGTGGAAACGTGCAAAGTGTTGTTAAGGTGTTATGTAGTGTATGTTTGTATGTTGTATAATGTGGAGTGTGTGGATCATGGATATGAATCCCAGTTTGTGATAAGAGGCGTTTAAGGATAACCCGATTTAAGGGTATGTGTCGTCTATTAAGGAAGTAGCTCCATTAGAGGAGGACACTCTAGGGATGATGAATACCATGAGTGACTTATAAGTAAGGATATATTATCCGTTTGTTGAGCCCATTGAGGCGAAATGTTATGTGTTGTGTGTTTACTGTTACATGCATGATTTAAATATAATCAACCGCATGTTAAGACGACAATTAGTTGTGCGTGGCCCGGTAGCATGTGGGCTGCGGGATTACCATACCAGCAAAGGTGCTGAGCCCCTGGGGGCCACCCTTTCTCTTCTTTCCTATTTCAGGTACGAAGTGCTGGAAGCCGTTCGAGAGTAGGACGGGTAGTCGTTGTACATGGGTAATCATTTAAGTGTATATATACAGTAGGTGTAGTAAGACCGAAATTGTTGTCGGCATCAGTTTATAAATACTCGGTATAGTTGAAGGTGTATGTTGTTGTTGTGTTAATGGAAAGGGATAGTAATGTGTAGTCGCTCGGGAATTTAGCCCATCAGACCGGTACAATGTGTATGTATTAGCCTTGTTAGCCACGTGGGTGGCTAACGGCGTGTAACACCAACGAGTTAAGTAATGTGATGAGGTTGTTTTTTCCGCTGCAGTTTATTGTAAGTGTGTTAATGTTGGATGGGGTGTTACAAAAAGTGGTATCAGAGCGAAGTATCGCTCTGATGACTGAATTACCGAGCTTAGGAAGTACCGAGTTAGGATTTAAGTACTTTGGGTTAAGGGTTGAGTGATAGCGTGAGAGATACGCTAGTTAGGAATTACCAGTGTACTGGAAACCTACAATATCCATCCCACCCTCCACAATCCCTGTTTTATAACTTGGGAAAGAACGCCAGAGAGATGGAAGTCCTCTCTTACTCGGGAAACCCGATCTGGCTGTTATTAAGTACCTCTAAAGGTACGGAGAACCTGTCATACGGTAGATCCCGAAAACTGGGAATCCCGAGACGGTCTCCATCTGAACAATGTTAACCGCATTTAATAGCGAAGAATGAAGGATTTTGTGTATAAGAGAATAGAATTTCGGCAACCTGGGTCGACATGCAGAGCAGTCGAGAATAACCAGCTTGCAACGCACCAACCGTGCAACAGGCAAGAAGTGGATTAGTAAAACCCGAGACGAGTGTCTACGGGACCACAGTTGATAAATAATACACCAACGGTATACCAACCGACAAGGAACTACAACGTAGTGCCCAAACAAGAGACAAGTCTCAGTAACCACGACAAGTGCGTGGAACGGGCTATAAAGAGGAATACAATACTAAGAAAAGGGGTCTCCCAGAATGGGAAACACCCTAGTTGATGATCGTTATGTGAAGACAGTGAGAAGTCACCTAGAAGAGTTATTATCAGGCAGTAATCAGTGAGGGCCAACAAGGCCACTGATGACAGTATGGGTAAAAACAATACCACAACCGGTATGTGTTAAACCGATAGCCAGTTAGCATGGCGCACTTGCCATAGCAAGTGCTGCTATAACAGGGCTGTTCGGGAAATTTATAACCACTACAAAGTACTTGGTAAAGTACCACGAAGTTAAGTGTGACATTATACCATGGAAGGGCTTAACAGCCTAACCTCTGTAATTGTAAGTACACCAGTCAGCAAGAAGCTAGACTTGGTTAAGGTAAGAAGATGTTGTGAAACCATGAAAATTTTTTTTCAAACCAGATTTATTCAAACCCTTTTCTTTTCAAACCAGATTTTCTTTCAAACCAACACTTCTTTCCACCTTCTTTTAAACCAAACCAGTAAAACCAAGAGCAGTTGACAAGATACAACAATGGATAAACTTTCCTCGATTAAGTTCGGGAAGCATGGAATGAATATTGTCACGGGACAATATAAGGGAGTTGACAACAGAATACTTCACCTAGGCGTGTGACGGACACTACAAGTGTACCAACTGTTGTGGGACGACCGCACTCCGATAGGAGCTTGGGGCCTGACAGACCTACTTATGGGTTAGTTGGGTAAGTAGCAATGTATCAGTATGGTACCCCACATATGTATACGAGTGGAGTCCGAAACACGGGAAGTAGTCGACTCCGTCTACGGTCAGCAGTATAAATCAAACAAGAGCTAAGGATTACAAGGAATGTTGAAGTTAAGGAACTCAGTTGAGTTAACTAGACTAAAGGAATAGTGAATTCCTTTCAAGGAAATGTTTAAGAGTCAGGAGGTGCGAAGTGCACTAACTGTATGTAAAGACATCACATATGTCTTAAGGATCCTAGGGATAAACATGATAGCTGGAATGGTGACCCAGCCTGTACATGGCAAAGCAGATGCCTAATGTGGACACATTAATGTGCAATGAACGGGATGAAATTCCCAGAATGAGTACCTACACTACCAGGAAATGTTGATCTTCACAGAAGAGATAATAAGCCAGTTAAGAACGCAAAAGGCGTGGCTAACTGAATGTACCAATAGTGTGAAACCAGATGTAATGGCATAACTTAGCAACACCCAGGAGCATCCTTAAGGGTGTTCGCATCAACAATTGTTGCACGAAATGACATGACAGACACAAGGGTTGAAACTAACACCCAGTTTAGACATAAGTTGTCAGGGACGGACTGACAATCCTAAGGGGCATCCCATGAAAGGAAACGTGATGCAACGACCTTGTCATGGAGCTCAGTATAATTCCAAACCATAAATGTTGTACAGAGAAGACATATGTGTGGACAGCCTACAATGAGCCCAGCTCAAGGCAAACAAGGCTTATAAGCCAAAGCAAGATATGTATATAAATTCAATTGATTGTAGAAGTTTATGTTGTATAAGTGAATAGAGTGGTAAACGAACCACTGCATTAAGAGTGGGGATACCTCTCGATATTGTGAGACCGCAGGAGCGGTAGTTATGTAATCAAGTTCAAGAAATATGTTAAGGATGGACGATATGTTTATTGAAAGAGAGCAGTTAGCTTAGTAGTATGTGTGTATAAAGTGAAGCACCGAGCTGAATAATGCCGGCTTGTGACTCGAATGATCGATGCTCAAGGAGCATTCAGTAGTCATCCAAATGAGGGATGAACCATAATGTGAATAATGTAAGTTTATGTGTGGAAGTTGAGGTGACAGTAGATACGATATAAGCTGATGTTATACAGGAGTAAGAGCACGGTGCGCAACAAGCGACGTTGTATAAGTGTTGTTAAACGATAATGTAACAAATAAGACCAGTTATGAGTTAAACTCAGTGAGATGCAAGATAAGTGATGTTAAACAAACTGGGCAATAAGCCAGTGGTAGGTACTATGTGATGAGGAACTCAGTGTGAATTCCATGGCGAATCGCATAAGAGATTTACTGTCAAGAGTTTACACCTCTGCACTCTGTATGACTGAGTTTTGGTATTGCACTTGCGCAGTAATGATCGAGTGGGATAGCTAGGAATTGGAAACATGTTAATTGTGAAGCAATAATGTTATAATGGCCGATGCATAGGAAATGCAAGGCCGCACCAATAAGAGTACTTGTACAAAACCAAATGTGGAGACATGATTAACAGTAAGTGACTACAGTAGCACTAACTGCCAAATATCGGTATGGAATATACCCCAAATGTTGTAAATAGCTGAGAGAGCACTACACACTAGGTAGTAGCTCAATCTCAACCGACAGTAAGTCGGAAGAACAAGTCAATCATTGTGAAATACATAGTAGTATACACAGTAAGCTTTGGAAGTGATGGAAAATTGTAAACTCACCGAATTCGCTAACGGTAAAGATACCACGCGTCGGTTGAGAAACCATTGTTACCAAGATGAAGGTGACAATTGGGGATGTACAATACAGTAAGAATAACAAATGGAGCAATTAAGCTCTACAGTTATTAGAGTTTCGCAGCAGAAACTAGTGAGCCAGTGATTCAAGTGTTGAATGTACATGGTGAACATGAGTGAATGGCTAATTATAACGCCTAGAAGCTAACAGGCCAGAATCGAAACAACTAAGAGTTTAAAACAAACTCCAATGAGAATTCTTGGTTTAGGAACTAAACCGCCAATATGGTTAAGATCCTCTAATCAGAATCCATTGTGTAATAGACCGCGTGGAATTAAAACACTTCACGACGGCAGAACATTATAAGCCAATGTTTAGTGATTGATTACGTGGGCGTAATCCCTTTTAAGGGGGGTAGAGCGCAAAACCACTTAGTGTATATTACCGTACAAGTGTACGTATGTATGTGATTTATATTGTGCATAGCACAAAATTATATTATTGTTTTGATGATTGGTGTGTGTGTACGTAAACATACACATTCATTCATGGTTTAATTGTGGTAATGCGCACAGAAGATGCGAATACCATTGTGATAAGTGTGTGTTTGTTAACAGTTGTGTGTGATAGTACAAGTGTGGGGGTAGAGAAACTCCCGGGGGAACAAAAGCCCCGACAGTGTATAAATGTGAAATTGTGTGTTGTATTTTGATAAAATATATGTGTATATAATACTATATAGTGATTCAAGAAAGGGCATGATACCGACATAGAACCTAGTGAGAATAAGATTCCCTAGGCAACAGGATTAAAGTGATGGAGGTACTGATAGACGGAGTTCTATCCTTTGGAGATGTATGATCATGATTAGAATGATTCAAAAGATAGAAAATTGGAAATGAGTGATTTAATTGATGCTTGAAAATGAAGTGGGAGGTGGAACTTGATTGCATGTGATCAAGGGAAGCCGAACACAAATTGGGGTGGAAGGATAGTTCAACACTGATGCTGATCACATCAGGGTTGGATGACTCTTGAAACTCCCTATAAGTGGTCACAAATAACCACGCTAAGAAAAGAAGCAAAGAGCTTAAGTTGGACTTGGAGTTGTGTGTGTTTTCAAAAGGATTTTCAATTGGTATTTAAAAACGTTGATAGATACTTTATAATTAAAGTCTTCTTACTTAACCTCACAAGGAAATTTTAAATTTAAGTGATTGTTTTGATCTCCCAGGCACGGGGACGGAAGGTGTCCATCGCGACCGGGTTCTGCGGGATCACAGTGTGTATCAAGGATATTTTTGATTGCTATACATGCTATGACATGTTGTGTGGTATGTGTAATAAATGTTTTTGACCTTGAGTTTCCAAAGTGTATGCTATCAGACCTATGAGTCTAAATGTGTTGTGTTACATAGACCTATGTGTCTGAAACTGTTATGTTATGGGGACCTATGTGGTCCAAATGTTGTTGATGTAAAGTGTGTTTGGTTATGGAAGTTTATTTCCAAGTGATTCCTGTGCTTCTAATCTAATGATGTGTGGAAAGTGTGAACTTCGAGGACGAAGTTCTTTTAAGGGGGTAGATTGAAATACCCCAAACCTTGATATGTGGTTTAAATTCAAACTATGGTATGTAAAGGCTAAAAAGTGCCTTAGTAACATCAGTGAACAATTAAACCATAGTAAATGCAATAAATCACTAAGACACAGTTTGAGCAAAAAATGCTCTAAGCTATGAGTGAACTTGTTAGGACCCAAAGAGCTACCAAGACTTGATAACATTTAATTATGATTTGATAAGGCTAAATAAGTCCTTGGAAACTTTGGTGGACAGTTAAACCAAATAAAACACAAGAAATACCTTAAAGTCAATATGAGCAAAATGTGCTCTAAGCTTGGGATAAATGTGTATAAGACCTAATGGTCACACCTATACTTTATAAATATGTTAATGAACATATTAAATCAATTACCAAAGAAAACCAAGCTTGAAAACAAGTTAAAAAACACAAAATGTGCTTTAAGGAGTCTTAAGCACGTTTTTGAAAAATTGTCTTGTAAATGAGTTTTGAATGGCTAAATGTCCATCCATTACTCTTTAATTAAATGTGTACTTATAGTATCACATTTGGGTGGCTATATCAATGGGAAATCAAAAATTTCACTTCTATGTGCCTTGTTTTGTGAATAGTGATTTTTATAAGCTAGTTTGTAACATATATGTTATAAGTAATTAAATGAGTCAATAAAGACTATATTACCCCTAGGCTTAAAGGGGGCCGGTTTTTGTAGTAGTGAGTCACCTCAAACATGTTACCTTATTAAGTAAATAAAGATGACTCATAAGTTACTATTTGCTTTAAGTCATAAATATCTTCAAAAACAAAACCAAACTCACTTCTCTCATTTCTCCCTTCATTTCACACGGTTCCCTTCTTCTTCTACCTCTCTTCTCTTCTGTTCTCACGGTGAAGCTACAGCACCAGCACCATTTCACCATCTTCCATTGTCAATATCTCATGACTCACTTAACCAAATCAAAAAACAAACACCACCATTCTCTTCCTCTCATCAAGCTCTTCATTCCTATCTTCTCAAAACTTCAAGAGCCCCATTTCGGTGCCATGGAGTTCCACCATTGATGGAGCTTGAGCTTGTCTTTCCACATATTATTGATCTCCTTTACTCCTAGGTAAGGAATCTCAAAGAAAAATCAAGTTTCATCCATTTTTGTGTGTGACCGAAAATATTCATTAATGGAGCTCCTTGTGTTGCTTTGTTCTAGCTCCATTTGAATCTTTCAAGGACTAGGTGGAGTCCTCTCTTCATAGATATTCAAACACCCTCCAAAGATTAAGGTAAAACAACTACATTAATGTTTTGAAATAATGTAAACCTAGGGTTACAATGAGATGGAGCTTAAAGCTTGAATACTCATTATGTTGTTTGTACAATGTTTAGTAGTTGGCAAGGAACCAAATGCATTACCGGTTTTACAAGGAAACAAGAAAGAAATTTGTGAGGAAAAAGAGGTAAACAAGCTATCTCAATGTAGTTTAAATGCCTTAGGAAAAAGAGCTTGATTTGCTTAATAAAATACCTAAGGAGCCAATGGCAAATGAGCTAGTAAAATGCTCTCAAGGAGTTTATTAAGAGCATATGTATTGTTGGGTGTATTTTCAGGTCAAAGGCATTACTTATGTGGGAAATTCAGTGTTTAAGGTTATGCAATTTAAGGGCCTAAGAGCCATGTTATTTAAGGGCCTAAGTGCCAAGCAATTTAAGTTATGCACTATATTGTGATGTAGTGCTTAATGTGTGAAGTTTGTGTGTAAAAATGTTCTTGATGGATTTAGGTGTTCTTGAATGAAATAAGGTAAAAACCTAAGTGTCTGGATGTGAGTATATAAAGAGAAGCTATGGCCAAATTTGAGAAATGTGTAAGAAGTTCTAAGTGTTTTAAGAAAGTCTGGTTGGTGAACTAGGAAGTGTTAAAGGTGAATAAAGTTTACTTGAGAAGAAAACAAGTATTAAGGTGATTTAGAGTGATGCAAGAATTTAGGTGTTATCTTGGAAGTTCTAGGAATTCAATGTGTGTTTTGAGGATGTATTTAAGTCCTGGAGAAGTTTGTTTAAGGTTTAGGAATGTTGATGCACAAGGAAGAAATGATGTTTAGGTAAGGTTTTGAGAAAGGAATTCAAGAAGTTGAGAAAAGAGGATTTGGTTAGTAAGAGGAGATGCTTGGGAGATGATGTTATGAAGGTGAAGAAGCATTTTAGGTAGTGGTCATTATAGGTGAAATACCACCTAGACATCTTAAGGAGAAAACATTGCAAGTGCTAGGAATTTTGTAAGAAGTTTGTGAATGATAAATGGTTTTGGTGAGTGATTTAAAGAGTTTAGCACATGGATAAAGGTGTGTTTGAAGTGCCCAAATGAGGTTAGGGTATACTAGGATATATGGGGTGAAGTTTGGAGTTGAATGTAAAAAGGAAAACAAAGATCTGGGGCAGACCGGACTTGCGACCGGACTTGCAAGTTCGGTCGGGCCCAGTTACCCTGTGGGAATTAGTTTCTGGAATGGACCGGACATAGGACCGGACTTACAAGTCCGGTCGGAGTGGAAAATTTTGACGGAAATGTGTTCTGGAATCGACCGGACTTGGACAAGTCCGGTCGGACCAAAAATGTTAAATGTTGTTAAAGGTTATGAAATGATATGTGATGATGGGGATTGATAGGTAATGATGTTATAAGGTTGTTAAGGACATGTTAGGTGAGTTTTAAATGGCAATTAAGTGGGTGAAAAGTAGTATCAAAATGTAAAAGTAAACAAGTTAAAAAGTAAAGTTATTATGTAACTAAGTTAACGGGGAAGTTATAAGCATTAGACATTAAATAATCAAGCAACCCGATGTTAATAAAACACATGTGGTGTTAACAGTTGTTCGAGAATTGCTCGAGGAACATAAGTGGACGTGGTAAAGTGGACTCCGGTGACAGGTATGGTTTTCTTGCAACCTGTGTCCTACCGGATTACACCGGCTTGTATGCCAATGTGTTTTTCTGTGTGTTTGCCACATTATAAGATAAATCATGAAATGAGTTTACAGTCGTTATTGTGTGTTGTATGTTTACGTGCCGATACCGGTAACCTCAAATGCGCTTGAAGGGCTAGTTAACCACTATTAGGTAAACGTAGGAGAGCGGTATCCGGTAACAACGTTTCCAACTTAAGGAACGTTCTAACCACGGCTATGCGTGAGTTGGTTATGTGATGTTTGTGTGCGATGTTTGTATGTGAATGTATGACTCTCCCTTCCCTTGTGTGTGTCTAACAAGACTTAACCCATGTGTGATTGTTAACTAAGTTCAATGATGAACTGATAACATACAAGGGGGGAGTGGGAGGAGTCCGGTCTGTTCCGGCCACGCGTGTGAGTATGGGGGTTGGTCATAGCAGTGTCGATCCTCGATCCTCTCTGATGTTTGTGTTTCCAATTTGGTTCCCAACCTTCCCTTTAGCTTAACCAAGGCTATTACTGACTCACGTCGGGCCACAGGGGCATACTATTGTTATGTTTGTTTCGGTGTGCTTGGATCACTATATCCGAGACACCTTGTGTTAAGTTAACCATTCATTTAACGAGACGGTAACGAGTTATGTAACGAGCTTATCATGAGACTGGCCACATTCTCTAGGCTCACCAGTGTATTAGCAATGTTTGGGTCGGTTCCTAAGAGGACCATTCCCGTTGTGTTATGTATCTTTGTTGTGATGCAATATCTATTGCGGTGTTATGTTGTGCACGTGGAAACGTGCAAAGTGTTGTTAAGTGTTGTATGTAGTGTATGTTGTAGGTTGTATAATGTGGAGTGTGTGGATCATGGACATGATTCCCAGTTTGTGATAAGAGGCGTTAAAGGATAACCCGATTTAAGGGTATGTGTCGTCTATTAAGGGAGTAGCTCCATTAGAGGAGGAACACTCTAGGGTTGATGAATACCATGAGTGACTTATTAAGTAAGGATATATTATCCGTTGTTGAGCCCATTGAGGCGAAATGTTATGTGATGTGTGTTTACTGTTACATGCATGATTTAAATATAATCAACCGCATGTTAAGACGACAATTAGTTGTGCGTGGCCCGGTAGCATGTGGGCTGCGGGATTACCATACCAGCAAAGGTGTTGAGCCCCTTGGGGGCCACCCTTCTCTTCTTTTCCTATTTCAGGTACGAAGTGCTGGAAGCCGTTCG
This sequence comes from Limonium bicolor, assembly GCA_023374045.1. Taxonomy (NCBI): domain Eukaryota; kingdom Viridiplantae; phylum Streptophyta; class Magnoliopsida; order Caryophyllales; family Plumbaginaceae; genus Limonium; species Limonium bicolor. Next base: position 157,344,119 of record CM041780.1, read on the forward strand.
AGAGTAGGATGGGTAGTCGTTGTACATGGGTAATCATTTAAGTGTATGCATACAGTAGGTGTAGTAAGACCGAAATGTGTCGCATCAGTTTATAAATACTCGGTATAGTTTGGAAGTGTATGTTGTTGTTGTGTTAATGGAAAGGGATAGTAATGTGTAGACGCTCGGGAATTTAGCCCATCAGACCGGTACAATGTGTTGTATTAGCCTTGTTAGCCGTGGGTGGCTAACGGCGTGTAACACCAACGAGTTAAGTAATGTGATGAGGTTGTTTTCCGCGCTGCAGTTTATTGTAAGTGTGTTAATGTTGGATGGGGTGTTACAAAATATACCTTGTGGATACTAAATGTAAGAGTTCGATGAGTCTAAGTTAATTATAATATGGTTATTTCAAGATGAAAAGTGATTTAACATCTTATGACAAGATTTTTTGATGGTTGTAATTAAAGTTATTCTGAACTAAAGATAAGATAAATGAGTTTAGTAACTCAATTAAGTTATAATAAAATGCGTCTACAACACTATGATTCCAATATACAAGATGTAGATCTTAATAGGTTGAGGGGAAGACTTAAACATAATGGATTATCTAGAAGATATTGGTAACTTACATAATCATGGCATTGTGAAATAATAGTATAGTATTCTAAGATGAACCCATCATAGGTCATAATACAATGTTTATTCTGAATTAGGATAAAAGTATTGAGCCTAAGTTTTTATTGAAATTCTAAGATTGATTATATATATAAAACACATTTATGATATAAAGGTCTCAAAAGTTTTAAAAGTGAGGATTATGGTTAAGTATGAATAAAGTGGATAAGAGTGGAACAATTAACAAGTGTTGGAAGAATACATCCCTTGATCTTACAACCTTGGGCTATACAACATTCTAAAACAAGTCAAAGGCTATGCTTAACAATTGAGCGAAGGGCTTACAAAATGATCGAGGTTTGGAAATAAGAGTGAGGAATCTATTTACGTTTAACTTGGGATATAAGTTATTGATGATAGATTATCTTTAATGTTCCTCAGAGTGTTGTTGAGTGTTTGCACGAGTCTACTAGAACTGCTACAGCGTTATCCAGGTACGATTTCTCGTACTCAGCTTGACGTGTTTTGGACCTTATGGAATGTTTTGTACGATTTCTCGTACTCAGCTTGTTGTGTTTTGGACTCTATGGAATGTTTGTACGATTTCTCGTACTCCGATCTTTTTGCTGATTGACTTGTGGAATGTTTTGGAAAACGCTAACTGACTTAAAGAGGAATTTTTAAAAAGGAATTGGTTGTTTGACTAACTCAGCTTGTGTGACTAACTGAGCCTTGGATGTGGAACTCATTTGGGTATTGGTTTCTTCTATTTGGTGTCCCGTTAGACATTGACTGCTTAGGGTTTACGCTTCTGCACTCTGTAGACTGAGTGTTTTGGTATTGCTCTGGTGCAGTTAATGATCTAGTGGGGTACTGGGAATATAGGAAAGTATCTGGTATGGTAAATTCTTCCTTTGGACTATGGGTATTGTTTCATCCATGAGTCGAGTTTGATCAGCCTAATTGGAATGATTCTTTCTATTGGATATTAATTGTTGAGGGTTTACACCTCTGCACTCTGTAGGACTGAGTGTTTTGGTATTGCTCTCGTGCAGTTAAAAATCTGATGGGAATATGGGAAATGTTAATCTTGGTACTGAGTATGGATTATTTATATTAAGTGGTGCACACACTTTTCACCATGACCAAAACGGGTCGGTGGCAGCGGAGGTCTGCTATACCTCGTCCATCTGGACAACTGACAGCGGAGGTCTGTTTACCTCGTCCTTGTGACAACTGACAGCGGAGGTCTGTTTACCTCGTCCTTGTGACAACTGACTGGCGGTGGGGGCCATCTCTCCCAATTGGTTTATTCCACTCTTGAGTATATTTTGTCTATGGGAATCATCTTCTGAAAAGGTGGAGACATAAACTGTCTACCACGGGTTATGGATATTAATGTCACTCCTGGCCCTTTGTGACTACTTGAGTCTTTCTCTTCTTAACCAGAATTGGTTCTAACGTCAACAATGGATGCTTACTAACTATGTGGTGTGACTACTTAAGTGGATGACTTGGTTTGGAAGTTCTCTATCTCTATCTTTGTCTTGTTTTCTTTTCTCTTTAACTTGATTGTTTTGAAGTGCTTTATCTCTGTTTTACTTTTAAGAGTTTGTTTTCATGTTACTGTTTATTTTGAAGAGTTATGTTTTATAAGTTTGTTTTTGGAGAATTGTAACAGTTCCATTCCAGGGAACTGACCCGCCCCTTTCGGGGTGGGCTGCTTGGTTTCATCTTGCAGGTACGAATTGATTTACAGGTGGCCACGAAGAGAATGAGCGTTTGGGATGGGACTAGGTTTTGTGGAGAGTTAATGTGTTTAATTTCTATTATGTTTGTGTTAAGTTTTTCTCGAGTTCAGACCGTAACTTAGTTAATTTTAATGGTTGTAATTGGTGAGGTTGGTACCGGGTGTTTGGAGCCCGATGGTCTGTAGCACCTTTAGTTTATTTTCCGCTGTTGTTTTATTATTATAGGGGTGTTACAATGTGAGTATGGAGTGTTGTGGTGTTACGGGATAAAATGAATGGAAGAGAATGGATGAGTATGGTGAATGATTTCTTCAGTCTCCCGTCGTAGTGCAGTTTATTTATGGTAGAAGGACTGAGTTTATATAGAGGCAGAGGAAGGAAGAAGATAGAGCTGGAGAGGAGACAGAACTAAGTGGAGAAAGAGCTGGATCACGCGTGAAAGGATTTACAGGATAAGGGAGGTGCCTGATATTGTTAATAGAGCAGTTCGACATGTCTGTAGGCGCCGCAAAGGAAGAAGCAATTGGGGAAGACGGTCGGCGAACGAAACTAGTCGCGTTAATTTCTGGATCTGCGTCGCATTTACACGCGTCCTTGTTTGTCCGTCCATTTTTCCACGGACATATTTCTACGTCCATACTCACGTCCGCCCCTTGTCCTGGCTTAATTCCACGGACTCAATTCTGCAAATTGTTGCGTCCGGGTTTGTGTCCGCCCTTTTAGGGCCGGACGTCTCTGAATTGTCCGTCCCCTGTCCGGGTTTAAATCCACAGACACACCTTGCTCACGTCCTCCCTCTGTCCGGCTTTGTTTGGGCGGACAAGACACGGACAGCATGCTCACCTCCGGCCTTCTGTCCGGCCTCTGTTCCGCGGACACATTTACTCACGTCCAGCCCTTGTCCGGCCTTAATTATGCGGACGCAACCCGGACAATACTACTCACGTCCGACCTTAGTTATGCGGACGCAACCCGGACGCAAGTCTTTGACTTGTTTTCTTTTGCAACTTTGACCGGCTCTAGCTTCTTCGTTTGGACTCCGTTTTTCGAGCCGTTTGCGCCTACGCGTTCGTCTCTTCGTCTACTTTGTTCCTAGCTTGGTTTTCCTCATGTTTAACCAATAAATTTGTGAGATAATCAATAAAACATAAACTAGAGGAAAAACATACGATAAGTGAGAAATGAGCAAGAAAAGTGCTGATATAATATATGAAATACACCTATAAAACATGCTCATTTAGACACTTATCAATATACCATGATGATGAATATTCATATGTCAAGTTTGACCTCTATGATGATGGTATATGCATAATGTCATACAAATAATTCAGTTTGAATGTGATTTTACAAATGATTCTCAGTGAATCATAAGTTCATCTTCATTGAGATAGTGCCAAATCACAAAATGAGTGACTCTGGTGAATCATCCAAATATTGTTCATCTATTAAAGAAAACACTTGGCATGACAAATATCGAATGGTTCTTGTTGGATCATTTTTATTCCATGTTTTTCACGAATAGTCAAAAGTCATGACCAGATTGTGAGTGATGAGCAGTTATTGACATCACATAAAGTATAATAATTATCATGGTTGGATGTTATTATGATTGCAAGACTTTCAAGGTCTTTGTGGACATATAACTCGACTTATTTCAAAGCTAGCTCAAACATTGAAGCTATGCAGATTTTTTTAATAAGAAGTTATGTTGAGGATGACAAATTTAAATTTCTAAATATTATTCTATGTTTTTATATATTATATATTATTATTGTCCATTGTTTATAATATATACGTATGTTCGTTTACATTTATGAGATTTATTCATTTAAAACAATTTGTACACCCTAAAAGGGGTCATGAAAGACATATGCCCGGGAAGGCGTATGTTCTGAATGAGATTTATCCATTTACAAAGAATTTGAACACCTTAAAGGGGTCGTGAAAAGCATATGTCCGGGAAGGCGTATGTCTTGAGAAACATGATTAAAGACATTACAACTATAAATAATATTTCTTGATGGAGTCAAGAATTAACACTTGCTTGGGATGCAGTGCAGTTGTAGCTCGCTACCCTTTCCAAAGGATTATAGTTGAGCCATAAGCATGTGTCTTGATGACAAGGCATTAGTCTCATGTGTGAGAATGATTTTCCATGATTCAAAAAAAAATCATAAGATAAGGGTCAATAAGCTCTAGAAGAGCAGATACAATACCACATTAGAATGAAATTTTTGTACTGAGAAAGCTTTGTAAATAACAAGTTTTCTCAAAAAGTGGTACTGATATACCTGAGGCGGATATCACGTTAAGGCTACAAATAAGAGAATATCAATGTATATTCTGGAAACGATATAAGTCATTATTGTAGCTGCTTGTTTTCTCCTTTGATTTGTATCACATGTGTGTTGGTACAATGGAGAACTTGAGATATAATATAAAGAAAACATAAGTTTTTCATTGTTCCTTTTGGCATGACTGGTTAGACCATCCCAGTTCAAAAACGATGCAAATTGATATCCACTGTATGTGTGGACACTTTTTGAGGATTATATTCTTCCACCAAATGATTTGTTGCTTACTTTGAAAAACCTTTTATGAGGCTATCACCAGTTGATATTATGTGTAAACCTGAATTTTTATACGCGTGAATTCAGGTAAGATATTGGGGACCATTTTGGGGACCATATCCTGACCTCTTTGGACTATTAAGATTTGGTTTAAATTGATGCATCAACCAAATGGTCATTAAAGCTAAAGGTTGCAAGATTGAATAACAAAGTCCATAAGATTGGACAATGCTGGTGAAATTTTAATGCCTTAATATGAACTTTTACATGTTCATTGGGATAAATTAATGGTTAAGAAGAACCATAGATCAAAGATCTGTAATGAATTGTAAGATCTTTTGGTTTGAGAATCCCAATATGCATTTGGAGACATGTAATTTACACAAAGCAACATTGATTTGCATCAAGCCAAATAGTGTTGATGAACTCTCACTCTTATAAATGACTTTGAGTCAAAAGCTAAATATTCTCCCATACAAGGTTTTGTTTGAAAGATTTATATATTATGCTTCAGTGGATCAATCAATTCCTTGAAGATGTTGGTATTGTATGTTAAGTTCAAATTTTAATACCTTGAACTAATAGCTGGGGATACCTTTATGACTTGATTGTCATTTAGGCGAGTAATTTTTCCCAACATCAGGGGGAGAAAAGAAGCAATTGGAAGGTGAGATGATATGATATGAAATATATAATTGCGTCATCCTCGTCAGTAAGAACTTTTTAGTTCAAAGTACTATTCATCTCCAAAAAGTTGGCAACCCAATTGCATGATGTTGAGTGAAAAATATACGCCAACGTCTAATGCTCCTGTATTATAATGTCCCGTAAGGACAAGTGCAAATAAGTCTAACCTGAATTATGGTAGACTATGTGGTTCCAATGACAAAGCCCTTAAATGGAGCATGGAATTAAAATGGTCATACTACAAAGGGTATAGCTCTAGATGAGCTTCAGACATGACAAATTACCAGTATATAAGGTAATCAGGTACCTGATGATAATAAAGATCTCGAGATATTATGTCATGTCAATAATATAATGGAACCGATATGAAATCAACGTTGATTATATATATGTATATGCATGCAAATGTATGTAGCGCTACATGTCACAATGATGACGAGGACATTGAATTGATTTGTCAAAAGTACTTGAAAGACGCAAATGAGAAGCAGAATTTCAACACACTCAAGTTGTGAATAGTGCAAACTTGATGTCCACATAATGATGTGAATCCAGCTGGATACAAACGGGTGTTTGTATGAAAATGAAAATGTGTGGTTTAAAATTCTTCTAATATACAACCTGTATTGGTGTATATAGATTTTTCGAAAGCCTTGCTATTGATTGTAAAAGGCTTTATCCCCAGCAGTTGATTATTTTGAAGATATATATGGTTGAAATTATGATTAATTTGTATGGTTACACCTTATACAGGTAGATCACTTTGATAGTGTGTTTATATAAGATTCGAAAGAGATTAACTCCTGGAGGAGTTTAGTGAATTCTGAACGGGAATGCCCCTGTGACCATGTTAATAAATCTTATCATGAACCTCAACGATAAAGGTGTGTTTAATTGAATCTATGGCTTAATACCCAGATGATATAGATGATTACATCTATACTGATTAGAAAATGCATACCACCAAAAGTTTCTACTTATAAAAGAGTCGTTGATATTAATATAGAGCAGATATGCTAAAGTTCAAAAGTGATGGATGTATTCGACCAAGTGCTTCCCAAGTAACTGGGTGCAGGACCAATTAAAGATTGGGGATGCATACAATCAAAGCAATAAATTGATGTTTTCATCAGGGAGAGCAATGATGATTGTACTTTTTTTCCTTCACCATGGTGTTTTTCCCATTGGGTTTTTTCCAGGTAAGGTTTTAACGAGGCAATCGATGAAAATCATCTAATGGATTCATTTTATATGAATGCCAAGTGAAAATATATATGACTGATTATTATAGCTATGTAACGTTATTATAAGACTGTACTCTTTTCCTTTGCCCGAGGTTTTTATTTCCAGGCGAGGTTTTTAACGAGGCAGCATATAACAAGATGTTTCGTCCAAGGGGGAGTGTTATAAATAGATATATGTATAGTGGACTCCACATCTTTATGTAATTAGGGTTTCCCCTTGTATCTAACCCTCTATAAATAGAGGCCTTGTATACTCATATTGAAATGAGAAGATCAGTTGCCCCCTATCTTGTGTCTCTCTGCAATTTCTTTTCCTCTCATTTACAACACTTTCCAAATATTTGAGGCAATAAATTAAAAAAGGACTTTGAAGGAGTATTATACTTGTTTTCATTCTCTTTTTGGTCCAATTTCATAAGCGTAACAGTTTCATTTGGAAGCAGTTAATTGTTATGTTCGGTACGGTTTTACCACCAGAATCATATAAATTAATCATTTTCTTATAATTAGCCCCGTTTTGGTGTAGTTTTGAGTTAGTTAACCATCGATTTTGATTATTTCAAAAAAAACCATCGATTTTGATAAAATGTTATCATCTTTATTATCATTCTAATAATTAAATGTATAATTCTATATTTTTTTTAATTATCCATGTAATTTTATACATATTTGCAAAAATTAATTTAAAAAATTAAAGGCTTGAATGTTTTTCCAATTAACCGGTTTTGTTACAACAAATAACCAAAACCGACTTATTGAAACCATCTGATTAATCAAATTTTTGGTGCAGTTTTATCGGTTTTGGTTATACTATTCCATTATTTTTTAACACCCCTAGTATAAAGTTTTTTTTTTAATATAAACTAAGAATTTGATTAACTACACAAATTCCGGATCCAAACTTCTACATCTTCGGTCCAATGAGCTACATCATTAGTCCCCCTACCTACATTAGCTAATACATGTGCATATACATTTTGTTCACGAGCACAAAAAGCCATCCCAACATAATCTAATGATGTCATTTTACACAATAACTTAGCCAAAATTTGTTCCACCTCTAACTCTAACTTCACCCCTAGCCCATGTACCTAATTGACAATATTCAGACAATCTAGATGAAACTTCACCCTTGAGAAACCAAAACTAAGATACAATCAAAACAAAAATCCGACGTGATAGCTTCACCATGCACCAGTGATTGAAATCCCTTACCTCCTTTGATAGGTGCAACCATTAGCTTCCCGCCTTTGCAGCATATCACACCTAGCCCGTAGTTTTCATGCCCATCAATACTAGCATCCGCCCAAACATCCACCGTATCTTCCCTATCATCGCCCTTCATGAACCAGCGCTCCCACGACAATGTGCAAGAAAGAGTTTGCTTGAGCCCGCCCCCACTGCAGCCCGCAGGCCTTCCCATGGAAAACCTGACAATACCCAAACCATATTTTCATAGAGTACAAGAACATCAATTAAATGTTGCAGAGGTGTGGTGCAACATAATCGGTAAAACCAAACAAGCAAAGCACCATTTGTTTTAAGCATCGAAGGTCTGTCAACTCCTCTCCGCAACCACAACTCATGTGTATCTGAACATTGTAAAAAAACATGTAACATTGTTGTATTTGCACTACAAAAGCATGTCGAAGGTAATGACTCTCCACACTTATATTGAACTAATATTGGAATAATAATAATATTGGGCTGGCCCATCTTAATTATTTCCAGCCCAGTTATACATATGAGATTAGGAAAGATTAGGAGGATCTTTTATTATTGTATTTTACAGATTTTATCTTTACAAATCTTTATCTTAGTTTAAGTATAAATACTCTACTTTGTAAAAGTAGTATTCATGTGACTCATACATAATACATTCAGATGAATCATTTTTTGTTTACACATTATCGCTAAACACATATATTATATTCTCATAAACCCTTGTTTCTAAGATGGTATCAAGAGCACAAGAAGATTGAGTCTTCTCTTTTGCACACATGGCGGATGATGCTGGAAAAGGGAAGAAAGATTTGAGTTCTCCTTCAGCAACTGGGACGACTCAGATAGACATCAATGACCCCATCTATGTCCATGCTGCAGAGAATCCGGGATTGAGTCTCGTTTCAAAGTTCGATGGCACCGGGTTTCTTGGCTGGAGATGCGACATGGTGACAGCCCTTAAATCCAAGAACAAATATGGATTTGTCACAGGCAAAGTAAAGAAGCCAGATGAAATCGATGAAATTAGGTATTCAGCTTGGGAAAGGGCAAACTCACTTGTTGTTTCTTGGCTCAAACTCAGCTTGGTCCTTCCCTTAGAAACGTGAACTGGGAGATATCAGACAGGGTGAAGAATCAGTAGTAGCATACTTCAACAAACTGAAAAGGGTGTGGGGCAAACTAGATCAAGTCAGGCCAGCCCAGAGATGTTAGTGTAACAAATGCACTTGCGACATCAACAATTCTATTAGGAAAGCTATTGACGAAGATAAGCTAGTGCATTTCCTTATGGGATTAAACAGAAACTACTTATCTATACGGGGCCAAATCTTGGCAATGCAGAATCCGCCGACTCTAGAGAAGGCGTTCTCGTTGGTTGTACAGGAAGAAGAACAAAGAGGGGGAAAGTCTCTCAAAGAAGACGACGTCATGTCTTTCTACTCTTACAGGTCTGCGCAAACAGAAAATTCAAGAAGTCCAGAAAGTTTCAGAAACCCTAAAAGTGATTCCGACAAAAGAAAAATCACTTGTAGCCACTGCAAGAAAAGCGGCCATAGTTTCGAAAACTGTTTTCATAGACTAAAGTGCAACCATTGCAAGAGAAGTGGGCACATCGAAAATGAATGTTATCAACTCCATGAGAGAGATAACATCTTAGCTCACAAAAGAAAGGGATATGCGAACAATACAAAGACAGAGGAACAGACAGACCAACCGAGTCAGGATGGCGGGCTAACACCCATGCAGATTCAACAAATTACCAATTTGATACGCAATGTCAACACAAGGGCGAAATCTGAAGACTTGAGCTACAACAACTTCTCAGGTAATACTTACTGTGATAATTTCTGTCTCACTAGTTCACGCACCTTATTTCAAGGGAAGTGGATTATAGATTCAGGCTCGACGGATCATATTACCGGAGTTAGGGATTACCTCGAGAGTGTGTGCAAATTGCAAACCGAAAAAATAATCATCTTACCGGACGGGAGGCCACATAGAGTTAATTTGGTAGGAGATGTGAGAATCAGCAAGAGATTTTGGCTTTAAGGAGTATTATTCGTGCCTGATTTCCAATTCAATTTGGTTTCTGTGAAGCGTTTCGTCAAAGATTGTGGTTGCGCTTTGTTTTTTTATTCTGATCGGTGTTCTCTTCAGGACCACTCGATAGGGATGATTGAAAGGTTTGGAGAAAGCTTCAATGGGCTGTACGTGTTGGGCTTACCAACTGATCTTGCCGCCAGTCATTTGGGCCGCTTTAACTGTAACACCCCTATAATAATAAAACAACAGCGGAAAATAAACTAAAGGTGCTACAGACCATTGGGCTCCAAACACCCGGTACCAACCTCACCAATTACAACCATTACAATTAACTAAGTTACGGTCTGAACTTCGAGAAAACTTAACGTAAACATAACAATAATAAAACACATTCACTCTCCATAAACCTAATCCCATCCCAATCACTCATGCTCGTCGTGGCCACCTGTAAATCAATTTGTACCTGCAAAATGAAACCAAGCAGCCCACCCCGAGAGGGGTGAGTCAGTTCCCTGGAATGGAACTGGTACAATTCTCAAAAAAAACAAACTTATAAAACATAACTCTTCAAAATAAACAGTAACATGAAAACAAACTCTTAAAAGTAAAACAGAGATAAAGCACTTCAAAACAATCAAGTTAAAGAGAAAAGAAAACAAGACAAAGATAGAGATAGAGAACTTCCAAACCAAGTCATCCACTTAAGTAGTCACACCACATAGTTAGTAAGCATCCATTGTTGATGTTAGAACCAATTCTGGTTAAGAAGAGAAAGACTTAAGTAGTCACAAAGGACTAGGAGTGACATTATATCCATAACCCGTGGTAGACAGTTTATGTCTTCACCATTTCAGAAGATGATTCCCATAGACAAAATATGCTCAAGAGTGGAATAAACCAATTGGGAGAGATGGCCCCCACCGCCAGTCAGTTGTCACAAGGATGAGGTAAACAGACCTCTGCTGTCAGTTGTCACAAGGACGAGGTAAACAGACCTCCGCTGTCAGTTGTCTAGATGGATGAGGTATAGCAGACCTCCGCTGCCACCGACCCGTTCTCGGTCATCGGTGAAAAGTGTGTGCACCACTTAATATAAATAATCCATACTCAGTACCAAGATTAACATTTCCCATATTCCCATTAGATTATTAACTGCACAAGAGCAATACCAAAACACTCAGTCCTACAGAGTGCAGAGGCGTAAACCCCCCTCAACAATTAATACCCAATAGAAAGAATCCATTCCCAATTAGGCTGATCAAACTCGACTCATGGATGAAACAATACCCATAGTCCAAAGGAAGAATTTACCAATACCAGATACTTTCCTATATTCCCAGTCACCCCACTAGATCATTAACTGCACCAGAGCAATACCAAAACACTCAGTCCTACAGAGTGCAGAAGGGTAAACCCTAGGCAGTTAATATCTAGTGAAATAACTAGATAGGAGGAACCAATAACCAAGGAAGTTTCACATACAGGCTCAGTTAGTCACAGCAAGCTCAGTTAGTCACCCAAACAGTTTCCTTTTGAAATCCATTCAAGATCAGTTGGTGTTCCAAAACATTCCATAAAGTCCATCAGCAAAAGTATCGAGTACGAGAAATCGTACAAAACATTCCATAAGGTCCAAAACACAACAAGCTGAGTACGAGAAATCGTACAGAACATTCCATAAAGTCCAAAACACCACAAGCTGAGTACGAGAAATCGTACCTGGATAACGCTGTAGCAGTTCTAGTCAACTTGCGCAAACAATCAACAGTACTCTGAAGAATATTAAAGGCAGTCTATCATCAATCACTTGTAGCCTACGTTAAGCTTAAATAAACTCCTCACTCTTACTTCTAAGTCCCAATTGTCTTTTAAGCCCTCACTTAAATGTTATGTATAACCTTTGACTTGTCTGAGAATGTTGTATTACTCAAGGTTGTAAGACCAAGGAATGTATTTTATTAACACTTGTTAATTGTTCCACCCTCATCCACTTTACCCATACTTAACCATAATTCTCACATTAAAGACCTTTATAACATAAGTGCATTATATGTTATTCAATCAATCTTAGAATTTCAATAACAATTCTTAAGCTCAATACTTTTACTCTTACTTTAGAATAAACATCGTCTTATGACCTACAATAGGTTTATCTTAGAATACTATACTATTAATTCACAATGTAAAGATTATGTATTTAAACAATATCTACTAGACAACCCATTATGATTAAGTCTTTCCCTTAACTTAATTAAGATCTACATCTTGTATATTGGAATCATAATGTTGTAGATACAATTTATTATAACTTAATTAAGCCACTAAACTCAATTATCATATCCTTAGTTCAGAATGACTTCCTATTATAACCGTCTAATAATCTTGCAATAAGATGTTGAATTACCTCTCATATTGAAACAACTATATTATAGTTAACTTAGACTTATCGAACTCTTAAATTTAGTATTCACAAGGTACATTATTTGCTTAATTATTACCTATATAATAAGGTGTTTAAATATAACCTTTTATGTATCCTTACTTACCTTTAATCTCCTAAATATTTTATTTTTACACCCATTCACTCTATAGACTATGTATAATCCTTTTGTACTAAACTTCAATAAACTTAAGCCTTAAATACGTTTTAAATTGTTTCACAAAACCTAAGGTTTCAAAGGAATAACTTAATAAATTAATTTCCTTTATTGTATTTAAGATGGACAATATATCTACATAGAGTAGAATGTATCAAAGAATTAAATTCTGGTTCGTAAGCGAAATTGTTAATTATATGAAAATTCTCATATCTTATATTCAAATAACCTATCATTAATTCCAATTACCGTAAAGTATATCAATATAATATCTGATGTAACTTAGTTTTATCTAACAAAAGGTTCAAAGGTTTTAAGTATCAAATTCCTATTTATAAACCTTCTATAAATTCTAACTACTAAATACCTCACTTAATTGTAAACTCACACATCCTAAGTATTGGTAATAAATGTTATAAATGTATTTCATATGGCTTATCTAATGCCAGGAAATTAAGGATTATTATTTAGATAAATTTCCAAATCATAGTTTAATATAGTTTTATATCATAACCCTTTTAATGATTTTATCTTAAAACATTAAGTTATATCCAATACCATAAATGTTAAGAAATGATTAAACCTAGACTTACTAATCCACCTCACATTTAGATGTAAAAGTATTTTATTTACTTTATTATTGTTTATATATTAAGAACATTTAGATGTAAAAGTATTACATTTATTCATTAATTATATAGTAAGTTCTATTTGTGTAAAATCTAATTACAAATATTCCTAAGTCCCAACTTATTAATTACCTAACCAAATTATAGATCTACATTGTGGTCATTGACTAAATATATACATGTATTTTAATACTGTTCATATAAATCTTAGAAATTCAAGATAACTCTTTAAGCTCAATTTCATAACCACAATTCAATACTAGCTCATATAATATTCTTTTAATAGTACTATGTATAGGTTTAGTTTAACTTACTAATCCCTTCATATTATATTTCCTATAAGGTAACTAATTTTATTTATATATATATATATTTATATATACTAGGATTTGTTCAAAACATTATTTATGTAATATATTGTATTTAATTATGTTTAAAAACTTTTGGGCATAACTACAACCGATATACGGTTTATAAAATAAAGTGTTTCCCTTTAATATATATAAGTATACCTGTATTAGAATTTAATTAAGACATTCCCTACGTAACTTATTATATTAAACTATCTTATTACTAACTGCATTCCATGTATGTTCTATAAAGTATTTCCTTTAACTATATCTTAGGATACTAGCTCTTATAATATTTAGTTATTATAAGTGTTAATTTATTAGTTCCTTGCTTTAACCTAAGTTACTATTTTATTCCTTTTATATATATGTATAGAAATATATATATGTATATATTTTCCTTAGTTTAAATTAAAATATTAACTCCCATACAATATAGTAAATAAAATGTAGGATAATTAAATTCCTTAATTTATATAAGTTTCTACTTAAGTAAGTATATACATATATGTAAATAATTTCACTTCTCTTAAAAGCTAATACAAAAACATTTATAAACTTACTGTTATAAAATTTTAATTTAGTTTCCTTTATTTTTCCCAGCTTAAAAGTTAATTAACAAACCATACTTTAATTTTTGGTTACATTAAAAACTTTATATTATAGGCTATTCTTATGAAAAACTCATAAACACAATTTTTAAAACCTTTTTCCATTGCCCAAAAATTCCCAAATTTCATATACAGTAACTATAACATTTTAGACATATTATAAAATTTTTATTTCATAAAAATATCTTTTTAATTTAGCCAAATAATTCCAGAACCCGTAACTTGTAAAAATCATAACTTATGTTTAAAAACTCCAAAACCATAATAATTTACATCAAAATAAACTAGATAAAATAAGGAATCTATGGTTAAAATTTCAAGTCAAAATACATTCGGAAAGATATTTAAATTAACTCAACAAGTTAAGACTATTTACTGGAATTTATGAAAACTTAATCTGAAACGTTTTAATCTCAGCCGTTCAAATCTCTTAACTAAGATCCGACGGACCTGAACGACGAGTTCTTCAGCGATTCAACTATGGACGTCGAGTACTAATTCACGATTTTCTCCCAATCTACAGAACGAAATTGAGTGATTCTTGTTTCTATGGATTCGTAATCAAATTTCGGTTCTATTGGTATCAATTTCCCCAATTATAATGCAGAGTTCATCAAGATTCGAATTCGATTCGAAAACTAGGGTTTATCTCGGTACAGAATAAAAATCGAGTGCAATTCATCCAAATTCTCCTAACCTAACACGAAATTGACTAAATTGGCACATGGATTAGGTCGAAATCATGACTAAGAACAACAATATCGGAGCAATTTGATCGGAGACTCACCGGATTGTGCGAATTGGGTGAATTCCGATTCGGAAAAAACTGGAAAAACTCGAACTTTAGACAGTTCGGGATGCCAACTTTGAGGATCTATAACTAGCAGTACAAAACGAGTTAGATAATGAGTAAGGGCTCATTGGAAAGAAGAAATGTAGATCTACGTATTGGTAGCAAGAACTAAACCTAACTCGCACCATACAGAAAGATATTGAAGTTACAAAACACGAGTTTACCTCTCTGTTTCGGTGTTATTTTATGTGCTGTTGAAACCGAAACTTTACACCTCTATATCTCCCAACTGGTTACGAATCAGACTGGGCAAACACACGAAAATTGTAAGGGATTAGAGATCTTACAACAGCTAAAAGAATCTATTTTGATTGATTACGAAGCGTTATGATCGACGCAAGTTACCGAAAACGAAGGGAATCTGGAATTCTGGAAACAGTTCGTCAAGGTGGCTACTTGGGCTCGATTTTCCGGTTGACTCAGAAGGATTTAGGGTTTGTATGAGTAATGGTTGGAAGAGGAATTGTAGGAGAAGAGATGGTGAAGACGGCATGGAAAAATATTGGAGATGCAAAGTTATAGCCTTCTAAAGTTAGGGCAAAGTAAGGGAAATCGTTTACCAAAATCAGGGAAGAAATCGGCTAAGTGAGGGCGACCCATTACAGAGTGACACGGGATCTTCTTAAAATTTTGATTCAAAACTTCAATCTAGCATAACTTTGGCTAGGATGATCCGTTTTTGACGTTCTTTTTATCGATCTTCATGGTTTTTCATAACCTATTTATTGGTATAGGTTTCATGGCCTGGTTTGACCATTCTCAAAAAGTCAACTCTAGCAAGGCTTAGTAAGCTTTAAGGTTTCTAGAATTTTATATTGACTTTTATGTTTCAAAACAATGTTCCAACACTTCTAAAATCTTTATATATATTTGGAGTGTTTAGTAATTTTCCCAAGATTTATTGACTTATAAATCTTATTATTAAATTCATAATACTATAATAATGTATAATTAGGGTTAAATAGGAGAAAACCCCTAAATAAATTTCACAATTCCATATAATAATTTAATATTCATAATTCCATATAATAATTTAATATTCCTAATTCCATAATAATTTAATATTCATAATTCCATATAATAATTTAATATTCATAATTCCATATAATAGTTTAATATTCATAATTCCATATAATAATTTAATACTTAATAGTATTATTCAAGGTTTAATAAAAGAAATCCCCTAAATTAATTTAAATTAATTTAGGGGTATTTCATTAACTCAAAGAAGGGGAGTGCTGTCAAGGAAGAAGAGTCAGGCCCGGAACCAATTTGTAACAATTCTACGGATTTGGGAATGGGCTTCGCTTCTTTTATTAGTACTAAGGCAAAAGAATTTCATGTAAGACTTGGACATGTTCCCCTCAAGAAACTTATTACAATGGGTCTAATAAAGCAATCAAATTTTTCTTATGATTATGCTTGTGATGTGTGCTACAAAAGTATAGCCCAAAGATTGCCTTTTAGTGATTCGTCTATAAAGACTAAAAGGGCTTTCGAAATGTTACATGTCGATGTGTGTGGGGCCCTATCAAGGTTGAAACACACAATGGTTTCAAGCATTTTTCTGTTTCGTCGATGATTTCACAAGAACTACTTGGGTACAACTTATAAAGCAGAAAAGTGAAGCTTGGGAAATTGTTGTAAATTTCTCAACGTGATAGAATGACAGTTTGAAGCTAAAGTCAAGGTGGTCAGATCCGATAATGCTACGGAACTTGGAAGTTCTAATGAAGGCAAATTTTACTTTTCAAAGAAAGGTATAATTCATCAACAACGTGTGCACACACCCCTCAACAGAATGCAGTGATCGAGAGAAAACATAAGTGAAATACCCCAAACTAATAAAGCATGTATTAAACATCTAATCACATTAATTAAGGCCTAAACATGCCTTAAAAGTCAACTGAGAACAACAGTGGTCAACACAAAGCAAGATATTGCACCCTTTGACTGTTTAGGGTAAATAAATACCCAAATGAACTTCTTAGGACCTAAAACTTTGTCCTAAGCTTATTAAAACATAACTAAACATATTACAATTGTTGGAAACACCCCAACACAAAGAACAAGCATTTACATGCTTCAAGGTCAAGTAGGGCAAAAATGTGCTCTAAGAAAACCTTAAAGGTCTAATGACCTCTAAATGATATAAATTGGATCATGATCAAATATCATGTAAGGAACACAACAAAACTGTTCTCAAAGAAAACTGAGCTCGGAAACACCTTGCGACACAAAATGTGCACTAAAATACCTTAAAGCACGTTTTTGTGTATGAGCTCTAAGATAATGACTTTTTGTCACTGTAAAGACTAATTATTTTTTATAACATTAATGTGACATGATAGACTATATTATAAGTCTAAATCAAAGTTTAAAAATAAAATCAAAATGGGTAATTTAGTATGAATAGTACCCAAAAATAACATTTAATTACTTACCTTTAACCATGGTCAAATGTCACCCATTTCCTTGACCATGTGCTGCCGCCCCATATGTGCTGTCATGCCCACTCATTAATCAATCTCTAAATATCCTAGCCAATCTAATGAATCATCATTTACTATTTGAAAAAGTAACATTAAAGTAACTTATAAGGCAAATTTGGTCTTCTTTTCTCATTTGCCTTCATCCCTGCCGACACAAGCTTGCGCCAGCCTCTCTTTGGCTTCTCCAAACCGTGGCTAACACACCAAATACAGAGGAGGACAACAATTGACATAGGTAAGCTTATTAAGCCATTTTATGTTCATTCTCTTCACAATTCTTTCCTCTTTCCATGGAGCAAAGCATCAACCATTTCCATCAATGTTTCTAGGTTGTTTTGGAGGTTAAAATAAGGGTGTATCTCAGCTGTAACAAGGGAAGAAAGTGGAGAAACCTAATCTTGTTCTTAAGGTATAAAAATGTGCTTTAAGCACTTATCCTTTGATTTTCTTCAATTCCGGTTGAAAGCCTTGTTTCTAGGCTTATAATCTTCTTCTTAACATACTTATTCAGTTGGTATATCAAGAGCTTCAAGGTATAGCCAGATCCAAGCCAAAAACACCATTTTAGGCATTTTAATCAAGGTAAAAATTAGCCATCTTCTAATATGAGTTATACCAGTGTAAAGCTTGGTTTTAGTAGCTCTTTTTTGCTCTTTAATTACTGTAAAAACAGGCGAAGACAACCTTGCCTTGGTATTCTAAGGTAAATTTACCTTGAAAATGTACATTAAACACTTCTTATGGTTAGATCTTGCTTGGAGACTAATCATGCCTTAATTGCTGTTTGAAAACATGTAAATGATGCTGTGGAAATTTTATCCTAAGCAGCCGTGGCCAAACAAGGCCTTAACTTGGCAAAAATAAGGTATAAATCACTTAAACCTTCACTTGGTATATTAATATGTTTATACATATGTATAATTTGTCGTGAGTGAATGGGTTATTAGGTCTTATTTTGACCTTAGGTGATTAAGGAATGGTTTAGTAAATTTTATAACTAATTAATTAACATAATTGTCAAATTTAAGACATTATGTGGAAAATTGGTAAATATGGAAAATATGTGGTAAGGGCCGAGAGTTTAAGTATTTTGGGCATTTATGTGTAATTATTTTATAAGCTAATGTTTGTAATAAGGCCATGTACTTTAGGCCATTTTATTTATGCATTTATAAGCTTTTAATTAAGTTTAGGTGCTAAAAATAAATTACCGCAAGGAATGGGGTTATAGTGTAAATAAATTAAATTTGGGGGCTATATATAATAAAGCCGAAAATTAGAGGTTTAAATGAGTTTATATAAAATTATAAGATTATATAAAGTTTTGGGGTTAAATGGTAATTTCTGAAAAATAAGGGTACAAACCGTAATATATGGATATTGATGGTCAAGGAAATATTAAGGTGGTCAACCTTGACCATATGGTAGGTTTTGACCAAATTAAATAAGTTAGATAACTTATTTAAGGTTTTAATAAGATAAGTATTTAATTGTAACAATTTTATAACATATGTGGTATATGTTATTACCGAAAATAAAGGGTGTATAATGGTATTATAAACACCCATGGGCTATTAGGAATTTTTAGGAATTTATTGGTTGATTTTGGAATTAAAATAAACTATATATGTATAATATATAGTTATTATGTCATTATGACACTTTGGAATAAAAGATGGGGTGGAAATGTAATATACCGAAAGTATATGGTTAGTAAGGGTAATTATAACCCTTTGGTGAAATTTGGTGATTTTTAGAATTATATAAGAGTATTTATTAAGATATGTGTATAATATATAGTTTTAATGATATTATAAAACTATATGTTATAAATTGGGCCAAATGGCAATTATAGAATTTGGTGGGTCTGTTCGGAATTTTAAAAATATAACCATAGGTTATACCATTTTATAAGTTAAAAATGTTATATTATATGATATATATAACATGGTATAAATAATGGGGTGATTTTGTAAATAAAGGAAACTATGGTATATGAAAAAGAATAGGTTTTGATATGGTGCCCATGCGGCAATATAATAGTTTTGTATAAAAACTATAGGTTATAAATTAAAGGAAATAAAATAATATTATATGATATTAGTATATGGTATAACATTACATAATGTTATGTGGTCAAAATGGAATTTAAATAAATAAGGGCTGTACCGAATTATAAAGATTGGAAATGAATTTTAGACTATGGTCTATAATGTTATAAATGTTATAACAATTATATGGTTTAATGGAATTAATAAGTAAGGATATTCACATTAAATAATGTGACAAACTATAAATAAATAAGATTTATAAACTAAGGTATTTATTGATTAAACCTTAGGAGTTGTAATTATACAACATAAAATGTTACATAATATTAGGATAATAATCTTAATATAAGTTGTATAAATAATACAACTAATGGGAATAATCATCTAATATAAGATGATAAAATGTAACATATAATGTAAGAGTTTTATAACTCATGGAACTTACCTATATGGTAAATATATACATATACAAGAATAATGTATATAAGGATGGATATATTATGGTTGGAAACCATATAATATAATGGTGGTGGTTATTACAAAAATAGTTACAAACTATAAGTTATGAGTTTTTGAATGCAAATATAATTTGCTAAGATAATGGATTATATAATACAATGTATTATAATGGATGGTGGAAAATAATACAAATAATAATAATGCATGCATACATGCAACTATAGGTTATATACCTAAATTAATGGTGGATAAGATTAAAGAAATATAATGAATTAAACTTAACAGTCGAAATATTTTGACATACGAGTTTTAGTAACAAAGCCGACCGGTTTAGAGAAACCCGTAACAAATAACTGTAGAAATCCGGGGATGAACTGTCGGGGTTACTTGTTATTCGGAAATACCGGATGTAGTTAGTCATGGAGACTGACTTATAGTTTTATTACCGTTTAGATCATACTTCAGACAAGGACGCTTGACGAGCTAGTGGTCTACACTGCGCATCCTAGGTCTTGGTGAACGGTATGTAAAGGGGTTTGATCCGAGTTGTCCTAAGGAAACTCCTTGGGCTCGGATTTGGTTGATATCACTTGTGTGTTAAGTGTTTTGGATACATGTATGTGATTGTGTGCTACTGCATTAATTATTTATGCACGAGCGTCCTACGGGACTAACACTACGTCGACTATAGATCGACTTATATAAACATACATATACGTTATGTGATGACATGACGGTTACTTGATATAATACCATAGTATTAATATTAAGTATATGGTAACCTAAGTAAAACACTTAGGAACGAGTCACGACATTGTCGGTCTCTAGAGCATGGATCTCGAACATGAATATGACCTAGATTACTTCTAGGTATGCGTGAGACCCATTGGGCAGCTAATAATAATTATATTCTCCATAAGACTAAGAGCATATCTTAAACATTATGAGAGAGAGATGGTATGAGTTGAGGTGAGGAATCCCGGTAGTTTACGAACTACTTGGTTGCGCATTTGTGATCACTGAGGGGTTCCCGATCGGGTTCCGCTCCAGGTTTATACCCAACGAGCCCTATTTGGATCGTGGGTCAGGTGGCTACGGCCTTTTATATGGACGTCTTACGAGACAAAAGAGAATAGTCAGGGGCCTCCGGACCTCTGGCGAAATGAGCACCTTTGTGTGTACGGGAGGACTACTGTCCATGGTGAGGTTATCGGGTTGTCTTAACATGACGCCCAACTGGTATTAATTAAACATGGTTTGGATGGATGGGGCCTTAAAGGCCAAATTAAATTAACTATGGAAACTGTACGCTACGGCGATTGTACATTGTACATTATACTGCTATTATTTCGATACGTTCGATATACAATTGTTGTTGTGATATTTATGATGTTTGGATTGGATGGATGGTTAAGTGTTATGAATGTTTGGATGGATGATTATGATATTATACATGTATATTACAGTATTGATTATAACTGTAAAATGGTAAAGCATGAAACCAATCTAATAATAAGATGGTTAAAATGACTAAATGACCATTAGGGTCCAGGCCCGGCATACTCAGCGTCTATCGCTGATACTACACCATTATGCAGGTTGTTGATTGTCGAAGCCGAAGTGCGGGAACAGGGTAATTAGAGTTTATTTTAATTACCGCACATGGAGTTGTAAATGGTACGGTTATGTATATTCAGGATTGGGTAGACGCTCACTTGTCGATTTTAGTTTATGGACTTAGTATGATGTATAGGAGTCTCGTTATCACGGCGGTTAGCAGTTTGTTTATGTTGGTTGTTGGATAGTTTGGCTTCGTTGCTCGCATGGGCGAGTAATGGCCGGTGACACCCGAGTGAGTATTGTTATTGTTATTATTCTTCCGCTGTAAGACGTTTTATTTATTGCTACGAGAGAGATTATTACGTGTTTAAGGAGAGGGGTGTTACAAAAGTGGTATCAGAGCGGAGTACCGCTCTGATGACGAGAAAATAGGTTAAGACAGTGAGCTTAGGACTTGGGAAATTACGGGAAACGTTTGTGAGGTACGAGACGATTCGTCTTAAAAGATATTGTGTTAGTAACGCAAATTGCGTGATATATTAGCCTTAAAGGCAATTCAATATCTACTGGTTGTGTACGGTAAATTACCGAGTATTTATGTGACATACTGTACTACAGATGTCTGGGGGAACTAGAGGGCGTGGTACTGGTAGAGGTGGAGGCGGTGACCCCGTGATTCCAGGAGTTGCTGAGACGATTGCTGCCGTTCTCGCACAGCTTGGTACTCCGATTGGAGGAGCACCAGCCCACCCGCCACAGCCCAGGGAGACGAACTGGCTGAAATCAGTTACCGAGACCCGACCACCTACATATTCTGGGGAGCCAGACCCCGTAGCCTTAGAGTGTTTCATTGTTGAACATGAGAAGGCCTACGAAGCTTTGCAAGTACCTGCCAACAGAAGGTCGTCATTGCTGCTTTCCATCTGAAGGATGCAGCCAGCACTTGGTGGAGGTTGGTCAAGGACCATCACCTGGCTATGCCCGACTTTTCGTGGGCTGCCTTTGTCGAGTTGCTGAGGGGGAAGTACTACCCGGCGCATCTCAAGCAGAAGAAGCGCCATGAGTTCGAGACATTATCCTAGGGAGGTCTGACCGTGGATGAGTACTACGCTCGATTCATTGGTCTGCTGGACTTTATCCCCGGGTTGATTACTCAGAGACCGTGAAGGTCGAGAAGTTCCGGGGGGGATTGTTGTTTCGCATCCAGATGGCGATGGGTGCTACCCTCTACACTACCATCCAGGTATTAACATGAAAGCCATAAAATCTTTACTTACTACATTACCGATTAACTTGTGAGAACTTACCAATGAGATTCCAGGAGTGTTACGACTGCCTCGAGGACGGAGCTAATGCTCCAGACTCGGGAAGAGACTCTCGGGCAAGAAGAGAAAGAACCCTGAGGGAGAGTCTGAGGGTGGAGGAGCATCTCCAGGCGATAGCCAGAAGAAGGGAAAGTAAGGACTTATCCCATTCTAAACTACCATATAATACCTTATGAATGCTGACCCGAAACCTTAAACAGGAAATTCTTTCAAAAGAAAGGGCAGCAGGGTCACCAGGGAGCGAAGGGAAAGAGCCCGTCCTTCGGTTGACCGGCCCAGCTATAGATGCTCAGCCTTGAGATCTGCACCTCCTAAGGGTGAGAAACCTACCTCTTAAATTCAATTGTGACCTTGACTTTTATATCAACAGATTTTAACTTAAACTAAATGTTACCATCAGGCACCGGACAGCCCCAGCGCCATTTCTATTGTAAGCGTTGTGGGAAGGACCATCCTGGGGTCGACTGCAATGGCCGCAAAGTTGAGTGTCGGGTTGCAAGAAAGAGGGCCACCGGGAGTTCGAGTGTTGGATGAACCCTGAGAGCCGTAATTACAGGCCACCAAGGAATACTCAGAAGACCTCAGTTGGAGGATCTGGAGTACCACGAGGCGGTCAGGATGGCCAGACATCTACTGATGCTGGAGCCCAAAGGGCAAGGGAGTCGATAGGGCATGAGTACCCTGAACTCCATGAGACCGCTGGTGGAAGACTTTTGCTTACTGTTATGTACTTACCTTGGATGTTAGAAGAGATATGTTATAAATATGTGGGGGGTGTCATTGACCACTCGCCTTTTGTGTATGACTTTTGAGACTAGTTATGTGGACTCGATGCGTGTAACCTTGGAACCTTGACGGATTTTATATATATGAACGGGATGTTAATGCTTACATTATCATGTAGCCATACTCGACGACGCAGAGTCAATGAGACATAGTTACTGAACCAGTTTCCACCTGCATGGCGCACTTGCTATTGCAAGCACTATGACAATCAACCAATGAAATTTCCATCTGCCTTGCGCACTTGACAGAGTAAGTGCTGCAACTGCAACTACAACTATTACTTTTTAGTTTTTATTATATATATACCAAAAAAAATTCATATTTTTTGTATAAACCCTAAGATTAGAAACCTATGCAACCTTGGGAAGACCGTTAGTCCGACCACTGCAACTGAGAAAATTATACAGCCACTGTGATTGTAAACCACACCAGTTTAAGTTGTTCGAGAATTATCAGACAAGGCTTATTAGCCAAATACCATCAGTGTATACCCGCATTTAATGCTAATCACTAGTGATGAATGTTTAGTCCTTATGGACAAGCATACCCTTTGTAGATGCACCACCGTCAGTGAGGATGGTTGGGAAGTGAAGAGCCAAGTTGCTCAAGCTATTATGCAATCTGCAATACATCCAATTTAATGGATGAGGGAACAAATATGAACTATGGATGAGATGTGATCATGATAAACAGGGAGAAAAGGAATATGGTTGTACTCAATGAGATCGAATTAGGAGAACCAAGTTTGCTAAATATAGCACGATTTTACTACCGATGCCACTAAGGCAATACACTTGCACAAGATGACAAAACATGAACTATAAAAAAAAGAAAAAAAAAAAAAAAAAAAGGATATCCATCAAAGGGAGATTGACAACAGAATACTTCACAATACCCGTGTGACAGACATTACCAGTTTACTAAATGAGACATGGGACGACCGCACTCCGATAGGAGCATGTGGGCCTGACAGACTTATTTATGTTAGTCGGGTAAGTAGTAATGTATCAGTACGGTACCCCATGCAAGTAGACAAGTAGTGTTAGGAACACGAGAAGTATTCAACTCCATACTAAGGACAGTGATACAGGTTACCTCGAAGATGGACGAGAAGAGCCGCAGTTAAACCAACGGGCTAGAGAAATCAAGAACCTTCAACAGAGCAGTAGACAGTATACAGTGAAGACAAGGGAAACCGTTCAAGGACGTGAAAAGAAGGAAAGAAACATGAAAACCCATTATGGAAATAATATGTAGAATCCTCATAAGGATCGAGCAAATTCTTGCAATCCAGAGGAAATCTACCAGATGATGTGGACATAAACGCGTGATTACGCAATGATGAGAGACAAGCTAATATACTAGCAGATACCTTAAGCAAGGAACAATGGACTTGGAATGTACCACTCACATGATAATTCGCTCATCTTATCTGTTTGACTCATTTGATATTAGCTGCTGAGAGTTTACGCCTCTGCACTCTGTATGACTGAGTGTTTTGGTATTGCACTTGTAGTTATTAATCTAGTGGGAATACAGAAAGATGCAATGGATATCAACACGAGTGTGTATAAAAGAACTACAACAGTGTGTTACTCCGGAACAAAACCACCAGGAGACACGGATGACGAGCTTTAACTTCGTGGACATGTAGGCTGGTACGTCTTAATATTTCAAAGACAAGTGCAAAGAGCACAAAGTACTAATAATAGCCAATGTCATATTATACCTCAAGCTGAATATCAGAGAGAGAAGACACACGCATGTATGCTAGTGATCCAAATGAGAGGATACACAGCAATGAAAAGAGGCAAACTGAGCCTATGTTCATGGGTCTGCACCTCAATACGAAGCGAGTGGGCCCATTAGAACGAACTTGGGAGAGAGCACAAATAGTTTAGTGCCTCACCCTTTATGTATTGTGGAGCCCAGAAGGGCAAGAGTCATACCCGTCTCTCTGATATGAGGATAATCCACGAGTTGGAAAACTCTATGAGAGCCAAGTATCCAGCGCTCCTTGTTGAGCGGCTGTTGTATACTTGTGGGGTACGGGGCGTAACCCTTTTTAAGGGGGGGTAGAGCCTCTTGGCTGTGCACGTGTGTGCACTAAGTTTTGTTGTTTCGTATGCGGGGCATACAGTAGTTTGTGGTATGCGGGGAATACGAGGTTTGTTTATTTATTTGTTTCGTATGCATGGCATACAGTGGATTGGTGGTATGCGGGGCATACATGGTTTTGTTTGTTATGTTTTGGTTTGTTTTGTGTGTGATGTGCACTTGTATGTATGTATCTTATGAGATACCTGTATGAATGATGTATATACACCCATGTGTGTAATACTTTTCTTATGCTACTTGTGATATATATATTTATATTGCTTTGTAGAATGATTACATATGGTATCGCCTAGATACGAAATGAATCATTAGATATGGAATGTGGAAGGATGGTATGTTATGGACACCTCAGGGAGGTTGTCAGGGTTTGTAGAACTGATAGGAAAGAATGCTTCTAATGGATCACCTATATCCATATATGATTGAACTAACGCCACAAAGTGATGACTATGTGATGTATAAGCATAATACGATGTGTGTAAATGATATATCACATAGATATACATTATGGGAATAATGGGTAGTCATATATTTATATACTTACCTATTTGATTAAGAGACTTCGGGACGAAGTCTTTTTAAGGGGGGTAGATTGAAATACCCCAAACTAATAAAGCATGGATTAAAAATCTAATCACATTAATTAAGGCCTAAACATGCCTTAAAAGTCAACTGAGAACAACAGTGGTCAACACAAAGCAAGATATTGCACCCTTTGACTGTTTAGGGTAAATAAATACCCAAATGAACTTCTTAGGACCTACAACTTTGTCCTAAGCTTATTAACACATAACTAAACATATTACAATTGTTGGACAACACCCCAACACAAAGAACAAGCATTTACATGCTTCAAGGTCAAGTAGGGCAAAAATGTGCTCTAAGAAAACCTTAAAGGTCTAATGACCTCTAAATGATATAAAATTGGATTCCATGATCAAATATCATGTAAGGAACACAACAAAACTGTTCTCAAAGAAAACTGAGCTCAGAAACACCTTGCGACACAAAATGTGCACTAAAATACCTTAAAGCACGTTTTTGTGTATGAGCTCTAAGATAATGACTTTATGTCACTATAAAGACTAAATTATATTCTTTATAACATTAATGTGACATGATAGAGTATATTATAAATCTAAATCAAAGTTTAATAATAAAATCAAAATGGGTAATTTAGTATGAATAGTACCCAAAAATAAAATTTAATTACTTACCTTTAACCATGGTCAAATGTCACCCATTGCCTTGACCATGTGCTGCCGCCCCATATGTGCTGTCATGCCCACTCATTAATCAATCTCTAAATATCCTAGCCAACCATGGTCAAAGTAACTTATAAGGCAAATTTGGTCTTCTTTTCTCATTTGCCTTCATCCCTGCCGACACAAGCTTGCTCCAGCCTCTCTTTGGCTTCTCCAAACCGTGGCTAACACACCAAATACAGAGGAGAACAACAATTGACATAGGTAAGCTTATTAAGCCATTTTATGTTCATTCTCTTCACAATTCTTTCCTCTTTCCATGGAGCAAAGCATCAACCATTTCCATCAATGTTTCTAGGTTGTTTTGGAGGTTAAAAGAAGGGTGTATCTCGGCTGTAACAAGGGAAGAAGGTGGAGAAACCTAATCTTGATCTTAAGGTATAAAAATGTGCTTTAAGCACTTATCCTTTGATTTTCTTCAATTCCGGTTTGAAAGCCTTGTTTCCTAGGCTTATAATCTTCTTCTTAACATACTTATTCAGTTGGTATATCAAGAGCTTCAAGGTATAGCCAGATCCAAGCCAAAAACACCATTTTAGGCATTTTAATCAAGGTAAAAATTAGCCATCTTCTAATATGAGTTATACCAGTTTAAAGCTTGGTTTTAGTAGCTCTTTTGATGCTCTTTAATTACTGTAAAAACAGGTCGAAGACACTTACACTTGCCTTGTTATTCTAAGGTAAAATTTACCTTGAAAATGTACATTAAACACTTCTTATGGTTAGATCTTGCTTAGAGACTAATCATGCCTTAATTGCTGTTTGAAAACATGTAAATGATGCTGTGTAAATTTTATCCTAAGCAGGCCGTGGCCAAACAAGGCCTTAACTTGGCAAAAATAAGGTATAAATCACTTAAACCTTCACTTGGTATATTAATATGTAATTATACATATGTGTATAATTTGTGCCGTGAGTGAATGGGTTAATTTAGGTCTTATTTTGACCTTAGGTGATTAAGGAATGGTTTAGTAAATTTTACAACTAATTAATTAACATAATTGTCAAATTTAAAACATTATGTGGAAAATTGGTAAATATGGAAAATATGTGGTAAGGGCCGAGAGTTTAAAGTACTTTTGGGCATTTATGTGTAATTCATTTTATAAGCTAATGTTTGTAATAAGGCCATGTACTTTAGGCCACTTTATTTATGCATTTATAAGCTTTTAATTAAGTTTAGGTGCTAAAAATAAATTACCGCAAGGAATCGGGGTTATAGTGTAAATAAATTAAATTTGGGGCTATATATTAATAAAGCCAAAAATTAGAGGTTTAAATGAGTTTATATTAAAATTATAAGATTATATAAAGTTTTGGGGTTAAATGGTAATTTCTAAAAAATAAGGGTACAAACCGTAATATATGGATATTGATGGTCAAGGAAATATTAAAGTGGTCAACCTTGACCATATGGTAGGTTTTGACCAAATTAAATAAGTAAGATAACTTATTTAAGGTTTTATAATAAGATAAGTATTTAATTGTAACAATTTTATGACATATGTGGTATATATGTTATTACCAAAAATAAAGGGTGTATAATGGTATTATAAACACCCATGGGCTATTAGGAATTTTTAGGAATTTATTTGGTTGATTTTGGAATTAAAATAAACTATATATGTATAATATATGGTTATTATGTCATTATGACACTTTGGAATAAAAGATGGGGTGGAAATGTAATATACCGAAAGTATATGATTAGTAAGGGTAATTATAACCCTTTGGTGAAATTTGGTGATTTTTAGAATTATATAAGAGTATTTATTAAGATATGTGTATAATATATAGTTTTAATGATATTATAAAACTATATGTTATAAATTGGGCCAAATGGCAATTATAGGAATTTGGTGGGTCTGTTCGGAATTTTACAAAAATATAACCATAGGTTATACCATTTTATAAGTTAAAAATGTTATATTATATGATATATATAACATGGTATAAATAATGGGGTGATTTTGTAAATAAAGGAAACTATGGTATATGAAAAAGAATATGGTTTTGATATGGTGCCCTTGCGGCAATATATTATAGTTTTGTATAAAAACTATAGGTTATAAATTAAAGGAAATAAGGATATCATATTATATGATATTAATATATGGTATAACATTACATAATGTTATGTGGTCAAAATTGAATTTAAATAAATTAATGGGCTGTACCGAATTATAAAAGATTTGGAAATGAATTTTAGACTATGGTCTATAATGTTATAAATGTTATAACAATTATATGGTTTAAATGGAATTAATAAGTAAAGATATTCACATTAAATAATGTGACAAACTATAAATAAATAAGATTTATAAACTAAGGTGTTTATTGATT
Source organism: Limonium bicolor (assembly GCA_023374045.1). Lineage (NCBI taxonomy): Eukaryota > Viridiplantae > Streptophyta > Magnoliopsida > Caryophyllales > Plumbaginaceae > Limonium > Limonium bicolor. The sequence goes on from CM041780.1 coordinate 157,373,677, forward strand.
AAACCTTAGGAGTTGTAATTATACAACATAAAATGTTACATAATATTAGGATAATAATCTTAATATAAGTTGTATAATGTAATACAACTAATGGGAATAATCATCTAATAAAAAGGTGATAAAAATGTAACATATAATGTAAGAGTTTTATAACTCATGGAACTTACATATGTGGTAAATATATACATATACAAGAATAATGTATATAAGGATGGATATATATTATGGTTGGAAACCATATAATATAATGGTGGTGGTTATTACAAAAAATAGTTACACACTATAAGTTATAAGTTTTTTTGAATGCAAATATAATTTGCTAAAGTTAATGGATTATATAATACAATGTATTATAATGGATGGTGGAAAATAATACAACATAATAAGTCATGCATGCATACATGCAACTATAGGTTATATACCTAAATTAAATGGTGGATAAGATTAAAGAAATATAATGAATTAAACTTAACAGTCGAAATATTTTGACATACGAGTTTAGTAACAAAGCCGACCGGTTTAGAGAAACCCGTAACAAATAACTGTAGAAATCCGGGGATGAACTGTCGGGGTTACTTGTTATTCGGAAATACCGGATGTAGTTAGTCATGGAGACTGACTTATAGTTTTATTACCGTTTAGATCGTACTTCAGACAAGGACGCTTGACGAGCTAGTGGTCTACACTGCGCATCCTAGGTCTTGGTGAACGGTATGTAAAGGGGTTTGATCCGAGTTGTCCTAAGGAAACTTCTTGGGCTCGGATTTGGTTGATATCACTTGTGTGTTAAGTGTTTTTGGATACATGTATGTGATTGTGTGCTACTGCATTAATTATTTATGCACGAGCGTCCTACGGGACTAACACTACATCGACTATAGATCGACTTATATAAACATACATATACGTTAATGTGATGACATGACGGTTACTTGATATAATACCATTAGTATTAATATTAAGTATATGGTAACCTAAGTAAAATACTTAGGGATGAGTCACGACGTTGTCGGTCTCTAGAGCATGGATCTCGAACATGAATATGACCTAGATTACTTCTAGGTATGCGTGAGACCCATTGGGCAGCTTGTAACACCCCAACCGCTATTCCTACGCTTACCATTCAATCATCCCAATAATCAAGTTACTCGCAGCGGAAATACTACTACTACGGCGGGTGATATAACGCCGCTAACCGCCCATACGGCTAGCAAGGCTTACTCTACAATACAGTGACGGTCTGATGATCATAGTATACCGAGCTACTAAAACATTGCTTACTGAATACAAAAGATAGCATTCTTACATTACCGGATCACCGAGTATTTAAAGTATTTAATTACATCCCTTTCCAATTGTTCCCAAAAGAATGAGTTTCTACCAACTACTCATCTATACCCAATCTCCGTCCTATCAACATCCAAAAAGGTGTACCCCATGGTACACCGGCTATCAAAAAGCTACAGCCGTGTACTACTTAGTACACCATTCATAATCCGTTAATTACAAATCCAAAAAGAAACAAAGCTACTTCACTTCACAGCCTTCATCCTTCTCTTGTACCTACGTGTAGTAAAAACATCGCCCCAAGGGGCTCAGCAAAAGATGCGCATGAACTCCGCATTTACCGCGTGCTAGCTAGGGCACGCCGACTATTTGACGTCCACTAAACATGTGGTTCATTAATTTCATACATACATGCTTTACATACAACATACATGCATATACAATACATTATACAATTCAAGGCAACCGTACAAATAGTGCACACATTGCTTACCTTCGCAGTGTTAGCCAAGTTACGCATCCGAGTTAATCGGAATGCTATTTACTCTTTACTCATTACACATTCTTACTCGTACTTTACTTACTTACTTCCATTTACTTACTTACTCATTCTTATTTACTTACTCATACTCAAGTTAAGTCGGTATGACCTCCGGCCCGGGGACTACACCGTCCCACCACCGGGATTTACTTGACTCACCAATCCGGGATGCTACCCACTTAAGGGATTTGGGTCGCGGACCAGTTTAAGAGTCAGGAATTGGAGCCAACCTCTCGTGACTCCGCATCCTCACGCGTGGCCGAAACTATATCGAACTTCTACTCATTCCAATTTAATTACCAATTTAAGTTAGATTGGTTAGCTTGTTAGAAATTAGTTAGAAGTCCAATAGCAATCACAATCGGTCACAGTACAATACAACATACATACACACATTCATATTCATCCATACATTTCATGAATTATACAAACTAAGATTTAAAGAAACTATACATCAACATACAACACTACATATTCACAAGTAAACATGATAACTCTGATTCGTGCATTTACCTTATTTGGTGATCAATTAGCACACAACACACAAATCAGAGTAACCAAGATAGCATACGGGGCATGAGGAATTCATACCGTTCACCGTTGTACTTGTATCCCAACTTTCCTTCGGTGCTCACAAATCAAGTCCTATAACATACTATGTTCAGAGTGATTAATTTAACTATCATTAACTCATCGATTACTCTTGCGTTTCCTAAGTCATATTACTAAGTCCTTTCCATTCTTACACTTACACATTACTTACTTTACTCTTCTTACTTTAAGTTTATTTCCTTACTTAACATTGGTACATTGATATATGTACATTTATATATGTGGGTACACATATATAAATAATATATATATATATATGTATGTTATATTATTTAATTTAAATTTTTTTTGTATGACTCGACCGACCTTACCCAGGGTCGGACCCAAGGTCGGTCGAAGTCAGTAAGGTACTTCGCTGGAAAATACAGGGCCGACGACCTTGCCAAGTCCGGTCCCAAGGTCGGTCCATTCCAGTGAGTTTTGGTTTCGAAATTCTGGAGTCGACCGACCTTGCATGTCCGGTCCCAAGGTCGGTCCATCCAGTAAGTTTCGTTACAGGCGAATTTTAAGCCGACCGACCTTGCAAGTCCGGTCCCCAAGGTCGGTCCATTCCAGAAGGTTTTAAGACGAGAATTTCTGGCCGACCGATTGCAAGTTCGGTCCCCAAGGTCGGTCCATTCCAGAAGCTTTCCGCCCTTTGTAAATCTGGGCTCGACCGACCTTGCAAGTCCGGTCCCAAGGTCGGTCCGGCCCAGTATTTGCATTTTTATTTCTGTTTCCAGTCCTCTCTTTTACCCATTACTTCCCCATTGTTCCTACATTATTCCCACATGTTTTACCACTACTTAAACATCTAAATCAGGTTATTTCATTTCTCAATTCATTACACAATCCTATACTAATTTATACACACAATTTTCCAAGTTTCACTCCATCACTTACATTGTTTTCTCCCCTTAATGTATTTTGCTATGGATTTGACATTTACACTCCCCTTCTATATCTCCCTCTTCTATTGACATTTCTAACACTCCTAATGCATTACAATACATTATCTATCTCTCTCAGTTTACCCTCCATCTTTCTCAATCAAAATCTGTTTACAACTATGTTATTCACCTAGTTTCTAATTCACTAAGTGTTCTAATCCTATGTAAATTTTGCCATGGTCTCCCCTATATTTTACACTCTCACCACATTGTTTTACACCACATTTCTATCCATCACCTGTTTGAACAATCACCAATATACAAGCTCTCATACACAATGACCAAACTAAAACACTCTTAAAAATTCCTGCACATACATTCTATTCCCAACTATGTTTGTGACAGTTTTTAATTGTTTCCAAAGCTTCAATACAATCATTCTTCCTCTACACTACACTATTGTTCATTCCATTTTACAATACAAATTTTACTCTTTTAAAAACTGTTACACAAGCACATAAAAGACTACACAAAGGTAAGCACAATTTACCTTGTTCTCCCTAGTTTTTCTTTCTCCTTCTTTCTTGCTTCTCCTTCCTCTTCTTCTTTCCCACCGGTTTGTAAATCAAATTCGTACACTACAGCCCACATACATACACACCATTTTAATACACTAAAAATTAACCTTAACCATCCTTCAAGTTTTAATGTAGGTTTTAGGGTTTAGAAATTATATTACCTTCCAAGGGTATGATTGAAATACCCCGAACTTAAATATGGTGATTAGAATATTTTAATATGGTATTTAAGGGTCTAATAGTGCCTAAGTAATTTTGGTAAGGAAAATAAATCCAAAAGAAACAAGAAAAACGCTTTAAAAGCGTAGACGCTAAAATAAGCGTTAAGTAACCATAGGAGGTACGAGACCTTGGTTATAGTATCGTAAGGATTCCTAAGGCTTATTCATGCCTAATTAGTATACGGGAATGATTCCCGAAGAAAACGGATCCAAATAAGGTATTAAAACGCTAAAGGAGCTTTAGCACACGTTTTTCGAGGAAACCCGAAAACGTGATTTCGAGTGGTCAACGAACCCGTAAAAATTACAAATCATTAAATAAATATTATTAAGCATTAACGGGAGCTTAATAACCAATAAAAATAAAGAAACGAGAAAATTCCGGAAAACGGACCCGGTTAGTGAACAGTATCAAAACCGGGTAAAATAATGAGCGTTTTCTGTAAAAGACGAAAAACTACTCCAGCTTAACAGTATAAGTGGGCCGGTTTTTATAGGGTATTAATACCCTCTCTCACACTCAATTAAATATTACTCTCTCACACACACACTAGAAGACAAGAAAACAAAAAGTAACAAAAAGTAAAAAGTAGCCCTCTCTCCCCTTATTTCCTTCTCTCTCTCCTATTCTTTCTTCTTCCCACCGTGAGAACTCCCTCCTTCCTGCTCCTCTCAGCCGATTTTGGAGCTCCAAAATGACTCCCATGGCAGCCCCTCTTCTACCTCATGCTCAAGCCATATTAAAGCTCCAAATGAGAAAAAAAGTACATATTCTTGCTCCTCTCTTCAAGCTCTACATTTCTATCTTTTCGAAATCCGAAAATGAGCAACTTCATCTCCATGGGTTTTCCCCATTTGAAGAGAAAAGCACACCATTGTGAAGCTTGGAGTCTCCTCTTTCAAACAAGGTAAAAATCTCCATGAAAGACCTCACTTTTCTCCATCTCCTTGGTATGGCCGATTTTTGTCTCTCTCCCTCACCTTGTTTTTCCTCTTGTTTTGGAGCTTTGCTTCAACCCTCCAATGGTGGTGAGAACACCTTCTTGAACCAAGGGCTAAAACCCCTCCTAAAGCACTCCAAAGGTAAACCCTAGAATTTGTATTTTAAACACTTCAATGAACTAGCATAAATCTAAGGGTTAGTGTATTAATTATACTTGTCTTTGTGTGCTTGGGTGATGGGAATGGAGTTTGGCAACTCCATTCCCCCACAAAACCGATTTGGACAAGAAAGAGATGAAGAGGAGGATTGGAAAAGAAAGAAGGAAAAATGAAAGCTCAAGGTAAGAGCTCCTTCTTAATGCCTAATTTAATGCATTAGTGTAATGGGAATGGGTAAAAAAATAAAAGAACCTAAACCATTGTATTAGTATTGTAGTTGTGGATGTTTGAGTATTGGTGAGCAAATGGGTGGATTTGTAGACCTTAGAGCCAATGAATGGTGTATGTGTATTAGTATTACTATTTGAGGAAGTAATGATGTATTAAGATTGCTTGTATTGCTGGTAGGACCCTTGTATGGGTGTGGCTAGAATAGGAATGATTTTGGTGATAATGGGTATGTGAGGATGAGTGAGAATTGTAGGTGAACTATGGCAAAAATTTTGGTAGGAATATGTACATTTATGGAGGACTTGGTGAATGGGAGAACCAAGGTGTGTATTGGAGTTAGTAGAGATGTTTAGTAGCAATGAAGTGGTAATTGTAGTATGAGAAATGAGAAGGTAAAAATCTGTAGCAAAGAGTATCAAAAATGCATTGTAGAAACTAGGAAAAATTAGTGTGCAGGATTTTGTAAAAAGAGTGTTGGAACTTGGGTGTAGGTAGTGCAATGGCTTGGGAATGAATTGGCATGGTAAGGAGAAGTATTTAGAATGCTAGGAATGACATTGGTTGAGGAAGTATTGGATGGGAGAATCGAGTTTTAAAATCTGTAGCATAAGTGTAACAAAAACAGTTACATGAGTTGGAAAGGAAGTGAGGGAATTATGTAAGTTCATTGATGGACTTAGTAATGGATTTGGTGGATGAATTGAGGTATTTTAGGAAGCCTAAGTGGCACTAAAACATGTGGGATTACATGTAGGAAGATTGGGGAAGCAATGGGTAAAGTAGGGAACCGAAAACAATTTTTAACCTGAAGTACTGGGCCGGACCGGACTTGCGACCGGACTTGCAAGTTCGGTCGAGCCCAGAATCACAAAGACGGGAACCTTCTGGAATGGACCGGACTTGCGACCGGACTTGCAAGTTCGGTCGGACCAGAAAATTTTCCCGTCTGAAACCTACTGGAATGGACCGGACTTGCGACCGGACTTGCAAGTTCGGTCGAGTAAAAAAAATAAAATAAATAAATAAATATTTTTATTATATGATTATAATAATCATATGTATATATATGCCTATATATACGTGCATATATATGTAGTAGTACGCTATAAATGAAGTAGTAAAGGTAAGAAAGTAAGTACATGAGTAGAAACACAAGTGATGAAAAGTAACCAATAAGTTGAGAGTATGAGAACATTAGTACAACCGGGATACTGGGTAGTACGGGCGTAGTAATTATTTATGTATCGTAAGAGTATAGTATTAATAATAATGTTAACATTATCAGTGGAATGAGTTGTGAACCAAGGAACAAGGGAACACACGGTAGAGCTAACTCCGGTGAAAGGTATGATTTCTCATGCCCCGTATGCTAACCAGTTACGTTGATTTGTGTGCTGTATGCCGGCTAATCAAGACTAAAGCATGAAAACGGTTTATTGCCCTTCATGGAAGACTTTTAACAACCCGCAAATGCTTGCTAAAGTACCGCTATGACGAATGGAGCAAATATAGGATCACCAATCCTAAGGATTTCAAATACCAAAACCTCGGAAAGGCCTAACGGCCCGACCATTGTATTAAGAGTATACCGGTCAGCAAGAAGCTGAACTTGGTCAAGACCTCGATCATGGCAACGCCATGAAGAATTACTTTTCACACCGAACTGTTATTTCAAAACTCAGATTTTTTGTTCTTTCAAAACCACAAACCCTTCTTTCAAAACCTTGGATTTTAAAACCAAACCGACGGAACTACGGTGAGTATCATAGGATGATACAAGAGGAGTTGACAATAGAATACTTCACCTAGGCGTGTGACGAACACTACGAGTGTACCCAAATACGGGATGTGGGACGACCGCACTCCGAGGAGCTTGCGGGCCCGACAATAGTCAGGTAAGTGGTAACGTACCAACATGGTACCCCACGTAAGTATACATGTAGTGTGCGAAACACGGGAAGTAGTTAACTCTGTTCTACGGACCATAAGTAAATTCGAAACAGAACAGTTGGACACCTCAACCGAACAAAGGAAACTCAGATAAGCTACAAGCTAAGGAGGCAGAAACTCACTTCAGGAGAACCATTAAGAGTTGAAAGTGCAAGAAGCACTAACAACGGGATAAGACATTGGATATGTCTCGAGGATATCAAGGTAAAACATGATAACTGGAAGGAATACCCAGTCTGAACACTGCAAGGCAGTGCCTAACATTGACACATCAGTGTGCAACGAACGGATAAATTCCCAGAACAACTACCACACACACAGGGATGTTATAAGGTACCAGAAATACCATTCATCACCGGAAGGGATATCAAATCCGTGATAACAAAAGGAAAATACCAATGGTCTACCCTAAGAACGGGAGACGTTACAACCCTCAACGGATAACTCAGATCCAGAACTGCAAGGTAGGACAATAAACTGAACATACTCATAAATGTCAGATGCTACCGTATATCATACTACCCAGGAGCAATCCATAAAGGGTATCAAGTCAACACGGTTGAACGAGATGTCGTGGTAAGAACACCACAACGAAACGAACATTCGGTTAGAACACCGGAGGGATCCCACTTGATAGGGGATACCCCCAAATTAATAAATGGTATCGATCAATACCAAGATACAAAAGGGTCTCAAACAAACGGAAGCGTGATGCGACAATTTTATCACGGAGCCCAGTATCACCTCCAACTCAGCGATAGCTTACGAAGAAGTAACCACTGGGGAACAGCCTACGATGAGCAGAGCTCTAGGCAACATGGCTAGTAGGCCATGAAACTGTTACCACACAACCCAACTGTTGCAAAACCAATGTGAACTATATGGAAAGTGGTCAAGGATGACACCGATAAAAGAGTAACAACCAATAATTGAGAATGCCCCTCATAAATGTGAGACCGCAGGAGCGGTGAACACATGAATCCCAAGAATGGGATACCATCAATAAATGTCCGAAGATATATCCCTTTCGGAACTACTAATGCAGTGAAGCTTGAGCATACAAACATTACCAAGCGACATAAAATAAGCTTCAACAGCAATTGTTGACAACCAAGGAAAATGGTTCAGAAGGAACATAATCATGGTATAAATGGTGGAAATGCATGAGCTGAAGCTAGCAATAGTGGATGCCACGCAAACTAATATTGTAGAATCAGTAAGAACATGGTGCGCAACAGGCGACCAAGGTATGCGAATAATCACCCAATTCTATGGGGTTGTTAATACAAGATGGTGGACAGACTGGGAAACAAGCCAGGAGCCCACACTAAATGATGAAACACCTCACAAAGCAAGTAACGTCCATTCCTATTGCGATCACTAAGAGATTTACTACCAGAGTTACGCCTCTGCACTCTGTAGGACTAGTGTTTGGTATTGCACTTGAGCAGCTAATGATCGAGCGGGATAGCTAGGAATATGAGAAAATGTAAATCATGGTAATTCTTCCTTTCACCAGTGAACATGGCATAAGCCAGTTAAGCAAAAGCTTGGAAACAAACCGTGCGGCCTAAGGCCAAAGGAGCACGAGGATGTGAAGCACCAACAATCACAAGACGTGAATTCCATTGGAATAAAGGTGAAAGGAGACTTAAGAAAGTCATATGGACCGACGCATAGAAAATGCAAGGTCACACAAGTAAGAACACTTTACCGAACCAGAGAAACTGGCATAATTCAGAATCCACTGATAACTGAGGCAGCACTACAACTAAGTAGTGCTCAACCTCAACCGACAATAAGTCGGAGGAACCAGTGAATGATCACTATATTACACAACAGTATGTATATAGATTCCCAAAGAGCTGGTTATGAATCTAAAACTCATTGAGTTGTGCACGGTAAAAGAACACCACTTGGTCAATAAACCTTAGTCCCACAATAAGAGGGATAAAAGGGTAATGTGTAACACATTAAGATAACAAAAGGGCGAATAACCCAAGCTATCAGGGTCGCGCAGCAGAAGCTAGTGGGCCCAGAATTCCAAGTGAATAAAAGGTTAGTCATCAATCCCTTAAAGCCATTTAGGCTAGAACCGAACCGGTTAAGAGTTAAATAAACTCCGATGGAATTCTTGATGCAGGGACTAACGGTAATACGTTAATACCCATTGATCAAGGAACATTGTATAATAAACCGCATGGAAGCTGAACCACTCCATGACGGCTGAATGCCTTCGACCAATGTTCAATATTGACACATGGTAGATTACGTGGGCGTAATCCCTTTTAAGGGGGTAGAGCGAAAACCGCGAAATGTACGTTTTACGTGATAGGTGCGTAAACTACAATGCGCATAGCGCAAAAGAATTCGTTTTTGATGGTTGATACTTATGTTACATAAACATTTGTATTCACTCATCGTGTAATTGCAGGTATTTGTAAGTAAGTAATGGAAAAGGAGTAGAGAAACTCCAGGGGAATGAGAACCCCATTGGTAATAGTATGAGGAATGAGTATGAATGAGTATGTATGGGACTTGAGGATTAAATCGGTACGGAACCAATGTATGTAATGAGTATAAATCGGTATAAACCGATGTATTTTATGAGTATAAATTGAGTATAGTAAATTAATGGGATATTATACCCATGAATTTCTAAGTATAGCAGTTGGAAGATGTAGTAATAATTGATGTGATGATTAGTAAATGATAAGTGGATTATATAAATTGGAAATGTATGTGTGTGATTATGACTAGCAAGATTAAAAAGATAGAAAACGAAATAATGTTTGACGACCTGTCTGTTTGTATTGAGGTGGGAAGTGGAACTTGATTTGCTAGCGATCAAGGGGAACCGAACACAAATTGGGGTAGAAGGATAATTCAACACCAATGCTGATCACATTGGGGTTGAAGGACTCTGGAAGCTCCCTTAAGTGGCCACAGTAATAACACTAGTAATAGGTATAATCATCATAAATGGTATTTGGGAGATGTATGCAAGTTTTCAAAATGAATTTCCAAAAACTAATTTGGTACAATGTTTTCTTCAAACTTGAGAATGAGGATCGGTTTTGAAACCGCTCCCACGGGCGCTAGTGGATCTTCCATGCCTAGGCACGGGTATCCGGTCGAAACCATAGGAGGTGAAGCTAGTTGTGAGTCTGTGGAAGTGTAGAGTAGTTTGAAACCACTACACCGTTCGTGCGGTGACAGTGTGTGTTTTGTATTTTTCCAAAGGCACTGGGGCAGCGTAGTCCCGAGTAAGTACGAGTAAGTATGAGTAAAGTATGAGTAAGTAAGTATGAGTAAGTGCCTGAGGATCTCTATATATGCAAATGAATTTGATCAGAACCAAAGGATTGTAGAGCCAGAAAGCGTAAGTGCTCAAGTCATGACGGCCGTGAACCAGAAAGCATAAGTGTTCAAACGTGACCGGTACCTGAGGGTTCACTCGCCATTGGGGGAGGATGGTACCTATTTGTCTGCGGATGGACCCCTTGGAGAGAAGTAAAACGGATATTTTTGATTGCTATGCATGCAGTGACATGCTGTTTGGATGCGTAGTATGCATCAGGTCAGACATTTGGAGTTTGACAAGTGATATGTAGAGGTCATAACCTTAGCAATAGAGTATTTATACAAGTAACGATATTAGATTCACCAACTTTGAGGGCAAAGTTCTTTAAGGGGGGTAGATTGAAATACCCCGAACTTAAATTGGTGATTAGAATATTTAATATGGTATTTAAGGGCCTAATAGTGCCTAAGTAATTTTGGTAAGGAAAATAAATCCAAAAGAAACAAGAAAAACGCTTTAAAAGCGTAGACGCTAAAATAAGCGTTAAGTAACCATAGGAGGTACGAGACTTCAGTTATAGTATCGTAAGGATTCCTAAGGCTTATTCATGATTAATTAGTATACGGGAATGATTCCCGAAGAAAACGGATCCAAATAAGGTATTAAAACGCTAAAGGAGCTTTAGCGCACGTTTTTCGAGGAAACCCGAAAACGTGATTTCGAGTGGTCAAACGAACCCGTAAAAATTACAAATCATTAAATAACTATTATTAAGCATTAACGGGAGCTTAATAACCAATAAAAATAAAGAAACGAGAAAATTCCGGAAAACGGACCCAGTTAGTGAACAGTATCAAAACCGGGTAAAATAATTAGCGTTTTCTGTAAAAGACGAAAAACTGCTCCAGCTTAACAGTATAAGTGGGCCGGTTTTTATAGGGTATTAATACCCTCTCTCACACTCAAAATATTACTCTCTCACACACACTAGAAGACAAGAAAACAAAAAGTAAAAAGTAGCCCTCTCCCCTCATTTCCTTCTCTCTCTCCTATTCTTTCTTCTTCCCACCATGAGCACTCCCTCCTTCCTGCTCCTCTCAGACGATTTTGGAGCTCCAAAATGACTCCCATGGCAGCCCCTCTTCTACCTCATGCTCAAGCCATATTAAAGCTCCAAATGAGAAAAAAAGTACATATTCTTGCTCCTCTCTTCAAGCTCTACATTTCTATCTTTTCAAAATCCGAAAATGAGCGACTTCATCTCCATGGGTTTTCCCCATTTGAAGAGAAAAGCACACCATTGTGAAGCTTGGAGTCTCCTCTTTCGAACAAGGTAAAAATCTCCATGAAATACCTCACTTTTCTCCATCTCCTTGGTATGGCCGATTTTTGTCTCTCTCCCTCACCTTGTTTTTCCTCTTGTTTTGGAGCTTTGCTTCAACCCTCCAATGGTGGTGAGAACACCTTCTTGAACCAAGGGCTAAAATCCCTCCTAAAGCACTCCAAAGGTAAACCCTAGAATTTGTATTTTAAACACTTCAATGAACTAGCATAAATCTAAGGGTTAGTGTATTAATTATACTTGTCTTTGTGTGCTTGGGTGATGGGAATGGAGTTTGGCAACTCCATTCCCCCACAAAACCGATTTGGACAAGAAAGAGAGGAAGAGGAGGATTGAAAAAGAAAGAAGGAAAAATAAAAGCTCAAGGTAAGAGCTCCTTCTTAATGCCTAATTTAATGCATTAGTGTAATGGGAATGAGTAAACAAATAAAAGAACCTAAACCATTGTATTAGTATTGTAGTTGTGGATGTTTGAGTATTGGTGAGCAAATGGGTGGATTTGTAGACCTTAGAGCCAATGAATGGTGTATGTGTATTAGTATTACTATTTGAGGAAGTAATGATGTATTAAGATTGCTTGTATTGCTGGTAGGACCCTTGTATGGGTGTGGCTAGAATAGGAATGATTTTGGTGATAATGGGTATGTGAGGATGAGTGAGAATTGTAGGTGAACTATGGCAAAAATTTTGGTAGGAATATGTACATTTATGGAGGACTTGGTGAATGGGAGAACCAAGGTGTGTATTGGAGTTAGTAGAGATGTTTAGTAGCAATGAAGTGGTAATTGTAGTATGAGAAATGAGAAGGTAAAAATCTGTAGCAAAGAGTATCAAAAATGCATTGTAGAAACTAGGAAAATTAGTGTGCAGGATTTTGTAAAAAGAGTGTTGGAACTTGGGTGTAGGTAGTGCAATGGCTTGGGAATGAATTGGCATGGTAAGGAGAAGTATTTAGAATGCTAGGAATGACATTGGTTGAGGAATTATTGGATGGGAGAATCGAGTTTTAAAATCTGTAGCATAAGTGTAACAAAAACTGTTACATGAGTTGGAAAGGAAGTGAGGGAATTATGTAAGTTCATTGATGGACTTAGTAATGTATTTGGTGGATGAATTGAGGTATTTTAGGAATCCTAAGTGGCACTAAAACATGTGGGATTACATGTAGGAAGATTGGGGAAGCAATGGGTAAAGTAGGGAACCGAAAACAGATTTTTAACCTGAAGTACTGGGCCGGACCGGACTTGCGACCGGACTTGCAAGTTCTGTCGAGCCCAGAATCACAAAGACGGGAACCTTCTGGAATGGACCGGACTTGCGACCGGACTTGCAAGTTCGGTCGGACCAGAAAATTTTCCCGTCTGAAACCTACTGGAATGGACCGGACTTGCAAGTTCGGTCGAGTCAAAAAATAAATAAATAAATATTTTTATTATATGATTATAATAATCATATGTATATATATGCCTATATACATACGTGCATATATATATGTAGTAGTACGCTATAAATGAAGTAGTAAAGGTAAGAAAGTAAGTACATGAGTAGGAAAACAAGTATGAAAAGTAACCAAGTAAGTTGAGAGTATGAGAACATTAAGTACACCGGGATAACGGGGTAAGTACGGGCGTAGTAATTATTTGTGTATCGTAAGAGTATAGTATTAATAATAATGTTGGAACATTATCAGTGGAACGAGTGTGAACCAAGGAACAAGGGAACACACGGTAGAGCTAACTCCGGTGAAAGGTATGAATTTCTCATGCCCCGTATGCTAACCGAGTTACGTTGATTTGTGTGCTGTATGCCGGCTAATCAAGACTAAAGCATGAAAACGGTTTATTGCCCTTCATTGAATGTCTTGTTGTATGTTGTATGAGCTAACCCTTCTTGATTGATTGTGTGGCTTTACTTAGTGCGTAGACCGACTCATAGATGAGTCTTGTTGTGTATTGACTCGTAGTAAGAGTCATGTGTGAACTAATGAAACCGTAGCAACGCACTAAACCAATGAATCAATAAACGATAACGTAAACCAATGAACTCACTAGAATGTGAGAGAGTGTACGGGAGTAATAACCTTCCGATAACGGTAGGAGAACCGAAATGATTCAACCACAAACAATAAGTAGTGGGAGTATATGAGTAACCTCTATTAGAGGAATTAATCTTGGTGCAAGACATGAACCACGAGAGTTGTAAAGAATAACGAGGGATCTCCAAACCCCCTTAGTAGTTAGTCGACCCATTATGAGAGGACCCGACTGACGTAAGTAACGTCCCGAACATGAGAGTATTCGATACGTTAGGGAAACCCTTAAATCTGAGGATACTAGTCGGTTGTAATTCCCCAAGCTAGTGGAGGTTATCGAGAGAGATACTTCTAGGCTAATCCATGAGATTGTATTGTACTCTGAGAGAAGAGTGTTGGGAATTTGAGTAGTCCGGTAGAAACGGGCCTTTGAGTATTTGAGGAGCTAAGCGTATAGCCCTTGTATTGTTGGTCCGGTGGCGAGTCTTGTGTATGACTCCGCCCAGAGGCCCAAGTAACGAGTATTGAGCAATGCGTATGTATGAGTATGTAATGAGTACCGAGTATTGAGTATGTATGAGCAAGTATCGAGTATTGAGTACGTATGAGTAAGTATGGAGCATTGAGTAGTGAGTATGCACAAGTATAGTAATGAGTATAGAGTAAGGATCGTGTGCGAGTAAGGTATTGAACATGGAGTGATGAGTATGGAAGAGTAAGGAGTGAGTATGAGTAGAGTAGCGAATATCGAACACAGTACGAACAGAGTAGCGAGTAACGCAACGAAAGAGTAATGAATAAATAACTAATACGAACGGTCGACTATCGAATGGTCTTCCTTAGTAAGTATTGAACCTTGTATGTGTATGAAGGTATTGTTGTTAGTATTGTTGTAGCATGAGTATGTATGTATGCATGTAAAATGAACTCCATGTTTATCCGACCCAAAATAGTCGGCGTACCGCGGTTAGCACGCGGTATATGCGAAATTCATATTCAGCGTAAGCTGACCCCCTAGGGGGAACGTTTTTAGTGTGCAGGTACTCGAAGCTGACCACCGTTCGAGAGAGTAGGACGGGGACTGCTATGTAAGCATGGGTAGTGTATAATAGGGATTGTATTTGTATGTATTGTGAAATGGAAGTTCCAAACTGTATCGGTAATTAAGGATTGTAGTAGACTCGGTATAGTAATGTATTGGAAGTTGTAATTGAATTATGGTTGAGTATGCAAGGGAAGTATTGTAATGTGTAGAGTACTCGGTATGTTCATTCATCAGACCGATAGTATGTAGTTGTAACTCGCCTTGTTAGTCACGTGGGTGACTGACGGCATTGTACACCCGCCGTTGTGTATGAAGTATCCGCTGTGAAGGTAAGTATTGTACAGTAATGACGGTATTAGCGGTAGGGGTGTTACAAAAAGTGGTATCAGAGCGAAGTATCGCTCTGATGGATGAAATACCGAGTTTAGGAAAATACCGAGTTAGGAATTAGAGACTTAGGGCTAAGGGTTGAGTGTTAGCGTGTGAGGTACGCTAGTTAGGAACTTCCGTGTGAACCGGAAACCTACAACAACCATACCCCGCCCTCCGCAACCCACGGTATTAAGATGGAAAATAACGCCAGAGAGATGGAAAGACCTCTCACACTCGGGTAAAACCCGATCTGGCGGTTGCAAAGACAAACCTTATTAGAAAAGAGCCTGTCATACGGTAGAGTCCAAGAATTGGAAGTCCCGAAGACGGTTCCCGTTGAATGACAAGGACCGCACTTAATGGCGGAGAAATGAAGATCCTAAACAAGGATAATGGAATTTATGGCACCATGGGGCGACATGCTTCGCAGTCGCGAGAACCATGAGTAGCCAGCAAGGAGAGAAGCACAATCGCGCAATGAAGCAAGGAAGATAGAGTAACGAACCCGAGACAAGAGATCTACGGACGGTAATACTTGATAATACCAACAACGGTATACAAACCGACTAAGGAACTAGTCGAGGTTGGATTAATACCAAACCTACAGCCAAGAGGCTAATAACCGAACAAACAGTTAGATAACTATGAAAGTATTCATAGACATACACCTATAGGACTACAACGTGGTTCCTAAGGATAAGTCAACTCGTAACCACAGTGAAGGTGGAGACACCTGAATGACGACAATCATGTCAAGTACACTGAGAAGCGACTAGGAGATTGATCACCAAGATCAAAGATCAAAGGAAGACCTAATAAAACCACCAATATGGATGGAACGATACCGTAACGGTATACGTTAATGAAAAACAACCTACCCGCGCACTTGCCCAGGGCAAGTGCAGCAACAAAAAACGGTTGGAAGACTTTTAACAACCCGCAAATGCTTGCTAAAGTACCGCTATGACGAATGGAGCAAATATAGGATCACCAATCCTAAGATTTAAATAACAAACCTCGGAAAGGCCTAACGGCCCGACCATTGTATTAAGAGTATACCGGTCAGCAAGAAGCTGACTTGGTCAGACCTCGTCATGGCAACGCCATGAAGAATTACTTTTCACACCGAAACTGTTATTTCAAAAACTCAGATTTTTTGTTCTTTCAAAACCACAAACCCTTCTTTCAAAAACCTTGGATTTTAAAACCAAACCGACGGAACTACAGTGAGTATAGAGGAGATACAAGAGAGTTGACAATAGAATACTTCACCTAGGCGTGTGACAGAACACTACGAGTGTACCCAATACGGGATGTGGGACGAACGCACTCCGAAGGAGGCTTGCGGGCCCGACAAATAGTCAGGTAAGTGGAACGTACCAACATGGTCCCCACGTAAGTATACATGTAGTGTGCGAAACACGGGAGGAAGTAGTTAACTCTGTTCACGGACCATAAGTAAATTCGAAAACAGAACAGTGCGACACCTCAACCGAACAAAGGAAACTCAGATAAGTACAAGCTAAGGAGGCGAAGAAACTCACTTCAGGAGAAACATTAAGAGTTGAAGTGCAAGAAGCACTAACAAGGGATAAGACATTGGATATGTCTCGAGGATATCAAGGTAAGCATGATAACGGGAAGAATACCCAGTCTGAACACTGCAAGGCAAGTGCCTAACATTGACACATCAGTGTGCAACGAACGGGATAGAATTCCCAGAACAACTACCACAAACACACAGGGTGATGTTATAAGGTACCAGAAATAACCATTCATCACGGAAGGGATATCAAATCCGTGATAACAAAAGGAAAATACCAATGGTTATACCCTAAGAAGGGAGACGTTACAACCCTCAACGGATAACTCAGATCCAGAAACACAAGGTAGGACAATAAACTGAACATACTCATAAATGTCAGATGCTACCGTATAATCAGTACTACCCAGGAGCAATCCATAAAGGGTATCAAGTCAACACGGTTTGAACGAGATGTCGTGGTAAGAACACAACAACGAAACGAACATTCGGTTAGAACACCGGCGGATCCCACTTGATAGGGGATACCCCCAAATTAATAAATGGTATCGATCAATACCAAGATACAAAGGCGTCTCAAACAAACGGAAGAGTGATGCGACAATTTATCACGGAGCCCAGTATCACCTCCAACTCAGCGATAGCTTACGAGACGAGTAACCACTGGGGAACAGCCTACGATGAGCAGAGCTCTAGGGCAACATGGCTAGTAGGCCATGAAATGTTCGTTCCAACAAACCAAACTGTTTGCAAAACCAATTGTGAATATATGGAAAAGTGGGTCAAGGATGACACCGATAAAAGAGTAACAACCAATAATTGAGAATGCCCCTCATAAATGTGAGACCGCAGGAGCGGTGAACAACATGAATCCCAAGAAGGGATACCATCAATAAATGTCAGAAGATATATCCCTTTCGGAATACTAATGCAGTGAGCTTGAGCATACAAACATTACCAAGAACGAAACTAAAATAAGCTTAAACAGCAATGTTGACAACCAAGGAATAATGGTTCAGAAGGAACATAATCATGGTATAAAATGGTGGAAATGCACATGCATGAGCTGAAGCTAGCAATAGTGGATGCCCGCAACCAAACTAATATGTAGAATCAGTAAGAACATGGTGCGCAACAGGCGACCCAAGGTATGCGAATAATCACCCAATTCTATGGGGTTGTTAATCCAAGATGGTGGACAGACTGGGAAAACAAGCAGGAGCCCACACTAAAGATGATGATAACACCTCACAAAGCAAGTAACGTCCATTCCATTGCGATACAATAAGAGATTTAATCAACCACATGCCAATATTCCTCCCCCAGAGGTTACGCCTCTGCACTCTGTAGGACTGAGTGTTTTGGTATTGCACTTGAGCAGCTAATGATCGAGCGGGATAGCTAGGAATATGAGAAAATGTAAATCATGGTAATTCTTCCTTTCACCAGTGAACATGGCATAAGCCAGTTAAGCAAAAGCTTGGAAACAAACCGTGCGGCCTAAGGCCAAAGGAGCACGAGGAGTGTGAAGCACCAACAATCACAAGACGTGAATTCCATTGGAATAAAGGTGAAAGGAGACTTAAGAAAGTCATATGGACCGACGCATAGAAAATGCAAGGTCACACAAGTAAAGAACACTTGTACCGAACCAGAGAAACTGGCATAATTCAGAATCCACTGATAACTGAGGCAGCACTACAACTAAGTAGTGGCTCAACCTCAACCGACAATAAGTCGGAGGAACCAAGTGAATGATCACTATATTACACAACAGTATGTATATAGATTCCCAAAGAGCTGGTTATGAATCTAAAACTCATTGAGTTGTGCACGGTAAAAACACCACACTTGGTCAATAAACCTTAGTCCACAATAAGAGGGATAAAAGGGTAATTGTAACACATTAAGATAACAAAAAGGGCGAATAACCCCAGCTATCAGGTCGCGCGCAGAAGCTAGTGGGCCCAGAATTCCAAGTGAATAAAAGGTTAGTCATCAATCCCTTAAAGCCATTTAGGCTAGAACCGAACCGGTTAAGAGTTAAATAAACTCCGATGGAATTCTTGATGCAGGGACTAACCGGTAATACGATTAATACCCATTGATCAAGGAACATTGTATAATAACCGCATGGAAGCTGAACCACTCCATGACGGCTGAATGCCTTTGACCAATGTTCAATATTGACACTGGTAGATTACGTGGGCTAATCCCTTTTAAGGGGGGGTAGAGCGAAAACCGCGAATGTATGTTTTACGTGATAGGTGCGTAACTACAATGCGCATAGCGCAAAAGAATTCGTTTTGATGGTTGATACTTATGTTACATAAAAATTTGTATTCACTCATCGTGTAATGCAGGTATTTGAGAAGTAAGTATAGGAAAAAGGAGTAGAGAAAACTCCAGGGGAATGAGAACCCCATTGGTAATAGTATGAGGAATGAGTATGAATGAGTTTATGGGAGACTTGAGGAGTATAAATCGGTACGGAACCAATGTATGTAATGAGTATAAATCGGTATAAAACCGATGTATTTTATGAGTATAAATTGAGTATAGTAAATTAATGGGATATTATACCCATGAATCCTAAGTATAGCAGTTGGAAGATGTAGTAATAATTGATGTGATGATTAGTAAATGAGTAAGTGGATTATATAAATTGGAAATGTATGTGTGTGATTATGACTAGCAAGATTAAAAGATAGAAAACGAAATAATGTTTGACGACCTGTCTGTTTGTATTGAGGTGGGAAGTGGAACTTGATTTGCTAGCGATCAAGGGAACCGAACACAAATTGGGGTATAGGATAATTCAACACCAATGCTGATCACATTGGGGTTGAAGGACTCTGGAAGCTCCCTTAAGTGGCCACAGTAATAACACTAGTAATAGGTATAATCATCATAAATGGTATTGGGAGATGTATGCAAGTTTTCAAAATGAATTTCCAAAAACTAATTTGGTACAATGTTTTCTTCAAACTTGAGAATGAGGATCGGTTTTGAAACCGCTCCCACGGGCGCTAGTGGATCTTCCATGCCTAGGCACGGGTATCCGGTCGAAACCATAGGAGGTGAAGCTAGTTGTGAGTCTGTGGAAGTTTAGAGTAGTTTGAACCACTACACCGTCGTGCGGTGACAGTGTGTGTTTTGTATTTTTCAAAGGCACTGGGGCAGGCGTAGTCCCGAGTAAGTACGAGTAAGTATGAGTAAAGTATGAGTAAGTAAGTATGAGTAAGTGCCTGAGGATCTCTATATGTGCAAATGAATTTGATCAGAACCAAAGGACCGTAGAGCCAGAAAGCGTAAGTGCTCAAGTCATGACGGCCGTGAACCAGAAAGCGTAAGTGTTCAAACGTGACCGGTACCTGAGGGATCACTCGCCATTGGGGGAGGATGGTACCTATTTGTCTGTGATGGACCCCCTTGGAGAGAAGTAAAACGGATATTTTTGATTGCTATGCATGCAGTGACATGCTGTTTATGCGTAGTATGCTTAGGTCAGACATTTGGAGTTTGACACGTGATATGTAGAGGTCATAACCTTAGCATAGAGTATTATACAGTAACGATATTAGATTCACCAACTTTGAGGGCAAAGTCTTTTAGGGGGTAGATTGAAATACCCCGAACTTAAATATGGTGATTAGAATATTTTAATATGGTATTTAAGGGCCTAATAGTGCCTAAGTAATTTTGGTAAGGAAATTAAATCCAAAAAACAAGAAAAAGCTTAAAAGCGTAGACGCTAAAATAAGCGTTAAGTAACCATAGGAGGTACGAGACCTCGGTTATAGTATCGTAAGGATTCCTAAGGCTTATTCATGATTAATTAGTATACGGGAATGATTCCCGAAGAAAACGGATCCAAATAAGGTATTAAAACGCTAAAGGAGCTTTAGCGCACGTTTTTCGAGGAAACCCGAAACGTGATTTCGAGTGGTCCAACGAACCCGTAAAAATTACAAATCATTAAATAAATATTATTAAGCATTAACGGGAGCTTAATAACCAATAAAATAAATAAACGAGAAAATTCCGGAAAATGGACCCGGTTAGTGAACAGTATCAAAACGGGTAAAATAATGAGCGTTTTTTGTAAAAGACGAAAAACTGCTCCAGCTTAACAGTATAAGTGGCCGGTTTTTTAGGGTATTAATACCCTCTCTCACACTCAATTAAATATTACTCTCTCACACACACACTAGAAGACAAGAAAACAAAAAGTAACAAAAAGTAAAAAGTAGCCCTCTCTCCCCTCATTTCCTTCTCTCTCTCCTATTCTTTCTTCTTCCCACGTGAGCACTCCCTCCTTCCTGCTCCTCTCAGCCGATTTTGGAGCTCCAAAATGACTCCCATGGCAGCCCCTCTTCTACCTCATGCTCAAGCCATATTAAAGCTCCAAATGAGAAAAAAAAAGTACATATTCTTGCTCCTCTCTTCAAGCTCTACATTTCTATCTTTTCAAAATCCGAACATGACTGACTTCATCTCCATGGGTTTTCCCCATTTGAAGAGAAAAGCACACATTGTGAAGCTGGAGTCTCCTCTTTCAAACAAAGGTAAAAATCTCCATGAAACCTCACTTTTCTCCATCTCCTGGTATGGCCGATTTTTGTCTCTCTCCCTCACCTTGTTTTTCCTCTTGTTTTGGAGCTTTGCTTCAACCCTCCAATGGTGGTGAGAACACCTTCTTGAACCAAGGGCTAAACCCCCTCCTAAAGCACTCCAAAGGTAAACCCTAGAATTTGTATTTTAAACACTTCAATGAACTAGCATAAATCTAGGGTTAGTGTATTAATTATACTTGTCTTTGTGTGCTTGGGTGATGGGAATGGAGTTTGGCAACTCCATTCCCCCATAAAACCGATTTGGACAAGAAAGAGAGGAAGAGGAGGATTGAAAAAGAAAGAAGGAAAATAAAAGCTCAAGGTAAGAGCTCCTTCTTAATGCCCAATTTAATGCATTAGTGTAATGGGAATGGGTAAACAAATAAAAAACCTAAACCATTGTATTAGTATTGTAGTTGTGGATGTTTGAGTATTGGTGAGCAAATGGGTGGATTTGTAGACCTTAGAGCCAATGAATGGTGTATGTGTATTAGTATTACTATTTGAGGAAGTAATGATGTATTAAGATTGCTTGTATTGCTGGTAGGACCCTTGTATGGGTGTGGCTAGAATAGGAATGATTTTGGTGATAATGGGTATGTGAGGATGAGTGAGAATTGTAGGTGAACTATGGCAAAAATTTTGGTAGGAATATGTACATTTATGGAGGACTTGGTGAATGGGAGAACCAAGGTGTGTATTGGAGTTAGTAGAGATGTTTAGTAGCATGAATGGTAATTGTAGTATGAGAAATGAGAAGGTAAAAATCTGTAGCAAAGAGTATCAAAATGCATTGTAGAACTAGGATAAATTAGTGTGCAGGATTTGTAAAAAGAGTGTTGGAACTTGGGTGTAGGTAGTGCAATGGCTTGGGAATGAATTGGCATGGTAAGGAGAAGTATTTAGAATGCTAGGAATGACATTGGTTGAGGAATTATTGGATGGGAGAATCGAGTTTTAAATCTGTAGCATAAGTGTAACAAAACTGTTACATGAGTTGGAAAGGAAGTGAGGGAATTATGTAAGTTCATTGATGGACTTAGTAATGTATTTGGTGGATGAATTGAGGTATTTTAGGAATCCTAAGTGGCACTAAAACATGTGGGATTACATGTAGGAAGATTGGGGAAGCAATGGGTAAAGTAGGGAACGAAAACAGATTTTTAACCTGAAGTACTGGGCCGGACCGGACTTGCGACCGGACTTGCAAGTTCGGTCGAGCCCAGAATCACAAAGACGGGAACCTCTGGAATGGACCGGACTTGCGACCGGACTGCAAGTTCGGTCGGACCAGAAAATTTTCCCGTCTGAAACCTACTGGAATGGACCGGACTTGCAAGTTCGGTCGAGTCAAAAAATAAATAAATAAATATTTTATTATATGATTATAATAATCATATGTATATATATGCCTATATACATACGTGCATATATATATGTAGTAGTACGCTATAAATGAAGTAGTAAAGTAAGAAAGTAAGTACATGAGTAGGAAACAAGTATGAAAAGTAACCAAGTAAGTTGAGAGTATGAGAACATTAAGTACACCGGATAACGGGGTAAGTACGGGCGTAGTAATTATTTGTGTATCGTAAGAGTATAGTATTAATAATAATGTTGGAACATTATCAGTGGAACGAGTGTGAACAAGGAACAAGGGAACACACGGTAGAGCTAACTCCGTGAAAGGTATGAATTTCTCATGCCCCGTATGCTAACCGAGTTACGTTGATTGTGTGCTGTATGCCGGCTAATCAAGACTAAAGCATGAAAACGGTTTATTGCCCTTCATTGAATGTCTTTTGTATGTTGTATGAGCTAACCCTTCTTGATTGATGTGTGGCTTTACTTAGTGCGTAGACCGACTCATAGATGAGTCTTGTTGTGTATTGACTCGTAGTAAGAGTCATGTGTGAACTAATGAAACCGTAGCAACGCACTAAACCAACGAATCAATAAATGATAACATAAACCAATGAACTCACTAGAATGTGAGAGAGTGTACGGGAGTAATAACCTTCCGATAACGGTAGGAGAACCGAAATGATTCAACCACAAACAATAAGTAGTGGGAGTATATGAGTAACCTCGTTAGAGGAATAATCTTGGTGCAAGACATGACCTGAGAGTAGTAAAGAATAACGAGGGATCTCCAAACCCCTTAGTAGTTAGTCGACCCATTAGGAGGACCCGACTGACGTAAGTAACATCCCGAACATGAGAGTATTCGATACGTTGGGGAAACCCTTAAATCTGAGGATACTAGTCGGTTGTAATTCCCAAGCTAATGGAGGTTATCAAGAGAGATACTTCTAGGCTAATCCATGAGATTGTATTGTACTCTGAGAGAAGAGTGTTGGGAATTTGAGTAGTCCGTTAGAAACGTGCATTTGAGTATTTGAGGAGCTAAGCGTATAGCCCTCGTATTGTAGGTCCGGTGGCGAGTCTTGTGTATGACTCCGCCCAGAGGCCAAGTAACGAGTATTGAGCAATGCGTATGTATGAGTATGTAATGAGTACCGAGTATTGAGTATGTATGACCCAAGTATCGAGTATTGAGTACGTATGAGTAAGTATGGAGCATTGAGTAGTGAGTATGCACAAGTATAGTAATGAGTATAGAGTAAGGATCGTGTGCGAGTAAGGTATTGAACATGGAGTGATGAGTATGGAAGAGTAAGGAGTGAGTATGAGTAGAGTAGCGAATATCGAACACAGTACGAACAGAGTAGCGAGTAACGCAACGAAAGAGTAATGAATAAATAACTAATACGAACGGTCGACTATCGAATGGTCTTCCTTAGTAAGTATTGAACCTTGTATGTGTATGAAGGTATTGTTGATAGTATTGTTGTAGCATGAGTATGTATGTATGCATGTAAAATGAACTCCATGTTTATCCGACCCAAAATAGTCGGCGTACCGCGGTTAGCACGCGGTATATGCGAAATTCATATTCAGCGTAAGCTGACCCCCTAGGGGGAACGTTTTTAGTGTGCAGGTACTCGAAGCTGACCACCGTTCGAGAGAGTAGGACGGGGACTGCTATGTAAGCATGGGTAGTGTATAATAGGGATTGTATTTGTAGTGTATTGTGAAATGGGAAGTTCCAAACTGTATCGGTAATTTAAGGATGTAGTAGACTCGGTATATAATGTATTGGAAGTTGTAATTGAATTATGGTTGAGTATGCAGGGAAAGTATTGTAATGTGTAGAGTACTCGTATGTTTCATATTCATCAGACCGATAGTATGTAGTATTGTAACTCGCCTTGTTAGTCACGTGGGTGACTGACGGCATTGTACACCCGCCGTTGTGTATGGAGTATCCGCTGCGAAGGTAAGTATTGTACAGTAATGACGGTATTAGAGGTAGGTGTGTTACAAAGAGTGATGCTTGGAATAGCTCAAGAACAATATTCCTCACCCTCCAAGAGTGCCAAAATCGGCTAGAGTACAAAGGAGCAAGCAAGAGTTTAGCTTAAATTTCGTTTTGCCCTTAAGGCTAAGAAAAAAAGAAATGGAGTTTCAAGATGATTTTTACCTCAAAGAACAAGGAGAAGGAGGTGGTTCTAATGGTAGTCTTGAAGCTCCAATGCTCCATACCCATGGAGATGAAAGTTCTTGTTTTCAAATTTTGGAAAGATAGAAGTGTTGCTCTTTATGAGAGGATGACAATGGTGTAATTTTTACAATTTTTGGAGAAGGTTTAAGGGAGTAACAAGAGGAGAGAAGTAGAGTTTTTGTGGGTTCTCTCAATTCACCATGGATGTCGCATGGAAGAAGAAAGGAAGAAAAGAGAGTGAGGGAGGAGGTGAGTACGTGAGTGAGGGAGTTGTGAGGGTAGGAGAGAGAGTAAAGTGAGGGTGGGGGTTACTTTATTATTTGTTTGTTTTGTAAATAAGAAGGGGTGAGTGAGTGTGTGAGAGAGGGGTAAGGGCCGGCTGGCACTAGCACACACACACACACGACTTTACTTTTTATTTTAAAAGTGGACACATAAGTTTTGGTTATTTGTGTTTTACCCCACAACTTCCCGTTTTGACAGTTTTAACTAATTTTTCGTTTTATTGATTTTATTGGTTCCAAAGCTTCACTAATATTTATTAATGATTATTTAGTTGACCAAAATGTTACGAGTCTATTTGACCCGCTTAAAGTCACGTTTTCCCGGTTACCTCGAAAACGCGCTTAAGGTCGTTAGTGTTTTTATTCCATTTTAAGGATCCGTTTTCTTCGGGGTTTGTTCCCTCATGATTATTTATGCATAATTAAGCTTCCAAATCACTTATTAGCCTAATTAATCACTATTTTTAATTACGGGATATTTTCACAGCTAAATAATAATTATATTCTCCATAAGACTAAGAGCATATCTTAAACATTATGAGAGAGAGATGGTATGAGTTGAGGTGAGGAATCCCGGTAGTTTACGAACTACTTGGTTGCGCATTTGTGATCACTGAGGGGTTCCCGATCGGGTTCCGCTCCAGGTTTATACCCAACGAGCCCTATTTGGATCGTGGGTCAGGTGGCTACGGCCTTTTATATGGACGTCTTACGAGACAAAAGAGAATAGTCAGGGGTCTCCGGACCTCGGGCGAAATGAGCACCTTTGTGTGTACGGGAGGACTACTGTCCATGGTGAGGTTATAGGGTTATCTTAATATGACGCCAACTGGTATTAATTAAACATGGTTTGGATGATGGGGGTTAAAAAAAATTAAATTAACAATGGATGGTGTACATACGACGATTGTACATTGTACATTATACTGCTATTATTTCGATACGTTCGATATACAATTGTTGTTGTGATATTTAATGAATGTTTGGATTGGATGGATGGTTAAGTGTTATGAATGTTTGGATGGATGACTATGTATATTATACATGTATATTACAGTATTGATTATAACTGTAAAATGGTAAGCATGAAACCAATCTAATAATAAGATGGTTAAAATGACTAATGACCATTAGGGTCCAGGCCCGGCATACTCAGCATCTATCGCTGATACTACACCATTATGCAGGTTGTTGATTGTCGCCGAAGCCGAAGTAGGGAACAGGTAATTAGAGTTTATTTAATTACTGCACATGGAGTTGTAATATGGTACGGTTATGTATATTCAGGATTGGGTAGACGCTCACTTGTCGATGTTTATAAGTATGGACTTAGTATGATGTATAGGAATGTCCTCGTTATCACGGCGGTTAGCAGTTTGTTTATGTTGGTTGTTGGTTATAGTTTGGCTTCGTTGCTCGCGTGGGCGAGTAATGGCCGGTGACACCCGAGTGAGTATTGTTATTGTTATTAATTCTTCCGCTGTAAGACGTTTTATTTACTGCTACGAGAGTGATTATTACGTGTTAAGGAGAGGGGTGTTACAATAAGTACCTCCTTGAAACAGCAAGAGCGCTATATTTTCAGGCTAATATTCCACTTCGTTACTGGGGTGAGTGTATCCTACATACACTTACATCCACTTATGTACCCCCCTCTCCATAATCACGATATAATCCCTCACGTAGCAATAAATAAAACGTCTCGCAGCGAAAATAAATAACAATTACAAAACTCACTCGGGTGTCACCGGCCGTTACTCGCCCATGCGAGCAACGCAGCCAAACTACATCCAACTTCCAATACAAATAAACTGCTAACCGCAGTGATAACGAGAAATTCCTATACATCATACTAAATCCATAATCCATAAACTTCGACCAGTGAGCGTCTACCCAATCCTGAAAACATAACCTTACCATAAGATCATACACCATCTTCATTACTATACAACATCTCCAATTACCCTGTTCCTGCTCTTCAGCTCCGACAATGATCAACAACCTGAAATGGTGTAGTATCAGCGATAGACGCTGAGTATGCCGGGCCTGGACCCTAATGGTCACTTGTCATTTTAACCATCTTATTATTAGATTGGTTTCATGCTTTTCCTTTTTACAGTTATAATCAAAACTGAAGCATAAATGTATAATATATATTATCAACATCCAAATATCCATAATCATTTAACCGTCCATCCAACCAAACATTCATTTAATATTCCATACAACATTTATATATCGAACGTATCGAGAAATAACAATATAATGTACAATGTACATTCGCCGTAGCGTACAGTTTTCATTTTTAATTTACCTTAGCCTTGTAGGCTCCATCAACCATCAACACACAATAAAATAACCACAAGTATAACCAATGAACAACAAAGCGAAACAACGAGAATAATAAACAAGTATTAAGTCTCGTCCATAGTATTGTTCGCCACTGTATAAGTCTCAATTGTTTTAGTTGTTCAGTTATACCTAGTGACAGTGTCTCGTTAAAACGACATGTCTCTAGTTACCCATATATTATGGCGGGTCACCCACGGCAGTAGCCACTCCAACGATAGAGTCTCCCCCCACCAACGAGCATTCTACGGGGAATTTTCTTGATACTTACGGACCCGTACGCGGACATCCTGGTATCGTTTTTGTGATCACAGCGCGCACCAAGAGCCACATCCTCTTGGCTTTACTTCCATTCCATTAATTAATTAATTATACCATCGCATCGCATTACCAAATTTTCTAACACAGCAGACTAAGGTCATTAGTCCAATCCGGAGTCTGTAAACTCGGGATCCAGTGCTAGATACAAGAGCGGCGTATAGAAAGGCCAGTGCTCCGTATAAAAGTCTCAGATAATATGTGTATGTTATTATCATAGTGCTACAACGTTTTACTTACGTTCCTTATATTTCATATAAGATAGCACCATAGCCGCTAGTTCGTTTTTATATATAGGTTCATATATACGAACCAATACTGTTAACTCAACAACAGTAAATGATAAGCAGCTGTATATATACAGTTCATGCATATTAATTATCACATCCAGACAAACAATCTTATCACAGCTCACACAACAACATACAAGTTATATCAACCAAATCCGAGCCAAGGAGCAACTTAGGACAACTCGGATCAAACCCCTTTACATACCGTTCACCTGATTGTATTACGGTGGAGTATGAATCAGCAAGATCCTATGCTCCGTGTAGTCCGCTAGCTCGTCGAGCGTCTTGTCAGAAGTACAATCTAAACGGTAATAACTATAAGTCAGTCTCCATGACTAACTACATCCGGTATTTCCGAATAATAAGTAACCCCGACAGTTCACCCCTGTTTTCTACAGTTGTTCGTTACGGGTTTCTCTAAAACAGTCGGTTTTTGTTACTTAAACGCGTACGTCATAACATTTCAACTGTTAAGTTTGATTCCTTATATTTCTTTTAATCTTATCCACATCTAGTTTAGGTATGTAACCTATAGTTGCTTGTATGCATGCATTCTTATATTATATATATATTTTTTCCATCATCCATTATAATTCTTTGTATCTCATTACCCATATCTTAGCAAAATTCATAGCTTATAGTTTGTAACTATATTTTTTTTCCAAATAACCACCACCATTAAATCATAAGGTTTTCAACCAAAATATATTTATCCACCTTATATACATTATTCTTGTGTATGTATATATTTTTACCACGTAGGTAATTCTCATGAGTTTCATAAACTCTTATATTTTATGTTACATTTCATCATCTTTTATTAGATGATTATTCCCATTAGTTGCATCATATTATACAACTTATATTAAGATTGTTATCCTAATATTATGTAACATTTTATGTTGTACATTTACAACCCTAAGGTTTATTCCATAAATACCTTAGTTTATAAATCCCATTCACTTATAGTTTGGTCACACCATTTAATGTGGATACCTTATTTGTATTAATTTCATTAAACCACCTTAATACCAAATAATTGTTATAACATTTATAACATTATAGACCTTAGTCTAAAATTCATTTTCCAAACTCTATCAATTCGGTAAAGCCCTTGAATTTATTTAAATTCTATTTGACCACATAACATTATGTAATGCTATTCCATATGCTAATATCATTTGACATGATATTCTTATTTCCTTTAATTAATAACCTATGGTTTTTATACCAAACTATTTATTATTGCCGCATGGGCACCATATCAAACCATATTCTTTTTCACAAACCATAGTTTCCTTTATTTACAAAATCACCCTTAATTTATACCATGTTATATATTCATTTAATATAACATTTCTAACTTATAAAAAAGGTATAACCTATGGTTATTTTTTGTAAATTCCGAACAGCCCTTGTGCTATTCTATAATTGCCATTTGGCCCTATTTATAACATATAGTCTTACATATCATTAAAACCATATCTTATACACATATCTTAACAAATACTCTTATATAATTCTAAAAATCTCCAAATTCCACCAAAGGGTTATAAATATCCTTATTAACCCATATACTATCAATATTTACCATTCCAACATCTATTTTTCTCCAAAGTGTCATAATGACTTATAACTATATATTATACATATATAGTTCATTTTAATTCCAAAATCCACCAAATAAATTCCTAAAATTCCTAATATCCCATGGGTGTTAAAAATACCATTGTACACTCTTTATTTTCGTAATAACATATTTACCACATATGTCATGAAAATATTACCTTAAGATACTTATCTTATTATAACACCTTAAATAAGTTATTTAACTTATCTAATTTGGTCAAAGCCTAGCATATGGTCAAGGTTGACCACCTTAATATTTCCTTGACC
Organism: Limonium bicolor; assembly: GCA_023374045.1. NCBI lineage: Eukaryota > Viridiplantae > Streptophyta > Magnoliopsida > Caryophyllales > Plumbaginaceae > Limonium > Limonium bicolor. The sequence goes on from CM041780.1 coordinate 157,404,023, forward strand.
ACCAATTCCTTATAATTACAGTTCAGTACCCAAACTTTCTAAAATTCACCATTTACCCCAAAACTTTATAAAATCTTATAAACTTTATTTTAACTCCTTTTTAACTCTAATTTTCGGCTTTATTTTTCTAAAGTCCCTAAATTTAATTTAATTACACTATAACCCCTTATTCATTTCGGTAATAATTTATACCACCTAAACTAAATAAAAGCTTGTAAATGCATAAATAAATGGCCTAAAATACATGGCCTTATTACAAACATTGTCTTGCAAAATAAATTACACATAAATGTCCCAAAAATACATATAGATTTCGGCCTCACCACACACCTTTTATTTATTTACCAAACTTCCACATAATGTCTTAAATTTGACAATTATGCTTGTTTAATTAGTTATAATTTATTAAACCATTCCTTAAACATTTTAAGGTCAAACAAGACCTTATTTCACCTCTTCACTCACGGCAATAATATACACACACTTAAACTTGTGTAATGTATCAAGTTAAGGTTTAAGTGGTTTATACCTTGATTTAGCTTAGGTAAAGCCTTGTTTGGGTTCGCCACCTTAAGGAGAAATTCTCCACAGCTTGTTTTACATGTTTCAACAGAAACCAAGGCCTAGTTAGTCTCCAAGAAAGATCTAACCATAAGAAGTAATTTAAGGCAAAAATCACCTTAAGGATGCAAGGAGAGTTCAAGATGGTTTCAGACCTGAATCAAACACACCACAAGGTGTTAGATCTACTATATTGACATAGGAAGTAGCTAGATCTCAACAAGCTGCCTTGTTATTAGGTTTTACCTTGGAAAAATGCCTTAAAAGAGGGTATTTCTTTGGATCTCGGCCATCCTTGCTCCAAAAGGCTAACCAACTGATTCTACATGAAAAGGAGAAGAAAATGAGGCTATGACCAAAGTTTCACAGCCGAACTTGAAGGGAATCAAAAGTTATGAGCTTAAAGCACATTTTTACCTTAAATGGTCAAGACTTGAACTTTCCTCCTTAGATCTGGTTATGTACGAAACCAACACTTCCTTTAACCTCCAAATCACTCTACATAGATGTATAGAAAAGGTTGGAGTGTAGATCAATCGAAAAAGGAAGGAAGATGAAGAAAATGGGCATTTTTATGCCTTAGGAGCTTACCTAGAGCTTGAGATCTCATCAATGGTGCTTGGAACTCTTACCTACGGTGGAGAGGAGCCAAAGGGAGCTCAAGGGCAGAGAAACCTCGGCTGAAGAGGAGAAATGGAAGGAAATGACCTAAATTAAGCTTAAAGCACATTTTTTGCATTTTTTTATGATTTTGTTGCTTTGATGACTCATCAAGTCTGATTGGGTTGAATAATTGGAGCTAATTCAGTGGAGACACACAAGAGGACAGCCGTGTATGATAGGAGAAGGTGGTGAATTATTTGATTCCAATTTGAATCAAAATGGACAAATAATGTTACTTTAAGCTATTATTGAATAAGTGACTCATCTCCTTTGTCTTCTTATGTTTGGAGCTTGTATCACCGTGTAATAAGGGAAAGGAGAAGCTCTCCAACGGCTGCACTCACATGGGGGAAAGCAAAAGGTGAGACAAGTTTTGTTTTATTAGGCAAAGTTTACTTTTTCTTATTTTTATGCAAAAGTAAGAGCATATATTTAATTGTCACATGTCTCTTGTCTCTTGGTCTGTTAAGAGACTTAATTATCTGATTTTATGTCGTCCATTTCGTGGTCAATGGTCAACATTGACCAACTTAGTCAATGTTGACCCAAACGGGCCCCACTTTAGGGTTTTATTAATATTTTAATATTAAATTTGAAAATTCGTAAATTTCTGGAATTAAATTCCTAATATCATATAATATGATATTTTATTATATTTAAAGGTATTTATAACCTTTTAGCCCAATTAAACCAATTTAGAAGGCGATTACACAAAACGTGCTTTAAGGAGTTTTAGTGCACATTTTGTGTCGCAAGGTGTTTCTGGGCTTGGTTTCCTTTGACAACGGTTTTGTTGTGTTCCTGACATGATATTTGATCATGGTATCCAATTTTATATCATTTAGAGGTCATTTGATTTTTAAGGTTTTCCTAGAGCACCTTTTTGCCCTTTTTGACCTTGAAGCATGTAAATGCTTTTTCTTTGTGTTGGAGTGTTTTCCAACGATTATAATATGTTTAGTAATGTGTTAGTATACTTAGGACAATTTTTAGGTCCTAGGTAATTCATTTGGGTATTTATTTACCCTTAACAGTCAAAGGGTACAACATCTTGTTTTGTGTTGACCGCTGTTGATCTCAGTTGACTTTAAGGCATGTTTAGGCCTTAATTAATGTGATTAAATATTTAATCCATGTTTTATAAGTTTGGGGTATTTCAACTTATCTTATCAACAGACTTCCTACCAAAGTACTAGGGGGAATTGACGCCATTTGAAAGCTTGTATGGCATAAAGTATTATATGATAAGATAAAACCGTTTGGGGTGTTTTGTTGTTACAAAACTATTCTCAATAACACAAGGAAGGGAAATTCAGTCCACGAGGACAAGCTTGTGTTTATCTGGGTGAGGATCCAAGAAGAAGGACATAAGGTATTAGATATCAAAACTCAGACTATTAACGTTTGTAGAGATGTCAAATTCCATGTGAATACTTTTCCTACACAGGAGACATTCAGAGTTATGATCTTCATGACCAGAGTGTTTCTCACACAGATATTTATGATGTTATTCTTGTTGATGAAGAAACAAGGGAACCAGTTCGTCGTGTAAAACTTCCACGGCGATGAACTTGTCCGGCAAGATACTCAAGTGCGTCGTTCCGGAAGAGAAAGCCATAGACCTAGTTATTTAGAGGACTATGTGTAGTTCTACATTCCAAGAGGTGTTGGATGAAAGAGTTTATAGAGATAATGAGGTTTCAGACAATCTCATCAAAGGTTGTGAAAGTCTCACTGAAATTAAGCCAAACACCAGTATAGCTTTTGTTCAGCGCACAGATTGGGTCCGATCATGATATGAAGGAGCCCAGTAGCTTCCGAGAAGCTGCGCAACATGTACATTGGCAAAGGGCTATGAATGAAAAATTACAAGCTCTTAAGAAAAATGACACATGGGATGTTGTGACCTTGCCACGAGGAAAGAAAGTGATAGGTTGCAAATGGGTTTACAAAGTCAAATTGATGTCAGATGGATCTCTGGAATGATACAAGGCACGATTAGTAGCCAAAGGGTTCACACACGTCATGGGATAGATTATAATGAAACCTTTCAACGGTTGTTAAGCTTACAACAATACGAGCACTTATTGTTGTAGCGCTTAACAAAAGGTGGATTATTAATCAGCTCGATGTCAACAATGCTCTTCTGCATGGGGATCTAGATGAAGAAGTCTTTATGCGTATTCCAGATGGTCTTGCGGTCGATGGAAATAACAAAGCCTGCTTGCTAAAGAAGTCTTTGTATGGACTTAAGTAAGCTTCAAGACAATGGTTTTCCAAGTTGGCCAACTTTCTTAAGACCCTTCACTTTACTCAGTCTAAGAATGACTATTCCTTGTTCTTCAAGGATACAGAGGATGGAAGGATATTAATGGCCATTTATGTGAATGATATTTTGCTTGTGGGACCTAAGCAAGAGGAGATTGATAAGATCAAGAATGCTCTAGACTTGAATTTCAAGATCAAGGATTTGGGATATTTACACTATTTCTTGGGAATAGAATTCATCCGAACTCAAAGAGGATATATTCTATCTTAACAAAAATACTGTGTGGATCTTGTTGAAGAATTTGGTTGCCAAGATAAGAGAGTTACACAAGGGCTTATGATTGTGGGGAATCTCTTCTTGCAAATGAAGGTAGCCCCCCTTCGAGATCCTACTATTTATAGAAGGCTCGTAGGGAAGCTTAACTACTTATCCAACACTCGACCAGATATTAGCTTTACTGTTCAAAATCTGAGTCAATTCATGCAGAACCGAACAGATGTCCACATGAAGGCAGCCCTACATGCCCTCTGTTATGTGAAAGGTACTATCAACTACGGGATTGTTCTTACCGATGGAGGATGTACAAAGTTGAATTTGATAGCCTATTGAGATTCAGATTGGGCTGCTTGTCCAAACACTAGGAAGTCAGTTCTGGATATTATATTTTCTTGAGGAGAGCCCGATTTCATGGAAGACCAAGAAGCAAGGGTTTATATCTCTCTCAAGTGCAGAAGCAAAGTATCGTTCTCTCCGACTGTCACAGCAAGTTGACTGGTTGACACGTGTTTTGTCTGAGCTCTGTGTCAATGATATTATACCCATACCAGTTAAGTGCGATAAGTCAATCTGCAATTCACATCGCTCGTAACCCGGTATTCCATGAGAGAACAAAACACATCGAAATAATTGTCATTTTGTTCGTGAGAAGATTGAACAGGGGCTTGTGACATCATCTACACCCACACTTCCACACAGTTAGCGGATATGATGACCAAGATTCTTCCCGGGTCAAGATACAAAGCGCAGATACAACGCATGGGAATGCGTGACACATGAAAGGTCAAGCCTTGGTAAAAAAAAAATTACTCGCGGCTTGCGGGGGTATTGGAATAATAATAATAATATTGGGCTGACCCATCTTAATTATTTCCAGCCCAGTTATACATTTGAGATTAGAAAGATTAGGAGGATCTTTTATTATTGTATTTTACAGATTTTATCTTTACAAATCTTTATCTTAGTTTAAGTATAAATACTCTAGTTTGTAAAAGCGGTATACAGTGAATCATACATAATACATTCAGATGAATCACTTTGCCGTTTACACATTATCGCTAAACACATATATTCTATTCTCATAAACCCTAGTTTCTAAGAACTAAAGCCCGACATGCACGGGTGTCAAAATCAGGTTTTGGGTCAGGTTGAGTTCAACCCGAATTTGACCCAAAAAGTTTAGCCCAACCCGAAGCGGGTTATATTTCTTCAACCCGAACTCGGAGTGGGTTGACCCGAACCCGAAGTGGGTTGACCCGAACCTGATTCGTTTTTTTAAAAAGTTTATTTTATTTTTAAAATTTTGGATTATTTAATAATTAAATTTAATACTTTAACATTAATTAATTATTATGTACTATATTTAATCATAAGTTACATATTAAATGTTTATTTTAGTCATAAATTAAACATTAAACACTAATTTAAGTCATTAAGTACATTATATTTTTATTTTTTATTAAATTTTTCCGGGTTACGGGTTGATGGGTTCAACCCGAACCCAAAGCGGATTTCAATACCCAACCCAAACCCGACCTGTCATCCCTACACGTGGCCTTCTATTTAGTCCGAGCCATCCTTTTATTTTATTCTATTGGGGGTATTGTTCTTAATAAAAAATATTTAGTAATTAATTATTCTTTTCAATAATTAATTTGTATAGTTTTTTCAGTTTATAGTAACAATTTATTTTGTATTGCCACTTTAAGATTTTGTACATTATAGAATTCATTCTAAAATTATAAAATTTGTAAAACAGTTAAATTTATCATTAACTTAAAGTATATGGAGTCTCATTTAAAAAATTCACCACAGAGACTCATGAATTTCTGAGAGACCTGCATACTCATCTTCATTTGCAAAGAAATTAACTACATATATTTGAAAAGATAAGATAGTTTGCTCTTCATTTCCTAGATTGTTAGACTTGTATGTATATAGATATTAACATGGACTATTAAAAGTTCCTGGACTAAATTTAAACCATTGGATCAAATAGGATATTAATGGAAGGTCCAGATTACATCTTCTATAAATTAGATAAATATTTTAAATAAAATATGATTTGGTACCATATTTCCTGGGATTCTCATATTTGAATACCAAAATTCATTCTTTTCACCATACTCAACTTCCATTCTTCATTGACGGAAAATCGTTCTGCTCAAAACCATGAAATACTGTGTTCCACACCGTGCCTCTCTTCATCAAACCCAAATGGAGTACAACACGCATACATTCCCAGCCGCAACGGACAATTGCAAACACGAAACCTTTGTGCCTTTGGGTTGCCTCTTCGTGGATGTAGCTGAACATCCTACCTCCGTTGAACACCACATCTCTTCACTTTAGGGATGTCGACTTCACTATTACAACAACATAAAAAATTGATTCTTCGTGGTTGTAGCTGAACATCCTGCGGCAGGTAGTTTTTTTGTACCGACTACTGATAGATTGAGATATCCTTCTAATTTGAGATTTGGTTTTTTTCATCTCTAAAGTGGTGGCCAAAATAATGTCGGAAGATTGGGTTTATGCAGATACACAATAAGAACTGCTGAGTTTGAATAAGTTGTTGAATGGATTATTTGATACCAAGGTACATAATTGAATCATCCTCTTCTTTTTCGCTATTACAACAACATAGAAATTTGATTATTTTGTGGCACCATGAGAAGCCATTGATTTGGATATTGTTTGTGCTTATGTTCATTATATTCTTGGGTATACGGGTTTCTACTAATGAAATAATGGGTCTGTTTTTCTAATGCCAGATTTACTACAGTAATCAAGTTCTTGTTTTGAAATTTTGTTTTTGTCATATATATGTTGTCGAATTCAGGGTTTTTAATACCACTGGTCATTGATTGCCTACTACTTGCTTGTTGTGGATCAAGTAATTCCCTATAAATAATTCATTTTGTCTGTATGCACAACACAGAAGTTTCTGCGATTTAGAGTTCATCTTCTCCCTATTCTGGTCTTGGGATGGTTGATGTGTGTACTATGTGATGATTTTGTGTGGTATTACATACGCAAATAAGACATGTGTTATTATGCTTTAAATTGTTGATTGTTTGAGGATTGTGTAATTTAGTTGTGACTGTTCTAATTCTATTTATAATTACCATATTGAAAACTTTTTCCTTTCGGTTCTTACAATGGTGCAAATGGTACCAGTTAATGCGTGTTTATGGTACTACCAAATTTTAATAATCTGGTACTTTCTTATACAATGTGTGGTGCACTTCTGTCAACATGGGGCTAGTATAGTATGATGGTTGTGGGTGGTACTATCTGGTGGTTGTAATTGGTACTTTTTTACACAATGTATGGTACTTCTATTTGCTAGCGGTTGATACCATGTGGTTGTGGGTGGTTTTTCTTTTTTGTGCATGTTTCTGCTGATGAAATAATTGGTTTGTTTTCCTAATGTCAGATTTAGTGCAGTAATCAAGTTCTAGTTTTAAAATTTAATCTTGTCATATATATATATTCTGTCAAATTAGAGGCTTTTAATCGAGGACAGCTGAGTGTATTTTCGTGGTTTCCTTTTGATTCTTACAATGGTGCAAATGGTACCTGTTAATGCGTGTTTATGGTACTACCACTTAAAAAATCTGGTACTTTCGTATAAGATGTGTGGTGCACTTCTATCAACATGGGGCTAGTACAATATGATGGTTGTGGGTGGTACTATATGATGGTGGTGGGTGATACTATCTGATGGTTGTATCTGGTACTTTTTTACACAATGTATGGTACTTTTTTGCAAGGGGTTAATTGAAATACCCCAAACTAATTAAACATGGATTAAACATCTAATTACATTAATTAAGGCCTAAACATACCTTAAAAGTCAATTGAGAACAACAATGGTCAACACAAAGCAAGATATTGTACCCTTTGACTGTTTAGGGTAAATACATACCCAAATGAACTTCTTAGGACCTAAAACTTTGTCCTAAGCATATTAACACATTAATAAACATACTAAAATTGTTGGACAACACTCCAACACAAAGAACAAGCATTTACATGCTTCAAGGTCAAGTAGGGCAAAAATGTGCTCTAAGAAACCTTAAAGGTCTTATGACCTCTAAATGATATAAAATTGGATTACTATGATCAATTATCATGTAAGGAACACAACAAAACAGTTCTCAAAGGAAACTAAGCTCAGAAACACCTTGTGACACAAAATGTGCGCTAAAACACCTTAAAGCACGTTTTTGTGTATGAGCTCTAAGATCTAAGATTGACTTTTTGTCACTTTAAAGACTATATTACATTCTTTATATCATTAATGTGACATGATAGACTATATTATAAAGTCTAAATCAAAGTTTAAAAATAAAATCAAAATGGGTGATTTTGGGTGAATAGTACCTAAAATAACATTTAATTACTTAACTTAAACCATGGTCAAATGTCACCCATTGACCAAGCCACCTATTGCCGACCTCTTAGGCTTCATTCTTACCCATTAGCAACATAAATATCTAGCCAATCTAATGAGTCGTCTATTACTATACACTAAAGTAGCATTAAATGACATAAAAGCTTATTTCCTTCTCTTTCCTCTCATTACCTTCTTTCCAGCCGATTTCTTCAGCCTCCATTCTCTATTATGATCCTTCTTGACCGTGAGAAAGCTTCCACTTCAATGATCAACCCATTGAATCATAGGTAAGCCCTTGGTACATGATTATACTCATTTTCTTCATCTCCTTCTCCTCTTTCCAATGGTGTAACTCAATCCCATTTCCATCCAGCCATCTTGTGCAAGTTCATGCTTGAAGGAGAGGGGAAGTTTCGGTTGAAAATCAAGGAAGGAAGGGAAGAAAGCTAAAGAAGTTCTTAAGGTATAAAAATGTGCTTTAAGCACTTATATCTTTATTCCTATCATTACCGGTTGTAAAACCTATTTCCCTTGGCTTATAATCTTCCATTTATCATGCTTGATCAGTAGCAATTGCAACCACATCATTTGGTGGCTGATTCCAAGCTTAAACTCCATTTTAAGCCATTTTAATCAAGGTAAAGATTAGCCATCTTCTAATCTGAGTTATACCCAGTTTTTAAGCTTGGTTTAGTAGCTCTTTTTTGATGCTCTTTAACTTCTGTAAAAAATAGGCCGAAGACAACCTTTGCTTGCCTTGGTATTCTAAGGTAAAATTCACCTTGAAAATGTACATTAAACACTTGTTATGGTTAGCTCTTATTTGGAGACTAATCATGCCTTAATTGCTGCTTGAAAACATGTAAATAATGCTGTGGAAAACTTACCTCCAAACAGCCGTGGCCAAACAAGGCCTAAACTTGGCAAAAACAGGGTATAAATCACTTAAACCTACACTTGGTATATTAATATGTGTTTTATACATATGTGTATGCATATGCCGTGAGTGAATGAGTTTATTAAGGTCTTATTTTGACCTTAGGTGATTAAGAAATGGTTAGTAAATTTATATAAGTAATTAACTAACATAATTGTCAAATTTAAGACATTATGTGGAAATTGGTAAATATGGAAAACTATGGGGTAAGGCCGAGAGTTTAAAGTATTTTTGGACATTTATTTGTAATTTATTTAATAAGCTAATGTTTGTAATAAGGCCATGTACTTTAGGCCATTTTATTTATGTATTTATAAGGTTTTAATTAAGTTTAAGTAGCTAATATAAGTTACCGCAAGGAAATGGGGTATAAACCATAATTAAATTAAATTTGGGGGCTATATATTAATAAAGCCGAAAATTAGAGGTTTAAATGAGTTTAAATAAAAATTATAAGATTTTATAAAGTTTTGGGTTAAATTGTAATTTCTGAAAAATATGGGTATAAAACCATAATATATGGAGATTAATGGTCAAGGCAATATTAAGGAGGTCAACCTTGACCATATGGTAGGTTTTGACCAAATTAGATAAGTTAAATAACTTATTTAAGGTTTTATATAAGATAAGTATTTAATTGTAACAATTTTATAACATATGTGGTGAATATGTTATTACCAAAATTAAGGGTGTAAAATGGTATTATAAACACCCATGGGTTATTAGGAATTTTTAGGAATTTATTTGGTTGGTTTTGGAATTAAAATAAACTATATGTGTATAATATATAGTTATTATGTCATTATGACACTTTGGAATAAAAGATGGGGTGGAAATGTAATATACGGAAAGTATATGGTTAGTAAGGGTAATTATAACCCTTGGGTAAATTTTGTGATTTTTGGAATAATATAAAAGTGTTTAATAAGATATATGTATAATATATAGTTTTAATGATATTATAAAACTATATGTTATAAAGTGGGCCAAATGGCAATTATAGAAACTTGGTGGTTAGAAAAATAATATGTAACAGCAAGGGTCTGTTCGAAAATTTAATAAGTATATAACTATAGGTTATACTTATATTAAGGTTTAAAATGTTATAATATATGATATATATTACATAACATTATATATGGGGTCAAATTATAAATTTGGAAAGTTAAAAGGGTGGAAATTAATTTAGAACAGAATCATGGTCTGTTCGGAATTTTACAAAAATATAACCATAGGTTTATACCATTTTATAAGTTAAAAATGTTATATTATATGATATATATAACATGTTATAAATAATGGGGTGAATTTGTAAATAAAGGAAACTATGGGATATGGAAACAAATAAGGTTATAACATTTGCCTTCTCGGCAATATATAGTTTTGTATAAAAACTATAGGTTATAAATTAAGGGAAATAAAATATCATATTATATGATATTAGTATATGGGTGTAACATTACATAATGTTATGTGGCCAAAATCAAATTAAAGAAAAGTTAAGGGCTGTACCGAGAATAAAAGATAGGAATATGAATTTTAAACTATGGTTTACAATGTATAAATGTTATAACAATTATATGGTGTTAATGGTTTTAATGGAATTAATATAAGTAGGATGTTCACATTAAATAATGTGACAAACAATAAATAAATAAGATTTATAAACTAAGGTATTTATTGATTAAAGCCTTAGGAGTTGTAATTATACAACATAAATTGTTACATAATATTAGGATAATAATCTTAATATAAGTTGTATAATATAATACAACTAATGGGAATAATCATCTAATATAAGATGATAAAAATGTAACATATATTACAAGAGTTTTTTCTAACTCATGAAACTTACCTATGTGGTAAATATATACATATACAAGAATAATGTATATAAGGATGGATATATAATATGGTTGGAAACCATATAATATAATGGTGGTGGTTATTACAAAAAATAGTTACAAACTATAAGTTATAAGTTTTAGAATGCAAATATAATTTGCTAAGATAATGGATTATATAATACAATGTATTATAAAGGATGGTGGAAAAATAATACAATATAACATACAATGCATGCATACATGCAACTATAGGTTATATACCTAAATTAAGGGATGGATAAGATTAAAGAAATATAACGAATTAAACTTAACAGTCGAAACATTTCGACATACGAGTTTTAGTAACAAAGCCGACCGGTTTAGAGGAACCCGTAACAATTAACTGTAGGAATCCGGGGATGAACTGTCGGGGTTACTTGTTATTCGGAAATACCGGATTTAGTTAGTCATGGAGACTGACTTATAGTTTATTACCGTTTAGATCATACTTCAGACGAATGCGCTTGACGAGCTAGTGGTCTACACTGCGCATCCTTGGTCTAAGGTGTACGGTATGTAAAGGGGTTTGATCCGAGTTGTCCTAAGGAATTCCTTGGGCTCGGATTTGGTTGATATCACTTGTGTGTTAAGTGTTAAGGATACATGTATGTGATTGTGTGTTACTGCATTAATTATTTATGCACGAGCGTCCTATGGGACTAACACTACGTCGACTATAGATCGGCTTATATAAACATACATATACATTATTGTGATGACAAGACGGTTACTTGATATAATACCATAGTATTAATATTAAGTATATGGTAACCTAAGTAAAACACTTAGGAACGAGTCACGACATTGTCGGTCTCTAGAGCATGGATCTCGAAATGAATATAACCTAGATTACTTCTAGGTATGCGTGACCCATTGGGCAGCTGATTAACAAATTATATTCTCCATAAGACTAAGAGCATATCTTAAACATTATGAGAGATAGATGGTGTGAGTTGAGGTGAGGAATCCAGTGTAGTTTACGAACTACCTGGTTGCGCATTTGTGATCACTGAGGGGTTCCCGATCGGGTTCCGCTCCAGGTTATACCCAACGAGCCCTATTTGGATCGTGGGTCAGGTGGCTACGGCCTTTACATGGACGCCTTACGAGGTAAAGAGAATAGTCAGGGGCCTCCGGACCTCTGGCAAAATGAGCACCTTTGTGTGTACGGGAGGACTACTGTCCATGGTGAGGTTATCAGGTTGTCCTAACATGACGCCCAACTGGTATTTAATTAACAAGGTTTGGATGGATGGGGCCTTAAAGGCCAAATTAAATTAACAAAGGATGGTGTTCGCTACGGCGTTTATTCAGTACTATTATTCGATAAGTTCGATATACAATTGTTGTTGGTGTTATTAAATGAATTTTTGGATTGGATGGATGGTTAAGTGTTTATGAATGTTTGGATGGATGATTATGTATATTTATGCATGTATATTATAGTATTGATTATAACTGTAAAATGGTAAAGCATGAAACCAATCTAATAATAAGATGGTTAAAATGACTAAGTGACCATTAGGGTCCAGGCCCGGCATACTCAGCGTTTATCGCTGATACTACACTCATTGCAGGTTGTTGATCATTGCCGAAGCCGAAGTACGGGAACAGGGTAGTTAGGGATTACTTTAATTACCGCACATGGATTTTGTTTGTATGACAATTTGTACCGTGGATTGTATTATGATACGGTTATGTATATTCAGGATTGGGTAGACGCTCACTTGTCGACGTTTATGGTTTATGGACTTAGTATGATGTATAGAAGTTATCCCGTTATCACAGCGGTTAGCAGTTTGTTTTTTGTTGGTTGTTGGATATAGTTTGGCTTCATTACTCGCATGGGCGAGTAATGGCCGGTGACACCCGAGTGAGTATTATTGTTGTTATTGTTTTCTTCCGCAGTAAGATGTTTTATTTATTGCTACGAGAGAGATTATTACGTGTTTAAGGAGAGAGGTGTTACATTAATACTATATGGGTATGGGTGGTATTTCTTTTTTATGCTATGGCTGGTACATCTTTCTACTCATGACTGGTACTTCTTTCCATGTGGCTGGTACATCTTTCTTGAAGTCGCTGGTACTTGTTTTTAAATGTAGATGGTACTTCTATTTGCATTTGGTTGGAAATTTCTGATGAATGCAACTTTTATTAGTATATATATATTGTTTATGTGTTGTGGTGTCCTATTTACTTTGCTTGAAAATGCACCTTTTTCTTACATATTTTGTTTCCAAATTCAAGGATATATTTTTCTGAGCAACACAGTTGCATTACGTGGAGAGCTGAGCTTGAAGGTTTGAAAGCACTAACACATGCACGGAAGGGTCAACAAACATAGCACAAAAGAAATAGATAGTTTACTCAGATAATAAACTGAAGTATAGTGTTTACTATTTTTAACATTTTTTATGTTAGAAATTTTGGATTCTAATTCATACTTTAGAGCTTGGTGTTTTCTTATAAGTTATGTTGTTTCACTCTTTATGCCTTCGATCTCAAAGAGGATGTTAAAATTGAGGAAGTAACTTGTATCAACACTCTTCTAGTGGAATAAAGATATCGGCGGTGGGTCTTATATTTCGAGATGGATTGTGTATGGCATTATTGCAAGTGACATGCTTGCGGATGATCTTAGAGTCTTCTTTTCTCTTGTATTGTTTATTGAATTATAAACTTGTATAGGTGGCTATCTTTATGACTTATAGTTCTTTTTTGTACCATGTTACTATCAATGTAACACCACTATAAAATCAAGAAAGTACCACCACAGAATGTATCGCCTCTTAACCCTAAGCAAAATACCTACACTTCTACTAAAAATACCTTAACAAATTTTTAAAAACACCATTGACAATTGATAATAACTAGCATCATAAGTTGACGTTATACCAAATGTGAACGAACAATGTACTCGATTGTCGCCAATATAATACCAGAACAACATCAACATGGTACCACAATTTAAAATGAATCTGCAAACACTAAATTATTTATAAAAAAATCTATTGAACAAACCAATAGAATGTAGTACATGTTACCTCAAGTAAAATACCTACATCCTGCACTTTAAATACTGTAACTTGTTCAGAAAGAACACCGATGACAATTGATAGTAAATAGCAATATTAGTTGATGACTTACCAACTATGCATAATCAAAGTACCAGGTTACCCTCAGTGTAATACCAACCCAATATGTACTAAGTACCGCTAGTTAAACACCGTTATAAACATAGTCAAACACTACAAATCCCTAAATGAAACACCTAGCACCCGTTTAATATGTATAAACATCGTTATAAACATAGTCAAACACCATAATCCCTAAATGAAACCCCTAGCACCTGTTCAGTATGTACCTGTGTATCAACCAAACATGGTTTTGGTAACAATAATATCCATAAAGACATTGGTATTCTTTTAGAGCAAACATGATAAAGTACACGGACAACAATAGAACCAAATACCACGAATCCCCTAATGAAACACCTAGCACCTGTTCAATATGTACATGTGTATTATAAACCAAACGTGGTGTTGGTAACAATAATATCTATAAAGATATTGGTATTCTTTAATACTTACAAGATGTAATACACCAAAAACAGTAAAACCAAACACCACGAATCCCCTAATGAAACACCTAACTCCTATTCTGTATGTACCTATGTATAAACACCGTCGTGAACATAGCCAAACACCAAAAATTCCTGAACAACACTGAAATACCCCTAACCTTTAAATAATTAAATAGTGAGAAATATATATATATATATATATTAATTGGGGGATTATGAAACCCTAAGAAATATATAAACATCTAGGCGTTAAGAACGCACCGAAACTCCTTAAGGTCAACAACGTGCGCTAAGCCGAACCTTAAGCTAACTATGATATATAAACTATAAAAATCATACCAAGTCAATAAAGGATCATTATATGACCTTTAAATCATAGGACCTCAGCTAGAACTGAGTAAAAATGTAAAATGCCCGGGAGAGTCAACACACCTCCCTTAAGGCCTGAAAGTCCCGGAAATACTTTATAAGATGAAAGAAAGTATTACACTTCATTCCAAATGCACCATAACTCTTTATTAAACATATAAAATGAATTCCTCACGCTAAATTCTCAATTAAATACAAAGTGCTCGGAGGTACCCGTTGGGGGCCCCATAAACCCCCGGGAATGCCCCGGAGAGGTGCCGAGGTGGCACGAACTCCTATATAATTCATTCTTAGAGTTCCTACTATCATTATTCATCATTATAAAGATAATTCTCGAGCTACTTTTCAAAAATACACAAAGTGCTCGGGGGATTTCTTAACGTTCCTATTTTGCCTCGGGAGTGTCCTGGTAGCCCGGAATTGTGTCATGAGTGGATATAACCCTATATAACTCAATGTAACACCTTAATATATCATTATTGACTATAAACAATGTTTATAAACACTTTGAACTTGTAGCGACTACTTATTTTCCAGAATATTCTTAAAGCACAAAACGTACCTTCGGATGCCATAAAAACGTGTTCTACGCTATTACCTTGAAGTTTTTGAGGAGCCACAAGTTGGGAATATTAAATGGGGATGAAATGACCATATAAATCAATCAAATCCAGTGCTAAAATCATAGCACAAGTAGGGCCGAAATTGTGATAAAAAGTAGTATAAAATCAGCATTTTACCTTAGAAACTTTCATCTTTTACCATGGTATAAATGTACCAATTAAATGTTGTGACTTATAACATGTTACAATATGATCTTAATACAATATATTGTGACAGGAACCAAGTTAAAATCAACTCCACATGGCCATACAAGGGGCCGTTTTTTTAAGTGTTTTTGACTTGATTTAGCTTAAAAAAATTGTCTTATGACATGGTGACTCATCTTCCATATACCATGTGACATTATGTCAAAAGAATCTAAGTATAAGGAGTCCTCCATTACCAAAAACCTGCAGGAAAAGAACAAAGAGATTAGTTTAGGAAAAGTCATGGAATTATAATACATAAAGTACAATCCTAGATCTAACTTTATACAAGGCAATTAATAATGAAGCAGCCCATCCTCTAGCCTATGGCTGCCGAAAATAAGCAAGGGAAAAGGGGAGTTTGATTGCTGTACATCTGTCAAATAAAACATATACCTAACTATGCATGTTCCTATGTCTAATAGAACAAAAATAAAATGCTACTACAACAACTCCTATTGCCGAAAATCTGCAAGGAAATAAGACAAGTTAGCATGGGATTCAACTTAGAAAATTCAAAAGAAACAACTACCTACCTTTGTCCTTGTCATCTTGTTCCAATTAACACACAAAGTCATCCCTCTCTTATTGTCTTAGCCAAAAGTTGTAGTCAATTAAGAGACTTATGGAGCCAAGAGCCATGCAAATAAACTAAGGAAAAGTTTAGCCAACTTTGACATTATTTTATCAAAAGAGAAATTCCTTCATTCCATTCTCTTAAGCCTTACGTGAGCTAGCATTCTTCCTTGCTCCTCACTTAGCCGATTTTGGTAAGGCTCTTTCTCTCCTCTCTTTTCTTCCTTCCTTTGTTAGTTTCTCCTTGTGAGCTTCAAGCTCCATTAATGGAGATTTAACCTTAACTCCATTTTTGTGTTAAATTCCTAGCAACTTCCATCAAGTCTTGAATCAAGAATCATCCTAGCAACCATACAAGTTTTCGTCAAGCATTAGTACTCCAAGGAGTTGTCTTGATTCAACAACAACTCAAGGAACAAACAAGACCAAGTTAAGGTATATTTCTTGTTTAAAAATCCTATTAAATACCTAGTTAATGTCCGAAAATTCTAGGTTTCTAATCATGTTCTCTTCATCATTTCATGAAGGAAACTTGGATCTCCATCATCCCAAGGTGTACCGAAAAATTCCTTGATAATACCTAAGGTAAACTCTTGTAAACTACTCCAAATCTTACTTATAACAGCGTACAGCGTAGAAACTACTAAGCGTGAACTGTCAAGCTAGCAATTTTCACGGTGAACGGTATGTTAATTGTGTGGTCTGAATGTCCTAAGGATTTTCCTGAGGTCCAAACATTGTGTGTTTAAATGTTAAGAGCGATATCTGTGATTTATGCATATGATTTTGTATACTGTAATGCTCGACACTATTGCATTTTATTTTACGCGAACGTCTTATGACTGGAAGTTTATACATCTAAACTCAAACAAGACTAGGTGACCTTTAGGTATTACGAGAACCTAACTGATGGTCAACTATTATAGTCTTAACCAAGGATTGGATATTGTATCACCGACTAAAGAGCTAACTTACAAAGAGAGAAATCTAGCTAGTTTTGACTATCTGGTTGCGCATCGTGATCACTACGAGGGACTACTATCAAGAGTCGCTCAAGGGAATCAATTATGCACATTCGATGATGGCAGAGGGCACTATTGTTGGTGCACAGGTTTCGACCGAATTGGTCGCCTTTAAGGCAAATAAATTATCCAGGGCCACAGGGTCAGCTGGCAATGGTTCCTTTGGAACCCAGGGGACTACTGTCCATTAATAAGTTATTAAGGGTTGTCCTAACATGACACCTGAGCGGGAAATTAATTGGAAGGTTAAAGTGATTGGTTAAAAAGGCTGGGGGCCATGAGGCCAACTAACAAGTACAGTTAAATAATACGCGTATCTTGTTTGGTTATTAGTTATTGACTATTGGTTATTGGTTAATGATTATTGGTTATTGGTTATTTGTTGTGTGATTATATTGTTGGTTGAACTGTTTATGTGATTGTTTAAATATTTACGGTTGTTACTATTATTGTAAACCGGTACAACATGTAATGAATCTAATATCAAGATGGCTAAACGACTTAAGGGATCCAAATGATTTAAGACTACATTTAGCATACCAGCATATCGTTTGCTGAGCCCTTCAATGGGCAAAACATTTCAGGTTACTGAGAAGATACATGAGCCGGAGAGCGGGAAGACGCTGGGTAGTTGGTGTATTTTAATAAAGTACTCCTTTAGTTTTATTATGTACTGTATTATGAAGTTGGTTGTATTGGGTTAGTTGCTCAGTTGTTTAGTTTGGATTTGGATTGTAAGTTTAAGATTGCTTAGTATCTCGTCATCACAGCGGTGGAGAGTTGAAGTTGATGGATGGAGTAAGGTTGCTTGTTACTCACATGGGTGGGTAACGGCGTGTAACACCCACATTAGTTAGTTTTATTTTCCGCTGCGAATTATATTTTGTTATGCTACGACTTGCGATTATATTACAGGATTAGGATTAGGGGTGTTACAAACACACCTAGTATCTAATCAATATGTACCGTGTATCAACCAGACAAGGTGTTAGTTAACAATACTATCTGTAAAGATATTTGTACTATTTTCTAGCAGACATGAAATAATACATCAGCAACAATATAACTGAACACCATGAATCCTCTAATGGAACACCTAACATTTATTTAATAGGTATCAACGTATAATTACACCTGAATAGGTAAATTTCAACACTAACTAAAAAATTTAAGAAGAAACTATTATATACTAATCACTATAACATTATTGCGTATTGGGGCAAGTTTAGATTATCAATTAGTACAACTAGAAGGGTGCACCAAAAAGTTAGAACAAACTGTGCCAAATTAAAGTGCACTACTTGTCTGCAACAAATAGTGCATAAAAAGAAACTTGCACTAATAGATATGAACAAACGGGGCGCATAAAATCTTGCACTAACTGATTATATCAATTGGGGCAGCCATTTATGTCGCCCTATTTGTTGATATCTCCCAAAACCATACATATTCTCCGAGTAATCAAGTTGTTAACCTAGTGGTGCAACATTAAATTCGCACTACATTGATAGTATCTAACAGTGCATTCATGTTTAGTCGCACCAGGAGTGTAGTAAGTTTCATAACTAGATTAACTATCTCTTGTTGCACACTTCATATCGCTCTAATAAATAGCATCAATTGCTGCAATTATATTACAGTCCCCCTAATGGTTAAATGGTGGAAGTAGCCTCTCCCACTATTGGTTTGGTCAAATAGTACATCTTTCATAATTGCACTAATTGATGCCATCAATTAGAACCAACAGATTTTATGCCCTATTAGGTGCAGTCAGTTGGTTTCTAAGGGCATCCACAATGGTTATGGGTTTCTTAACATATTCCTATGTGCCATGTCATCAGAAAATATTATTTTAATTGTATAAGCAACTTCACCTATTTATTCATGCTACAATAAGGGAGTTTCTTAATTTTCTCACCCCTCCCATCTTTTTCTCTCTCTCTCTCGGTAAAGCAAAAGAAATTGTAAATAATTATTTTGTCAGTGAGTTAAGGGATACAACCAATCGTAATTAATCTCCGTACGTTCCTTAAATAAGCAACGATGAAAGAGAAGGTGGGTGGATTCCACACCACTGCAGATCATTTTTTCATTTCTTGCTGACACTCTTGGTGGAATCCACTCCACTATGGATGCCCTAACCTGTCACAGTCGTCTTCTTCGCTTCACTCCCGATCATCTTCATTCTGGCACGCGGGGGAGCAACATGCTTGAACTAGCCGATGGCGTACTCGGACTCTCTTACAACAACAATCATTCGGCTATCTAGTGAAGTCAACGATTCAGGTACTGCTACCCCCTACCTGTTTTGGAAGTCTACGTTTCGGCTATTATTCGGCGTACTCGAGCTCTGTTGTCTTCTGTTTAGGGTTGCCATTATTTGTTTAGTGCACTGATATGAATTTACACCATGTGATTCCTTTATATCGCGCCAAATTGCAAGCCTTTTACCCAATTGTGATATGTGTATACCAGTTGACTCACCAAGCTTCATCCAACAGGGAGATGATTCCCCAGGTTTCTGGAAACAAGTAAACAAAAAAGAAAAGTATATGAGGGACAGATAAACCTCTTGAATAATTGTCTTTTCAAATATTGATTCATTGCTGTTTGAACATGCATAAATATCTGAATAATTGAGAACCCTAAACTGTAGAACTACCAGTGTTCTCAATTATTTTAGTTTCTTGTATCTAGATTTAAGATAAATGGTTCTCAAGATTCTCACATTAACTGCTTCTCTCTTTAATGATAGCAAAGTAGTTTTCTTTTTACAGTTTCAAAAACTTGAGGATTTATACAACGCACAGTAAAGGAGGTTTTTACGTCCTTAGAGCAGAGTGCAACATTCTTATTAGATCAAAAGAAGTACTACTCCATTTTTTTCTTTCCCTTCTTTTTTATTCTTCAGTCTTAAAAATTTATGGCTGAACAAGTTATTCAGTGGCTCATATAATTTTTCATGTCTAAAAATTTCAGGTTTTTTGAAGGGCAACTATATGCTATGTGATGTTATTTCATCTTTGCAATTTGCTATCTACGGAAGTCGCTATCATTGCTTATAGTCCATCTGTTTATTGGTTATAAGATTCAGTATTGACTGCTCCTGTGTTAGGTTATTTCATATTTCCAATGATTGGTAGTTTTGAAGAATATTGTCATTCATTGAATACCTTCTTTACACTGTAATTTCAAACTAGCAGCACTTTTAGTTTCAAGCTTTACAGTACAAGTGTGATTGAATCCTAAGTTAGATAAATGGAAAAATGATATATATGCCTATTTTCTTTCCATGCTTTAGTTCTATGTTTGGAAAACATGAATTTGTTGCACAATTAGCCTCCTGTTGTGTTTGAAGTTCTCCTCCAAACTTGACTATTGCCTGAATCTGATTTACTATTTCCCGCTCAACATTATTATTTTTGTTTCTTTATTATCATGAGTATGGATTTCATTTGCTATTATTAGCTTTTTTTGCCGTGAAGTGTGGTTTTGAAATACTTCATTCTTCTTCTCTGTATAGGAGTTTTTTTTTTGTGACACTTTTTAAGAGATTGAAGACTGATGACTGTAACACTAGAAGACAACTGGTATAGTCTTCTAAATCTAAGTGGATAGATTTCTGAGTTAAGGATCCATGGTATAGTCTAAATGCATTTACTCTTTGACGACGCATTCTGCTATTGGTGAGTATTTTGGTCAAAACGGAGAGTTTCATCTCTTGAGCAATCCTTTCTTTTCTTACTACAGTCACCTATACATAGTAAACCAATAATGTTGACTCTTGAGGAATCCATACAAATTCAGGTAAGAGTTTTATTTGCACCGCTTTCTTGGCCGGCATGTCGTGCTAACCAACTTCCGGTCTATACAGAACAGAATCGGAGCTGATATAATAATGGCTCTTGATGATGTCATGAAAACAACCATTGCAGGTCCCAGAATTGAAGAGGGTATGTATTGCAACCCTTCGGTGGATTGATAGGTGCATTGAAGGTGAGAAATATATGCAATATATACCTTAGCAGTATATTCAAGTAGTTGTTGTTTTATGTTCTGTTGTGTACACTATATAACTTAGCAGTATGTTCGTAATAGTGCAGTATCAAAATTGTGCGTAAGTACAGGCTTTTTTTATTCATTCCCCATTCTTAAAAATCTTTTCTCTGCCGCAATGTAGACATACTACTGAAAACTCTATAATTATTTTCTACTGAGTACCTTCACAATCTTTTTTTTTCTTTCTTTTCAATAATATCAAATTGGGTTTGGCTTGTTTACATGTGATGCGATCATAAACACTGAAATTGTGTAGATATAATATACAAGCAACTACTTCAATAGATATCTTGTTTTATTGTTAGGTTGCTGATATTCTTGAATAAAAGTTGGAAAGGAAATTCGCTCGGGTAATGGATAAGGGAACTTTGGATGCCATTAAGTTTCAACAGCAATGCTCCCACCAGATGACAACATTCCATGAAACGATGAATATGGGCCACAAGTCAGCTTGAAAGCTAGTCTATGAACTCATGACACTTGTATCAAGTTGGCAATCACTAAATCAAAAAAGTACACTTAGCTAGTTATATATTGTACATAATCCAAGTAGTGTTGTTGAGAATTGCTTATAAATCCCAAGAATTCAACTAGCGGTGCAAATGATGGCTGGAGATAAACTATCAAGATAATGACTAACAACACGTTGAATTCCACATATAAAAATGTCTATAAGCTTATTTCTCTTCTTGACAAGACTAAGGAAGATATTTTTCTCTTCTTCAAGCTCTACGATCCTAAGAAAAGAACTGAGGTATTTCGTCCTTTCTTCTAATAGAGGGTAATTTGTTTATTTCAGTTCTGTGTAATTCTTCTTGGTGAGTCAATGCTTGGGTATGGAATATTCTGTTTGAGCTGATATTCTATTTTTTTTTTTTGTCTTATCCAAAGTGTATCTTGTGGGTTTAGATACAAATGAGCAATATAATTTTAAAGTTTGTGTTTTCCATAAGTTGATATTTCATTTACTGCTGCTTTTTGCTTGGCTTTGTAAGTATTGGTTTTGGCTTTGCTTGCAATCTTCCCACTTGTGCCAAAGAATATTTCAAACAAGGCATATTTCCTATCTTTTCTTGTACCGGTTGTGCCTCGGCATACTCTTTATATTCATGTATAACTCTGTTGTCTCGTCTTTCATGATGCTAATTCATCTATTATATGTTCAAGGCGCAAGGTGATGAATCTTCAAGCAGTTCAATTGTCGTTCAACTCAATCATTCCGTCAAAGATTTTTGTCTATGTCACCTACTCACTTTTGTTTGCCACATCCCATGTTTAACTCAAATGTGAGTATACACCCTTATGTAAACTTTTTAGAGCTTATGTGATGATATTTCTTCCATTAAATGCGTGAAAGTGATCATTAATCATATTTCTTATGTTATGTAAACATTTAATCCCATTGCAGTTGACGAAATAAGGGATAAACTAAGATATCATTGTGTGTCTATTATCTTGTTTGAGTTGATTCATTACCTTGTATGCATGCAATTGATACTCTTGTTTACTCAGTTTTTACTTAGACTGCATTAAATTCTTGCGGTTCAGTATATCATATTGGACAACTTTTGTTGATTCTAGTATTCTGATTTGTCTTATACCAATTCTAGAACTGGTCATCTGCTCATGTGTGATCGTTTTCATTATTGCTGACTTAGTCCTTATTCATCTACCTCGCAATGAATTGCTTCCTGAATTTAGTTCATATCATGGACATGAATGCTGGACTGGGTGGCTTTGTTGTAGTTGAAATTCTGTATGTCTGTCTATTTTAATGTCTGTTTTCAATTGACTCGATTAATTCTTTTTCTTCGTACATTAATGTATGTCTATCTGTTTTTTTGAGCTTCATTATTTCTTTTCAGCTGTGTCCTTGAAGGTATCTGTTTTGTGCTTCGGTCTCTAAATCATCAGCTTGATTACAAAATGGTCAGAATCATGAGCATTTCAAGTTTCTTTTTTCTATTTTGCTACTATCCTTCTTTAATTTTTCTTATCTTGGTCACTAAGTGATCGGGAATCATGTGGTTCATTCTTAGTTTTGTAGAAATGTACAAGTATCAGTTTGGCCAGTTTGCTTGGACACCATGATCCTCACAGTGGTCTTTGCACTGTCATCTTTTACAGTAGCCAAGATTTTTGAAGGCATCATCCGGTAGTTACTCTTTCCAGAAGCTTAATTTAATTTGAACTTATGAATCATGTTGTCTTAGTTTGTCTAAGAAGAGGAAATCTGATATTTGTCTGAATCAAGAATTCCTTCATCCGCATTATGAGCTTGGGCTGACAGATTGCAAGAAATGAAGAGCAATGTGATGCCTCTGTACTACTTGATATTTATGCCTACTGCTCCTTTCTTTCTTCTTACTAATTCCACCGCATCCACCAACTCCATATTTGTCTTATCAGGACCCCGAATACTACAGAAACCACTGCCATGGTTCCTCTCCAATTAAATATTGCCTGCTACTGTTTTTTCTCTATAGTTTACTGTAGCCCGAGATAGAGATAATATAATAGCAGTTATGTGGTATTCATTCTGTTGCTGTTGTTGTGGTATTCATTCTACTGCTGATTCATTCCGCTACTGTCATTTCTCTCTGATTAATGTACTGTCAACTTTTATCTGTTTTCAGATTTTGGTGGTTCCGAGCTCATTGCTACATCCAACATACTTGTTTGCTGATGTTTTTAGTTTCGAACAGCAGGAGAAGGAATTTGGGGATCATGAGTATGGGAAATGTGTGAAACCTGAGACAGAAAAATATGTATATAAATAGCAGTGGATCTAAAGATTAGCGGTAGTTGTGTATAACTATTGTGTAAAGTTTTTTGGAAAATAATATTTGACCCATTTTTTTGTGATTTTTATGTTTATTAAGATTTTAATTAATAATATAATTAGACTATTAATATTATAAATAATGTAGAATTTTATTTTTTAAAAAATATGAAACATCAAATAGGGCATCTATATGTTGCACCAATGCTAGATTAAATAGTGCAATAAAAGTAAAATTGCACTAATTGAAGGATATCAAATAGGGTAACACAACACTTTGCTCTTGTTGTCCTATATGTATTAGTGCAACATACACATTTGCCCCATTTATGTGGTAGGTGGGTTGCCATGGAAAAAACAAACGGGGCAATAAAATTAGTTGCACTATGTGGTGTTGATCAAATGGTGCAACTTATATATTATGCACTATTAATTTAGATAGCAAAATGATGCAAAACATAAAATCACACTATTAGTTGGATAACAAATGGTGCAACTAATTTTAGGTGCCCTATTTGTGTTGGTTTCATCACCGTAAGCTAGCACCGAGATCAACGGGGCACTAAATGCATTTGTACCCTTTGTTATATATCAAATGGTGCGATAATTGCAACATGCACCATTTGCTATTGATCAAATGGTGCAACTAATACAACTTACACTAATTGGGTTGAGTTATTTAGTGCGACTTTATTTGCACCGTTTGTACTTCATCAATTGGAGCAATACCTTTGCTGCATTAATAGTACAAGACAAATAGGGCGGCACTAAAAGTTACACCAAATTGGTTATTGTAGCGAATCAACTAGTGCAACCTTGGGGCAAGATTAATTTTACTTACTCTAATTATCATATTAGAGTAATATTTTGATGTATTGGGTGCAATTGCACCAAGAACTTGTATGTTGTAGTGATTAGAATGAATTACATTATAACTACTAACAAACATATAAAAAATAATGTCCCGACAATCAGGATTGCCTAAACATCTAGGACCCGGTCCACTCCCAACTTATCTCCATTATGCGTGATAAGATCACTAGACACGTAGCAATGGTCACAATTCATCAAACCTGTACCCACCCACTGTTAGGGACTGCTAGTATATATGTTAGTATATATTATGGTTTCCTTATATTATTAGATGTTATGTAACGGGGGTATTACTTTGTAAGCGGCACTAGTTTTCTGTGGGTAGTGTGCTGGGTACTTAAAGTGAGTTTTCTCTCTAGGTTTGTGTACTGTAGCTAGTAAATAGAAGTCTCGTAGTGTTCTCCTCCTTTCCTCTTCTTTTCGCGAAGCTTTTCCCACTTGAAGCTTTCCACTTTGTAAGCTTGTATTCTCGACGGTGATTCAATGCAAAGTTCTTCTTGATTTCTCGAAACATTTTTCATGGTATCAGAGCCAGATCGTGGGATCTTGCTCTTCCTTTTGAATCCCGTCGTAATCGCTTCTGATTCTCTTCCTAGTTCTCCTTCGTCTTTTCCGTTCTCTTTCGTTCCCAATTCGTGTTGGCCTTCCACCGCTAAATCCTCGATTTTGAAGGAAGCGTGGTCCTGCTGTGTTTAGAGCAACCAGAATGAGTTCACACAACCCTAATCCGGAATCGACCCTAAAGACACTGGAAAAAAGGAGATAGAGAATATCGGGAAAGATGAAAACGGTATCGACATGGAGACCCCCTATATCTTTCCAATTCAGACCAACCAGACAGGCACTTGCTTCGAAATATGATGGCGGCCCTGGTTCACTTGCTGGAACACACAGGTCGAGATTGCATTGGGCTCAAAGAACAAACTGTTTTGTTCAAGAACGTCAAGAACCTACCGACCCGAAGTAAAAGCGCGGGCATGGACGCGCTGTGATAATATGGTTTCGAGCGGGATCTTGATGAGTCTGGAAAACGAGTCGCAGACTCGGTTCTGTTTCAAATCTTCAGCAGCAAAGATATGGGGGATTTGTGTGCCCCTGCTACAACAATTCGACGCCCAAGAATGTATGAATTGGAGCGTCGTCTCCCGGTACCACCCCCAGGGCGGTGACAGTGTGGGAGAATATTTCACAAGTTGAGAGGATTTGGGATGAGGTGGATACTGCTGCACTCATCCCTGATGTGCATGCTCTACCGTAGAAACTTTCCGGTGAAATACATCAAGACCAGAGGCAAATAAAGTTCCTCATGGGCTGAATGAAAGATTTGTTGAGCAAGGGAGAGTCTATTAATGATTTTCGCCTCTTCCCTCATTGGAGCAAGCTTTTCCATGGTAATTCAAAACAGGAAAGCGAAGTCACTGTAACACCCCCTCCAAAGCCTATCGTGGTTATCGCAAACTGAACACTTAATCGAATACGTCGCAGCGGAAAAAATAACACCTGGACCTTGCCACGGTCTGATCGTTAGAATATACCGGCTTAACGTTACAACACTTATCCAAAATACTTATCCAGCTCAAAACTCAACATTCACAATACCACAACCAACCGAGTACTAGTATCTTAACATAATCTCAACTTACATCAGTTTAATAAACAGTCGGGTGCACAGGCGCAACCCGAACTCAAAATAAATGTCCCACCCTAAGACTAACCGCTCCTACTCTCGTAGTGCGTCCTCATGGGCCTCTTACCTGCAAGTGTAAAATAGCCCCCGAGGGGGTCAGCACGAATGCTGGTACACCCTCTCATGGCCCCCAGCTAACGGGGCTACGACGACTAATTGTCGATAGCATGGAAATTGATTACATACACAAGCATAATATGAAGTGCAATAACAATAACCACAGATGACATATATAGTTCACAACCAATGAACGACTCAAGCGTTCCCTTAACAAGTGGGTTAGTAACCCCCTCCTTAGTCCTCATTTCCTTAATCTCAGTTCCTTACCTTACCTTAATCTTAATCTCAATCTTAATCTTAACCTCAGTATACAAACCTTTCCTGGAAGGGATTGGTTGTAGCTTAATTCGAACCTGGATTTAGGTGATCCCACCGCACCATCTTAATGCCACCTACTCTGGACGGGAGTCCAGCGTAGCTGAGCCGGCAACCGGCCCTAGGCTACAAGTCCGAAGACAAGTCCTTAAGCGGAGGGCGGATCTGATTCAGATACCGTCCCCCTTTTTCCTTAGCATGCATGACCGGAGATCGGTCCCCGGGTTTCCTCACTCAAGTTCCAGTTAGTAGACATCTTAAACACCATGTGCTAGCTAAGCCTTAACGGGCATTAACCAACAACCATCAAACTTAACTCTTATTCTTAACTCAGTAAGTACTAAACTTGTTAGTAACCATCTCAAATCTCGCGGGTTAGTGTAAGATAACACAACACAACGAGAATAATATAACCGGTTGCATGCTTTATCTTGTTTAAGTCATAGCAATTAAACAGATAGCACACAAGCCGAGGGACACCTCGTTAGCAAGCAGGTCACAAGAAGGATTGTACCGTTCACCGTCGACGATCGTTTGGTTTATCTCCTTCCAAGTCCCAATTCACAGCCTAAAACATTGATTCATTTTAGGTTATTATCAATCCAACTCAATAGAATTACTTAACTTTCCTAGACATCAACTTTTACCCATTGTTTCACTAAGCCTTATGGTTTTTAACTTGACTCCTAAGTGCATCATTTCCTCCTATTATTATTACACTTACTCTCCCACTTAATGACCATCACAACACCCACCAAACAAGTCCTTAACAATCTCATACATCCATACTTAATTATCCCATCATTTCCTAACCTTAACAAGGTTTTGGTTTTTGGTCCATACATTGGCCTATCCGAACTTGTGTCCGGACTTCCCAATTCGGACACAATCGAGACTCAAAACTGAAAACAGACGCTGTCCGAACTTGTGTCCGGACTTCGGAATTCGGACATGGGTCGAGGAAAATTCAAAGTAGAAACAGACACGTCCCGAACTTGTGTCGGACTTCCAAATGTCGGACACAAGTCGAGACTCCAGAAATTTTCACGCAACAGGGCTTGTCCGAACGTCCATGTCCGGACGGATGTTCGGACAAGGCAAAACACTCATTTTCTAAGCCTTCAAACACTTAACCAATTTCACAAACTTCTCCTAAACCTTCATAATGTCTTCTAACTTCATTTGTCACATTCCACATCCTCATACAACATCCCACAAAACTCATTTTCCATCTCCTTAAACACTTACTCACTTCATACCAAATTCCTACACTTATGATCTTTCTCCTTGGTTTTCTAAGTGGTGTTTCATACCTATGATAGCCTATGCCAATAATGTTCCCTCACTACTACAACATCATCTCCCAAGCATTTCTCATCTTTCCTCCTTCTAAAACTCTTTTATGCATTTACTTAAAGTTCCTCCCAAGCTTAAACTTCCATCATCAACAATTATTCCCTTCCTAGTTGTGCAACAACATTTGCCTAAGTCCTAAATACTCAAATACATTCTCTTGATTCCTAAATCCTTCCTAGTGATACCTAAGTCATTATAAGTCATTAGAACACCTTATTCTCACCCTTTTTCATCAAGACAACCTCTAGAACATCCTAGTACTTCCTTAGTCATTAAATTCCCTTAGAATATCTTAAACACTTAAGCTCTCCTTTAAATTTTTGCCATGGGTTCTCTAGTATATAATACACCTAACATTGGTTTTCTCTCCATCAAACAACAACCATCACCCAAATTCTCATCACAACACCTTAACCCAATTTACACCAAAACTACACCACATCATCATATAGTGCTTAAACTTAAAATGCTTGGCACTTAGGCCCTTAAATGACAATAATCTTAACCACTGAATTTCCACATATATATGCCTTCAACCTGCGAATACACTCAACAAGGCTCCCATTGAAATAAAATGCTTCTTGTACTTCACCTTGATATTCTTAAACTATCTCTTTTTCCTCATTTGCTCCTTAGTCACAAGTTCACAAGTATAGTCATTGTTTCTCCTAGGTTTATATAACCCTTTTCCAATGTAAACTCTCACTAAACTCATCACACACCCTAAATCCCATTCCCTTAAACAACAAAACACCTTAAGGTAAGTAATTTACCTTGTTCTTTTACAAGCTTAAAAGCTTTCTTCCTTAGGTTTTTCTTTGTTCAATCTCGGTCACCAATGTGTATCTCCTTGCCAATGTTCTAACCAATATCCAATGACTCCAATGAGTACTAGATACACATTAACCCTAAGGGACAAACCCTAGGTTAAAAAATATGCTTTAAGGTATTAATGTGATTGTTTTACCTTGGTTTCTCAAGACAAACTTGGATATGAAGCAAGAAGGACCTCCTCTCTCCTTTGAAGAGTAGAAACAGCTAGAACAAGGCATAAACATGAGTTCCCATGAGTATAATTTTCGGACATGTGAAGAAATGGTGGAAACCTAGATTTCTTACACTTTCTTTACCTTAAGAGAATGGAGATGCCAATGGAGTCTCCAAACTTGAATTTCCTCTCTCTAATGGTGGTTTGACTTGGCACCAAAATGAAGCTCTTGAAGTTTTGAAAAGATAGAAAGGAGGAGCTTGAGCTAACTAAGAAGAATATGTATTTTGTTTTGGATTTGGAGCTAAATGAGTAAATGTGTGCAAGGGAAGATGGAGCTTTCATGGAGTTGAGTTCTACGTGAATGGAGAAGGGAAAGAGAGCAAGAAACCGTGTGAAACAGGGAGAATGAAGAAGTGAGGAGAGAGAACTATAAAGTGATATTTATGTAAAAGGTGAATAGTATTTTACTTTATACTTCTCATTTGCTCTCTATTTGCTTAATGACTCATGTAGGTGATGACTCACCTCCTAAGAAACCGGCCCCCTTTTATTAATGAGGGTAATTAAGTCTTTGTTGACCAAATGTCTCACTTATATAGACTTATGTTATAAACTAGCTTAATTAATTCACTATTCACCAAACAAGGCACATTGTTGTGAAATTTTTGATTTCCCATTGATATAGACTTCCAAATGTGATACTATATAGTACACATGTTAATTAAAGAGTAATGATGGACATTTAGCCATTCAAAACTCATTTACAAGACAATTTTTCAAAAACGTGCTTTAAGACTCCTTAAAGCACATTTTGTGTTTTAACTTGTTTTCAAGCTTGGTTTTCTTTGGTAATTGATTAAAATGACCATTAGGATATTACTAAGGTCTTAGAACAATATTTGGGTACTCTCCCAAGTCTCTCCAAGCTTAGAGCACGTTTTTGCTTAAACTGCTCTTTTGGTGTTTCCTTATATTTTTCTTTGATTAGAAATGTTTCTAATGTTTCTAAGGCATTATTTAGCCTCCTTATATCTTAGTTTATCATTTAAACACCATATCTAAGTTTGGGGTATTTCAATCTACCCCCCTTAAAAGAACTTTGTCCTCAAAGTTCACACATGTGCTTAACCATTCACGGTACACAATTCTCTTATCTTAATCACCACATCTTATATTCACATTCACATCTCAAGACTCAAAGGTCAATCTCAAATACAATACATAAGTATTATACATAACTCAAACTTACACCGAAGTGTAGCAACTTACACAATTCACATCTTAAACACCAAACAAACGACAACATGATCGATCGTTTCCTAACTCAAAAGCGAGGAAGCTCTACCCCCCTTAAAAGGGGTACGCCCCGTACCCTATACAGACGATCTAGTCAGTAAATAAAGAAGGGTACTTCGCCCTCATCTTATCCTCTAATTCCCACGTGGCCTCTTCGACATCCTGGTTAGACCAGAGAACCTTCACCAGTCGCACTGACTTGTGGCGAGTGTCCCTAGTCTTACTGTCCAAGATTCTCTGAGGAGTCTCCACGGATCTCATATTTGGTTCTAAAGTCAACCTCTCAGGTTCTAACACATGGGAGGGGTGGTGCATGTATTTCTTTAGCTGTGAAACATGAAAAACATCATGCACTTTACCCAGCTCAGCAGGTAAATTTAACCTGTAAGCAACCGGGCCCACCCGCTCCGTAATCTCATAAGGACCAACAAATTTCGGGCTTAACTTGCCCTTCTGCCCAAACCTGAATACACCCTTCATCGGTGATACTCGCAGAAATACCTGGTCGCCCACTGCGAACTCCAGGTCCCGTCGTCGAACATCAGCATACGACTTCTGCCTATCTTGAGCAGCTTTCATGTTCTCCCTGATTTGCTGAACTTCAGCCTTAACTTGTTCTAAGTACTCTGGTCCTATAATGACCGTCTCACTCGACTCATCCCAGCAGAGCGGTGTACGACATGGTCTACCGTACAACGCTTGAAAAGGTGCCATCTTGATCGAAGCGTGATAGCTGTTGTTGTATGAAACTCGATCAGATGCAAGTGTCAATCCAACTGCCCTGGAAGTCTAAGGCACATGCTCTCAGCATGTCCTCGAGTGTCTGAATAGTACGCTCAGTCTGACCATCTGTCTGAGGATGGAACGCGGTACTCAGTTTGAGTTCTGTACCCAACGCTTCTCTGGTAGCTCTCCAGTACCTCGAAAGGAATCTGGTATCTCTATCTGACACTATGGTCTTCGGTATGCCGTGATGTCTCATGATTTCTTTCTCAAATAACTCAGCTAATTTGGTCACCTTCCAAGTATCCTTCATCGGTATGAATCGGGCTACTTTGGTAAGGCGATCCACCACCACCCATATCATGTTGAGACCTCCCCTAGCAGGTGGAAGCCCAACTACGAAGTCCATGGAGATATCATGGAACTTCCACTCCGGAACTGGCATCGACTGTACCATTCCGCCCGGTCGTCGTGCTCGAATTTCACACCTCTGGCATGTGAGACACCTCAAGACGAACTCGGTAACATCTGTCTTCATCCCACCGACCACCAGAAGTATCTCTTCATGTCTTTATACATTTTAGAGGCTCCCGGATGGATGGAAACTGAAGAACAGTGTGATTCTCTAAGTATACGGTCTTTCAGATCCGTGTTGCCTCGTGGTATGCATAATCGGCCCTTAAGTCTGATCAGATCATCATCATGAAGTCTGAAGTCGTATTTCTGACTCTCAAAGGTACCATCTGTCAGCTTCTGTCTGACCTCTCTCATATACTCATCTGTCCTCTGAGCCTCTCGCACCTCATCAACCAAGCTGGAGAGAAACTAGCGAATGGAGTGAGTGTGCTCGACGGCTCAGGGCATCTGCTACAACATTGGCCTTCCCTTCTTTGTATTGGAGGTCAATGTCATAGTCTTTCAGACTCTAACCATCTCCTCTGTCGAAGATTTAACTCCTTCTGAGTGAATATGTATTTCAAACTCTTTGTGATCGGTGTAGATCGTGACACTAACCCCATATAAGTAGTGGCGCCATATCTTCAAAGCGAAGACTACAGCTCCCAGCTCTAAATCATGTGTGGGTAGTTCTCCTCATGTTTCTTCAACTGGCGTGAGGCATATGCACCACCTTGCCATGTTGCATGAGCACGCAACCCAGCCCTCTGCCGGATGCATCACAATAAACCTCAAAGCCCTCTGTACCGTCTGGAATGGTCAGTAACCGGTGCAGTGGTCAGTGAGTCCTTCAAGCGCTGAAATGATCTCTCACAGTCAACTGTCCACAGAATGGTGCATCTTTCTTCATCAGACTGGTCATCGGCTTCGCGACCTTGCTGAAATCTCTAACACCTCCTGTAGTAACCTGCCAGCGACCGAGAAGCTCCGGATGTCGGTAACAGTCTTCGGCCTTGGCCAGGTACGTACGGCATCAATCTTGCTGGATCCACTGCGATCCCAGCATCTGAGATGACATGACCTAGGAAAGAGACCTGGTCAAGCCAAAACTCACACTTGGAGAACTTAGCATATAGCTGGTTCTCCCTCATATTCCAACACCCTCCTCAGATGTTCCTCATGCTCACCCTTAGACTTTGAATATTACAGAATGTCCATCCAGATAAAAAAACCACAAAACCGTTCAACTTAGACTTGAATATATCAGAATGTCATCAATAAAAACCACAACCGACTTGTCCAGCTGCTCCCGGAACAAGCGGTTCATCAGATCCATAAATTTCGCCGGTGCGTTCGACAAACCGAACGGCATCACTGTAAACTCATAGTGGCCGTATCGTGTCCGGAATGCCGTCTTCTCAATGTCTCCCTCCTTAATGGCTATCTGATGATACCCCGATCTGAGATCAATCTTGGAAAACACAGATGCTCCCTTCAACTGATCGAACAGATCGTCAATGCGGGGTAGTGGGTACTTATTCTTCACTGTCACTGCATTCAGCTCTCTGTAGTCGATGCAGAGGCGGAGACTACCATCCTTCTTCTTCACGAAGAGGACTGGCGCTCCCCATGGTGACACACTTGGTCTAATGAATCCCTTATCCAACAAATCTTTCAATTGTTCTTTTAACTCAGTCATTTCTGCCGGAGCCATACGGTATGGTGCTTTGGCTATCGGTCCGGTACCAGGTAGCAGCTCAATGGTGAACTCTACCTCCCGAGTGGGTGGCATGCCGGGCAGTTCCCGTGGAAATAAGTCGGGGACTCCGACTCCGTACAGGTAAGTCGGGGTCGAACTCAGGGTCTCTCTCTATGTCCTGTACATAGCAGAGGTATACTTCTTCCTTTCTCCTTAATCTCTATGCATTGCCATGGCGGTGATGATCTTAGTCGAAGGCTCTCTGGGCCTCTGGCGGTATGATATTGTTACCCCAGACGGACTCCTGAGCAGCAATCTATGCTCGGCGCAGAGGATACGTCCCTTGTGCCGCTCCAACCAGTTCATCCCGAAGATAACATCAAATCCTAGCTTACTGAACTCAATGAAACTGACTGGAAGTCTTCTCCCTTAATTCTGATGGTGGCTCCTCGGTAGTAACGAGTGCAACGAACCTTCTCCTTAGACGGGAGCGTAACCGTGAAGTCGGGTAGCTCATCAGCGTCTAGCCCCAACCTGCTCGCGAATGATGCCGAGACAAAGGTATGCGAGGCCCCTGAGTCGAAGAGAACTGATGCCTCAATCCCATTAATCGGAAAGGTGCCGGTGAGGATAGTACCGCTGGCGTCGGCCTGTGCCTCTGTAAGTATGCTTAGTGCACCTTCCGTACCGAGTCCATAACCTAATTGTGTTCACAAGCTTCATGAGTATTGATGGTATAACAAGAGTCGTAACAATTTATATGAACAACACTGTTATTTTATTCATGACCATCCTGTTTACAACATGTGCTTCAATCTTACATCTCATTTCTCATCTCATTCTAACATTACATGGCTAATATTGTCTAAAGGTTAGTTTAATCTTCCTGGTCTCATATGCGTCGCATTGACTACTGCTGATGGTGCTGTATTCAGCTTGATTCTCTTAATCCCATGGTATAACATCCTTGATTCTCCTCCCAAAATTAATACATCACCTGACTTAAGTACTATCTTATCTGCACGGTCCGCACGCTTCTGCTCGCCGTATAAAAATCTGCATCATCCCCAATGGACCAAGACACTACGGGTATCCCTCTTTCGAGAGACTCCGTTGTCTCGTCCTTATCCTGGTGTAGTCCCAGTTTCCATCTTTCTCGTAGAAGTTTACAATGCAAATGTCTGCCTGGATGTCTGGAATCGGTTCAGCCTCCAACTGCTGAGCGATTTCCACGACTTGTGTAATAACTGGATGGAACTCTTCGGGTATTCCCGGTGGTGAGACTCCATCTTGCTCCCTCATGGTTTGGTAATTCTTGGCATACGGATTCCAATCCTTGCCCAAGCTCATCATCTTTAATTTCATCCTTGCTCCCCCTGGGTACTCCGGTGTGTAAAAACCTCCCGGTCCCATTCCTAGTTGATTGCATCTCCTGATGATGGCTATTTGTGCTTCGGGTGTCAGGTATCCCCTTAATAAAATCATACCTGGGCGGATAACCTGACATTGTTCGGTTGGAAAGTGTACGGTTTCGATGTCGGTGTGCTCCGGGTTATGTAGATGGTATAGGGTAGCAGATGTTGAATCTTCCTAAAGTGGTAGTAGGTTATGTCTTACTTAAGTTCTAATCTCATCTTATTCTTACTTAACTCATTTTTCACCAAACATGCATGATAATGCGGTAAGCAGGTAGTTTTATTACTAAATGGTTATAGTGGTACCTGGCCTCGATGAGGGCTCAGGCTCATCGTCCCGGTCCACCATGTGTAGAGTGGGTCCCGTCTTCTGGGTCACCCGTGGGTTCTTGTCCGCCGGCTGCTGCACCTTCCTCTGACCGTCAGATCCAGCTCCCTGATCGGTCTTGCCCTTGCCCCTGGTATCGGGCCTATAGGCTCTGCTAGCAGGGTTCCGGTAACACTCATATGCTCGATGCCCGTAGACTCCACAAAGTTGCACTCCACCTTATTCCCCTTACAGTCGAGCCCGGGGTGGTCCTTGTGACACCATCTACAGATGAAGCGTCGCTGGTAGCCACCACCGGCTCCCTTCTCTCAGTCTCAGATCCTGATGATTCATATGTCAATTCTCATATCTCAAACGGTTACTAATTTATTTCTTAACTCATTCAATATCAATTTCCTTACCCTTTGGCGCCTTAGAGCGCAGTGGTGTAGCTGCAATAGCATAGGTCAGCTTCAATGGCTCTTCCGAAGCCTTCTCCTTTTCCTCCCTCCCC